>JAVTLE010000019.1:0-382139 GCA_033439295.1 Deuterostichococcus epilithicus
TAAACCCTAAACCCTAAACCCTAAACCCTAAACCCTAAACCCTAAACCCTAAACCCTAAACCCTAAACCCTAAACCCTAAACCCTAAACCCTAAACCCTAAACCCTAAACCCTAAACCCTAAACCCTAAACCCTAAACCCTAAACCCTAAACCCTAAACCCTAAACCCTAAACCCTAAACCCTAAACCCTAAACCCTAAACCCTAAACCCTAAACCCTAAACCCTAAACCCTAAACCCTAAACCCTAAACCCTAAACCCTAAACCCTAAACCCCTAAACCCCTAAACCCTAAACCCTTTAGCCCTAAGCCCTAAGCCCTAAACCCTAAATCCTAAATCMTAAAACCCTAAAMMCMTAAACCCDAAACRCAYGGGCTGGACGTGTGCATGCATGTTGGGGAGTTGGCTTGAGTGCGCCGCACGAGGTGGGGGCCCAACCATGTGCTTGCCACACCTTTGGGTGCATGCATGGCCCCCCACCCCTCCCGTGCGCGCGCCGTGTGTTGCACGCCGTGTGCCATCACACCCCCCGGCACCTCAATACATAAGCCCTTTTATGTACCCAGAAACACTCGATTTCCTGGAAAATCCGGCGGGGGAGTGCCCCCCCTTTGGTGCCCTTGCATGCGCCCACGGCGGTGGCAAGGCCGGCCCTCTTACACACGGCATGCCCACGACCTACTGAGGTGCCACGAGGGTGGCGGCGCCCTAGGTGGGGCCACAACGCCTCCCACCTCACTACTTCGAGGTGGGGGCCACAAGCACAACCACCACACCCTCTTGCAAGTGCCACCATGGCAAGGGGTGGGGCGCGACACCACGAGCGCCACTCCAGACGTGTACCCTGAGTGTGCACCTTCGTTTTGCTACCCCACCCCCCGCCATCCACGCTCTACAAGCCGAGCTATGAGGCGCACAATGGGCAAGTGCTCTTCATGCACCCACCCTAAACCCATGCCGGCTTCGGCCGAGGGCTGGGTGGGGGAGAATGCTGCATGGTAGAACCCGCCCGCCGGCGGCGGCGTTGACAGGCGATCCGGGGGAGGGCATTGCCAGGGGCGCCGGCGGCGAGTTGACCCTGGGGCTGCCGCTGCGGCTCGCGGGCGCGCTCGTCGCCCGCGCCAGGCAGGAACGCGCGTGGCCACCGGGGCTGCACAGCGTGCGCTGCCAGGGCCGCGCCGGTGGCTGTGCCAGATGCGGATGCCGTCTTGGTCAGCCTCGGCAGTTGCGCCCCGGCTGTGCGACATGCAGCACGCTTGAAGTCAAGTGTAGCAGGCTGACTGAATGCGAAGACTCCCTCCAGCTGCTTGCAACAGCGCACATCAATGATTTCTTACGAGGCAGACCTGCGCAAGCATGACTGGTCTCTGGGCGGCCCTCAGGACACTCATCCCAAAACACACCCGCCACTGGTCCCGCAGCGCGGCGCGGGGCAGCAGAGGGAATGGCCGTGCTGCTGCTGCCGCCAGCCGGGGTGCGCCACCAGCAGCGCAGCGGCGGGCGCCAGCGCGCCACCGGTCCGATGCCCGCCAGCAGTGGTGCCGCAGCCGCCTCGTCGTCCACGGACCCGTTGCCTGCGCCGTCACAGGGGCAACAACACCGTTCACGCCGTAACGCAGCCGCAATGCTGTGAGACGCAGGCACTGCAACTCGTGTGCAGCGCCGCTCTTGGCACCGCTTTGTAGCAGGTGCTCAGAGGATGGAGGCATCTCAGCTCGTGCCGCCTTCCAGGTTGATATGCATCTGAGTTGGCAGATCGTCTTGTCGAGAGCCAGACACGGCGAGCAGGTGATTTAAAGTACGTAAAGTGGATTCCTGGCAGACAGCAGGTAGCAGTGCCGTGCAGCTGCCGAGTGAATCGTGGTGGCCCGCACCCCTTTGCAGTCGTTTCCGGGACTGTCTCCCCGCTCATCTCTGACAACCTTCTTTCAGTCGATGTAGTCCTCCAGTGCCACTTCTGGCGGTTTGGCCTACGGCGCACAAAGGAAGCACCCTGTGGAAGCACCCGAGCAGCTGCGGCTCAGGCGGCTGGCCCATGCAGGGCTCCGGAGGCACACAGATAACGTGGAGGCTGGTCACCATCTGCCATTGGGGCTGGACTTCCGCCGCACCTGGAAATTGCTGAGGTCCAGCAATTTCACCACCAGACATGCAATGAGGGCGCCGACCGCCGCAAAGTTCAAGTACCACCAGGCTGCAGGCAGTGGGACCAAAGGTCAGAGTTGGATGTGGGAATGGTCGCAGAGGTGGCCGGTGCAGGGCGCTGAGCATGGCTGCATTGAAGTTTCTAGAAATTAAAGTAGAAACTTTCAAGAACCGCCAGATGGGGCATGTGTGAGAGCCATCGGACCATGCAAGCTGCAGACACACGACACCCGACCCGTCAGGGTACTTCAGAAGCCTCACCGGTCGTTTCAACTGCCTGATTTATACAAGGCGCGCCGAGTGCACCGCACACCCCACCTGAGCGGCGGCGCGGCGGGCACCGCACAATGCCGGCGGCGCAGAGGTCTCGTATCGTCTGCACCTCCTCTGCCGTCTTCTGTGCCGTCTTCACCACCTGCTGTTTGCTGCTGAGTTGCACCTGGGGACGAGGACAACGTTCCACCTCAGGGTTGTATTTAGAAACTTGCAGCCCAACCGATTCTTGACCTTGCACGGCCTGTGCATGCCGTCGCATGAAGCGCACGACGCTGCGCCCTGCCTGCTGCGCCGACCGCGGACATGCGAAGCGGTAAAGCAGAGGCTGATCGAGGTGCTGCCTGTTCCCAGTGACCCGGACGTCTCGCAGTGCCGCGCTGCGCTGCCAGAACGAGAGCACTGACGGTCAGTGTGAGCCACCCAGACGGAGGGAATGCGGGGCAGGGACAGCAGCGTCCGCACTCGCTGGCACTTGGCGCCAATTGCCACAGCCCACTCGTCGAATGCCTCGTACACGTCCCGCATGCCGACCAGGTTCGCCATGTACTTTGCCGTCTGCCCCCGCCGCAGCTTCACTACACCTGCGAAACACGACATGGCCATGACCATTATATACATATGATGCACAAATGCATCATGATGCAAGCTGACAGTCTGCTGCGGTTGAGTCACCGGGCAAGCTTGTCGCCGGGCCGCCTCCTGTGCATGGCCTGGGACCGCCGACACCATGACTGCAGCTGCCGCAGCTTGCTAGCTACCAAAAGTCCTGAATTCTGCATGTCAGCCCACCTGTGAAGACCTTGGGGTTGGCGTAGCACAGCCCCATTGTGCCGATCGCCATGGCCTGCGCGCGCGCGCAGCACTGCATGTCAGCGCGGGGCCCAGCGCAGCGCAGAGGCCGTAAAACTTGAAATCGAAAGGTGCGCGGTGAGGAGCAAGCAATCTGCACACGCAGGATAGATACGCAAATGGCTGTTCCAACCAACAAACAGGCCCCCTTCTGCGGAGCAGGGGGCGGGGGTGGCCGTCGTAAGGTCACAAGACTCACGGCAGTGGGCGCATGCAAGTGCGCACCTGTGGAATGGCGCAGAAGCGGAAGATCTGCCAGTCCTGCAGGCGCTCCATGTACTTGAGGCAGTGCGGCACGTGCTTCAGCGCGTCGGTCACCATGTCGTTCAGGCACGCGATCGCCGCTGGCGCATTCTCCTTCTCCTGCGGTGCAGCCAGGCGGGCGTGTTTAGTGGTCTACTCAATTGCCGTGAGGGCTCAGGCGGCTTTGCAGGGAGCCGGTGGCTGGCCTTTGCTCTACCATATGCGCCAGCGGTTTCAGGAACACGAGGATCATGGCTGAACCCGCTGCTGACGCAAACGCCTGCCAATGCCCAACCTCCAGACGCCCGCAAGCTTGGCGACAACCGTCTTCAGCCAGAGACCGGCAGGTGCGTCAGTCCACCACCAAACATCGATGCATGTGCAAACCACATTCTGGTTCCTATGAAAGAGTGCCCTGTCTTGACATTCGCCATGGGCCTGAGGAGTGAGCGGAGCGCCGTGCTAGCGAGACCGTGGCGTACACTCCACAGACTGCACCATGCAACAAGAGACCAGCAGACACGGATCTGGATCATCCCAACCTTGAACTCCGCAAGCGCCTGCGCGTGGCGGCCCCAGATCTCGCGCGGCCAGAACATGCGCGGCGCCGGCTCCTCCAGGATGTCCTCCAGGTAGTCGCGGATGACGTTGGTCTTCTGCAGCAACAGCCCCATGTGGTTCGACAGCACCTGCGCACGCACAGGAGCAAGCAGGCGCTGCGGGACTTCAGCTTTGGGACTTCGAAAGACTTCGTTCCGTGGCGCTCTTGCAATGCTTCTGTGCACGGCAGGTAGGCGTGATCAGTCGGTACTGCTGGGGTTGCATTCAGTTTTCGAGATCGGCTGCTGCCATAGAGTTGCCACAAGACCTGCAAGACCCTGAAAATGCCCCAGACGCCAACACAAGCTGCCGTGCTGATCAAATCCCACATGGACAAGGAGCGTCTCACCTCCTCGCCGGCAATATCCTCGCTTTCCAGGCCGCTGGCCGCCCACAGATTGGACAGCCCGATGCCGAGCAGGCCCGCCACATAGTAGCAGTACCTGCAGTGGGGGACCAGGCATTTCTGACATCCTTGTTGGAAGCCAGGAATTTTTGGGCAAGAGATGACGGGCAGATGAGATTTTTGGGGGCCACTTGCCGCTGAATCTGCAAATCTTCGCGATCGGATGGGGGCCCCAAACCCTGCAAAGTTTGCACGCGCCGCCTCACATCCGAATAGATTGGCAGGGCTTTTGAAACACACTTTTCGTACTCGGCGACGCTCACGACGTCCTTCGGGATGAACTCCGCCATGCCCTCCCCCATGCGGCGGCAGATGTCCACGATCACCTGCGCCGGCGTGGCGTGTGTAACTTTCACCGATGTATGATGATTGCAGCAAACCTGCACGAATGCACAAGCAGGGGCGCGGGCGGCGCAGTGCTGCGCGCGGGCGTCTACTGGAGGGCGCAGGCCGGCAGGGGCCGCCATTGACAGTACATGGCAGTATGGCTGTTGCAGAACCAACCTCAGGCGACACCGCACTGCAGCAGGGCGTTAAGACCTCGGCGGCGCACTGTTCGTCAAAGCCCACCTGCTGGTACTGTTTCTCGAGTCCCCCAAAGACCGCCACCACTCGCGGGTACTGCTGCATGAGCTGTCTGTAATGCCCCGCGCCGCACTCCATGGTCCAGCCCCTGACACGAGGGTGCAGCACACCGCAGGCATCGGAAAGCTGTACGGCAAGCTGCACGGCAGGCTGCTGGGATGCCTCTGAACCCTCTGTCACCAAGCCGCACCGGCGCCCCACTGCCTCTGATCCTCCAAACCAGGTCCACTTGTGTCGCGTACCAAGAGCAGCAGACACATGCGCAGGAAGGCACACAATCGCAGAGGGCACTGAACAGAGCCCCGGGCTGGAACACGACTCACTCGTCGTAGCAATTCTCGTGGAAGGCCCGCAGCAGCGGGATCTTCACGTCCTGCGGGATGGCCATGTCGTCTTCCACAGTGTCCAGCGCCCGCAGCACCAGGTAGAAGATGCACACCGGGTCCCGCAGCCGGTCCGGCAGCTGCTGAATGACGATCGCGAAGCTGCGTGGGCACGGGGGCGGTCGGGTTGTGGTGCGGGTCAGTGGAAGGCTGGCGCTGGTGCCTCTGGGCTGCAAAGTGCGCGCAAGTCAAGCGGCAGCGCGCCGAGCGGGCCGCTACAGCGCCGCCGGACCGCCGGCAGCGTGATGCAGGCAGCAGTCCACTGTATGTGAGGCTGGCGCCAGCATGCCGGGTGGCAGAGCACCCAGGTCCGCACCAGGCGGCGGGAGATCACCTTCGCGCAGTGCCCCGCACCCCACCCGGGACCGCTGGCCAAGCTGCTGCCATCCGCAGCATGGCAGCTCAACAAGCTGGCATCATGCACTGCTTTACCTGCGGGAAACCTTGTTGAGCATGCCGTAGCAGAATGCCAGGTCGGGGTCCCGTGGCAGCGCTTCAGCGCGTCGCGCCGCGAGCGCCACATGCACGAGCGGCCACAGCTCGTCTGGCCGGCTGAGCAGCGTGTACAGCTTCAGCAGGAAGGGCCTGATGCGCGGAGTCCACACAGTCGCTTCAGCGTGCATCAGAGGGCAGAAAAAGGTGTGCATAAGTATGGCTTCTGAGGGTCAGCTTGGTGCCGCATCCCAGCTGTGGGCGGCGTGCATGTACGCCGCATGCAGTCTGCTTGCAGGATGGCTGTCGCGAGCAGCAGGCGGCGGGCGCACCACGCGACGGCGGCGAGAACGTCGTCATAGATGGAGTCGACCAGCCGCTTGGCCTGGCGGCATGCAAACGCAATGGGATCCCACCAGTGACCCTCCGACTGCTGTGCAGCCCTGGCGCCTGACATCTGGGCGCAGTCGGCTGGAGCGACCAGAAACGAACCAGAAATTCAGTTCGGCAGCCTGAAACCGTCCTGGGGGCAGGTACGTGCCGCTGAGGCTGCCGACTGGACTGACCACTCAGATCAGGTTGTCTGTCCGTGACGTGGATCGTCTACACAGCAGGTGCGCGTGACGGAGATACGGAAGCAGTATGAGGCTGGTCCTGTGTGGGTTCTATTGATTTCCACAGCAGTGAGACGGCATTCCGGAGGGGCAACCTAATGTCAAGGCACCTGCTTGCACGTGCTCGTCCTGATCTGCAGATTCTTTCCTCCTCCTGTTGTCAATTCCGGGTCGGCTGAAGAAGCCCAGTTGCTGTTCATCTCGCTCCGCTGCGACACGTACTTTGGGGAGCGCAGATGTGCAGAGGCCCAAGATGGCTCATAACATGCCATCGTTGGATCAGTGCGGCGGCGAATTCCAAAGACACCTGCTTCATGTCTCTTGCACGCACAATTTTACAGCGCCAAGTGCCCGTCATGATGCCAGCTCAATGTGAGCGGCGATCGTCAATCCTGCTGAGACAAGCCCATCTACTTGAAGACCTTGCACTCGATGTTCTCCAGGCCGTCGATCTTCTCCTCCTCGGCGATCATCTGCTCCACCCGCTTCTTCTGGGCGACGTCAGACAGGTCCACCTTGGTCCAGTTGTACAGCTCCAGGTCGTAGCACTCGTCCTGCGACAGGGCGTCCACAGAATTGGCAAGGGCAATGGCAGCGAGAACGGACATTCGCTTTCGAGGTCCCGACACACCCGGACAACAAATGAGACAGAGGTGGATCATTCGGCACAGCAACCAGGCACAAACGCTGGGGCGCATATGAGGGTGGCCTACCTGCATGATCTGCGGGATGTCCTGGCCGCGGAACATCCAGACACCCCTGTAGCACCGGTGTAGAGTTGAGTCAAGCGCTGTCATAGTGTGCACAGATCGGTCGGCCATTGCGGGCAGCTGCCCCCCAGCAAGTAAGGGTCCAGGCAGGGCATGCACCATATTTGCAGGAACAGCAATGGTGCGACCCTCACCGGATGGGGAACTCGCCCTTCTCGTTTTTCAGGATGCACATGACGGCAAAGGCGTACTGCAGAGGCAGAATGCCACTCAGCATGCGCACGGATGGTGGTGATAAGCCACAGTAGCGGGACTGTAAACAGGCAAATGCAGCCTTGGACACAAAATCACAGCATCTCATCCGATCGGCCTTGCACTCACCTTCCGCACGTAGTCAACGCGCTGGAGCATGCCGCCGACCTTGTTCATGACCACGAAGTTGACCTGCAGCGGCGCATCGGCGGTGCCAGAATCAGGCCCAGAAAAATTCAAAGATACTGAACCACAGGAAGCAGACGGTAACCGTGCCAAGTCAGTCAACAGCACTCGGGCGTACCGTGTTCTCGTCAGTGTACTTGTAGTCGCAGAACCAGAGGGAGAAGCCCTGCGGCAATTCGTGACGATGAGTCAAGAGGTACATGGCTGCATCGAAATGAGCCGACTCATCCTGCGCTCGACAGGCGACGCAATGCAGCAGCACCATCGCCACTGCTGTGAACCCGCTGCACAACCCTCTCGACAGAGGTGCAGAGCAGAAACAAGATACCTCGGGGTCGAAGCCCACAAAGTGCTCGTTGGTAGGGCTGTTGGGAACGTCAGCGCCGTTCCACAGGCCGTTGATGCAGATCTCGTTAAACTTTGACGCCGGCGTGTTGGAGTACAGCCGCTTCCACGAGTCCAGTGCCTGCGGTGAGACCAGCAGCCAGGTGAAAGCTGTGTCTGAAGCCTCTGGTCATCGACTGCATCATCGAGATCCGATCCAGCCCGCTCTGCAAAGCATGCTGCGACGCAACGCAGGGTACTTGCAACGCTACTTGCAAAGCACCGACGGCACGCAGTCAGAACGCACAACAGGACGCCTGAGTTCATGGGCATTGCCTGCCGCAGTGGCATGCGCACCATCTTGGAGGGCGGCAGCGCGTCCATCGGGTTCTTCGGCTTCTCCTCCTTTGGCGCCGCCGCCTCGGCGGCGGGCGCCGCAGCCGCAGGCTTGGCAGCCTCCTGCAGCAGCCGAGAGCATTGGCATGTCAGCAGATATGAGGTATACAAACAGCGATACGGGCAAACGATACTTGCAGACTTCCAGACGGAACGAGCCTTGAGCGCACCTTTGGCTTGGCGGCCTCCTTCTTTGGAGCCGCAGCGGCGTCCTTCTTTGGCGCTGCAGAGACGGCCTTGCAAAGTCAGTTCAGAGCGGTAACGCAACGACTGGCTGGCTGTGGTTTGCGTGTGCCACACAAGGCAAGGCATCGCGGAAAGCAGCTTGTGCGGCGGTCGTTGAATTGCGCAACCGCAGCCCGCAAACATAGAACAGCGCAAGTGCGGCAAGCACGAACAAAGAACGCACGTGTGTACTTGAGCGCCTCGGTGGGCAGCTTCCAGTCGCTGCCGACGACGGCAGCGAACTGCGGCTGGCGCGCGAGCGTGGTGAAGTAGCGCTCCACGCTGGGGAAGGCCTTGCGGAACTCCGGGTCGAAGGCCTGCGGCGAAGTGACTGTCGCAGCTCAGCCGCTAGGCGTGCCCGCAGCCGGTGCATCGTTGTCAAAGCCAGGCAGCCACTGCGCGGCCAGCTGTCGAAGGGTGCCTGCTGCTGTGCGCATCTGTTGAAGCGGCAAGGCATCTTGCTGCAATTCTCCACTGACTGCGCTGCGCAGCAGCCACTGAGGGCCCACCTTGGTGTAGCCCAGCCACAGGTTGCAGAAGGTGATGATGTCCGCCAGCGTGACGGTGTCGCCGACCAGGAAGGTGTGGCTCTGCAGGTACGCGTCCAGCGTCGCCAGCGCCTTCTTCAGCGCGTCCTGCGCCGCCGTCTCCTTCTGCGCTCGGCGAGTCCGGAGTCGCCGTCAGCAGGCGTGTGCAACCAGCACGCACGCTGGGTAAAGGGAGCCTCCTGTGATACTGCAGGCTGTGTGGACGCAGCGGTTCTGCACTGCTGCATGTGACGTCCAAAGGCGTCACAAGACACCTGCTGACGGCTGCGGTGCCGCATTGTTGGCACCCGACCCGCAGGTGTGCATCAATCTTAGGGTTTGGAAGGTGGGTCCGACGGCAGGCTGATGCGCCCACTGCCCGAGGATGTTCAAGCACGCCACCTGATCGTTGGCCAGCCCAGTGCAGCACAAACTGCACACCTTCTTGTCGTAGGGGAGCATGCCGACGTGCGGCAGGTACCAGGACTTGATCGGGCCGTCGAGCTCGTTGGTGCTGAAGTCGATCCACGACTCAACGAATGCCTGCACTGGGACACGGCGTCGGTAGCAGCAGACCGCAGACGAAGAAGCAGGTCGCAGATGTGCGTGGACGAAGATCGGAGGTCTGAAAAAAATGCGAAGCATGTCCCGCTGGCGCACCGTATCCAGCAGCGTGGTGCCGAACAGGCCCTTGTCCGCCAGGCGCGCGACGTAGCGCGCAATGGCGTTGGACTCGAACACGCCGCCCTCCGGCGTCTCCAGCGTCGGCACCTGCAGTTTTTCCCGGGTGTATAGCATTCTGAGCTGCACGCTCAGATGTTGAAACGCAAGGTCTGAGCTGAGTTGGCGTTTGTGCTAATCATGATTGGGCAGGGGCATCGATGCCTGGACTTCCATGGCCATGTCACTTTCGAGACCTCCCTGGATCGCAGTCAGTCTTCACACCCGTTGACCAGGCGCAGACTGACTGAGCATGCGGCTTCCAGGCCTGAAGCACGTTGGTGCCAGCCGCCGTTGTCTCCTCCGAGGCCGGCTACCAGCTGAACGAACTTGCGCCCAGTCGGCAAGGTACTTACATCGGTCGAGCAGCGTAAGTCAATAGTTGCCCACCTTGCCGTTAGGGTTCAGCTTCAGGAACTCCGGCGTCTTGTTGTCCGTGCCCATCTTAAAGTCCGAGGGCACATCGATCTTCGCGCCTACATACTGCGCGGCGATGAGCGCCTTGTTGGCGTTCTTGTTACCGGGGCTCCACGTGTACAGCGTCAGCTTGGGCTGCGCCATGGTGTTGCCTCGAATTTTTTATTGGCAAATGGGTGCGAGCACAAGCTGCTGGAACAGTGGCTGAACAAGCTGTCGAGGCAAGCGAGCACAGCTCTGCTTCACAGGTTGACTCTTTGCAAACGACAAAGTGGCAGCCCGCCCTGCGCGGAGGACTGAACTCCTGTGCGGCGAAATTTGCAGGGGGCAGAACCCGCGAACGCGCCCTCATCATCAATACGAAGCACTGGCCAACAGCCAGGAAACCAGTGGCTTGCGCGATTGTCAACACGCAGCGCCGTGCACAGGTTTGGGACTGATCATCATCTTGGAACCACGTTGCCGTTCATACGATCTCCGCTTGTTGCAGGCAGCTTTGGTCCTTTCGGCATCCCGCCACGAGCTGTCCTGCTTCCGATATAAAAGGCCAGCTGTCTCTATCGCTGGGGACACTCATGCAGCTGACCTGATGCACCGAGTTTCTGTGGGAGCACTGCAGCCGGCACACCCATCCAGCTGATGGCTCGGATGGAGTGCGTCAGCTACAGCAGCGATACGGTCAGCATCCAGCCCGCGGTGCCATGAGCTGCCTCATATTCTGATTTAGAGACTATCTGCAGCCGGCAGGCTCACCATGGACCAGCTCAGGTGAGTCTGCTGCGCAAATCGATCGGCGCCGCTGCATCACTTGCCTTTGCCATACTGGAGCAAGGAAACAGTTGACCTTACAACCGCCTGTGCGCTGCAGCATCGCCGAGACGCTCGGCAAGGGCAGGCACTCGACGGTCTACAAGGCGCGCAGGCGCAAGACCATTAACTTCTTTGCGCTCAAGCGCGTCGACGGCTCGCAGAAGCTGCGGGTGATGCAGGAGGTAGGGTGCGAGCTGGTGCACGAGATTGGTATTGCCTGCGGCCATGTGTTTCAGACACGCAGCCGCCGACGCCGCTTTGCTGTGCCTGCAGATCACGACCATGAACGACCTGGAGCACCCTCACGTGCTGCGGTTCCACAAGTGGTGAGCGCATGCATCACAGCCCGCTCCGAGGCAGCCAGGCTGTGAATTGCACCCTGCTGCCACAGGGCCCTGCCTGTTGCAGCAGATGTTTTCGAGCTTGGAAGGTCAGCTTCACCCGACAAGCAGCTGCAACACTACATGCGCCACGCAGGTACGAGACCAGCAAGCACGTGTGGCTGATGCTGGAGTACTGCGTGGGCGGCGACCTGAAGAAGCTGCTGGACGACGACCGCCGCCTGCCGGAGGCGTCCGTCCACGACTTTGCGCGCGGCCTCGCCTCCGCCCTGCAGTACTGCCACCACAAGGCGAGCACGCGGCTGCTTCTTGGCATGGCGTGACACTGCAGAATGCGCTGTCCTGCTCGATCCGCGTGCAGGGCGAGGAGTCACCGCGGCGGCGATGTGTCCAGAGGCAAGCACTGCCAGGGCAAGGCACCGAGTGTGGCAGTGCCTCAGAAAATGGTCGCTTCATCGCAGTCCACATGCGACCCACCCTGCTGCCATGCAGTCTGTCATCTACGCGGACTTGAAGCCATCAAACGTGCTGCTGGACGAGAACGGCCGCATCAAGCTGGGCGGATTTGGGCTGTCACGCCGCCTCGCCGTCATCAACGGCGATGAGCCGGTGCATGCGCCCCAGGTGCGCGCCGCTGGGTGCTGCTGCAGGTCACACGAGCGACCTGTTGAGGTGCCTGATCAGGTCAGGCGCTGCACACCCATGCAGTGTGAAAACCAACGACCGTTGAGACGCTGTGCTCAATGCGGTACCGACTGCTCACTCGCACCTTTCACGGAGGCGCGTGCGGGAAAATGGCTGGACTTGCACGGCAGGAGGGCGCCGTTTTCGGCTGGCCCCACGGCTGAAACCCCAAACCGTAAACGCAGGCCGACACCGGGACGCCGGGGTACAGGGCGCCGGAGTTGTACGAGGAGGGGGGCGTGCACTCGTCCGCGAGCGACCTGTGGGCGCTGGGCTGCGTGCTGTACGAGTGCGTCGCCGGGCGGCTGCCCTTCCCCTCGACCCACCTGCCGCAGCTCGTCGAGGACATCAAGTCCACGCCGACGCCACCGCTGCCAGGTGGGCGGCGCTGTCCCCCTCAAGGGAGACCAGCAGTCAAAGCAGTCAAGCACAGGCTGTTCCTGTCCGCAGACTCAATGCTTTGCAGGAGCTGGAGCGGTCGATCCTGCACGCACTGCCGACACAGGTCCGGTGGTGCGACAGCAACACGGGCAGCGACAGCCTGTGTCCCTCGTGTGCAGGCGCCAGCGCAGTGTTTTCGGACCTGGTGTTCCGGCTGCTGGACAAGGACCCCGCGACGCGGCTGGACTGGGCGGGCGTGCGGGCGCACCCCTTCTGGAAGCGCCCGCTGCCGGAGCTGGCGCTGCCCGCCGAGACGGCGCTGCAGGCGTACATCAAGCGCCAGGCTGAGCTGGCCGAGCAGGCCAAGTCAAACGAAGTGGGCGCTGGGGCCTCCTGTGCGTGCACCACAGATGGCGCACGTTATGCTCGCGAGTGTGGGGCGATGGGGGACTTGTGCTGGACCGCCGCTGCATCGTCCTGGGGGGTTCAGTGTCTTTCTTGCTTGGTCTGCGCCGCGCGTGCCAGCTCCAGGTGCGAAGGCTGTGTACGCAGCTGCAGCTGCCGGCAGTCCGGCTGCCATGCGTCAGCGGCGCGGAATGGCACACCCACACAGCTCTGCGCCCCATGTCCCCGAACCATCCCAAACCCTGTTGAGAGCACCCCGCAGGCGGAGCTTCGGAAGCCGCACGGCCCGAGCAGGAGCTCGCTGCGGGTGTCGCGCATCGTGCGGCGCAACCTGGAGGCGGAAGCGGCAAGCGCCGCCACAGAGTATGGCGCAGCGTCCGTGGGCGCTGGCGCCGCTGACGTCAGGCTGCACACGCCGGATGCGGAGGTCGACTTTGACGAGCGCATGTCGGACGCCGGTGCGCAGGCATTGGCTTGGTGGCTTGCGAAGCAGGCAGATCATATGGATATGAGGAGTGGTCTGACTCGGCAATCGCTCTTAGAATTCCTGTCTGGGGACAGGATGCAGACATCAGGTCGTGTCGCCCTCGTCTGACTGTGCCGAAATCGTGTCGAAATGGCGTGCAGCGTGCCATTCTCAATTGACTCCATGGCTGTCTGTTGACCGCAGGCGGGTCCGAGAGCGGCGACGAGCCAGCGCCGTCCGCCGCGGTCGACAACTCCGCACTGGAGGGCGCCACAGGGAAGGACGAGCAGTCTGAGTTGGCAGCGCTGGCGGATGGCACCGCCCGCGTTTCCTTTGCGGGCTGGTCGCCGCCGCAGCAGCAGCAGCAGCAGCAGGCAGTGTCGCTGACGCCGCCCAGCGGCGGCGCTGGCGTCGCACCGCGGCAGTCCCCTCAGCCAGACGGCGCCGCCGCCATGCCGAAGCGCTCACCGTCGGCTCTTGCAGCCGCATGGGGCGGCGTTGCCTCGGACGTGTCACCAGCTGGAGCAGAAGGTGAGTGCTGCACCGAAGCCTTATTGAGATTGCATGAGGTTCATGTCTCTGATGCAGCCATTGCAGGCACGCCCGTGTTTGCCGTCAGGGCAACCATGGTTTCGTCACCAGCCAAACTCGCACGTGTCGTCTGACATGCTGGCTGCCGCAGGCCGCGGCGGCCCGCCACCAGCTGAGGCGCTGATCTGGCACGCGAGCGACGAGCGCATCTCGCCGATCGTCGCCAACGTGCGCATCGAGCGCCTGGCGCTGCCGCGCTTCGACGAGCAGTCGTTGCCGATGCCAGCCTGGGTGCGCAGCAGCTGCCCGACACTGAACATTCTCTGCAGGTCTGCATCGAACGCTACTGGCTGAGCGTTGACTTTCGTCACAGCAGATCGACCATGAGGTCCGTTCCGATCTCGTATCCTGATTCTTCCTGCGAGTGACTTCCACGCCGTCCGGTGCGCTCTCTGCCGCAGGATGCGGCCCAGCTGATGGGCGCGGCGCCGCAGGACAGGGACGCCTTCCTCACGGCCGTCTTCCATGCGCTCGCCACCGAGGCGCCCATCAAGGACAAGGTGTGCAAGCTACTGTCACGGTGCTGATGCTCCGCAATCGGGAGCCTGCCAGGTGCTGCCGGTGCGGAAAGCGACGCTCCCCTTGCCCTCGCAGCGGCCAGTCCTGCGCATGACAGGCCGAGATTTTCTGCGGTGCACGGTCACAGCCTCCGAACTGACACAGCCACATGCCGCAGACCAATGTGCTGGCCTACATGGAGGCGCAGCTGTGCTGCCACACCAGCGCCGCCAACCTGCTCGTCAACTCCGACATCGCCGGTCTGCTGGTGCGCTCTTGCGTTCCGGCCTGCAGCTGCGCGCCTGGTGGCTGCCTGGGGACACGGACAGCCCGCCTGCCGACGCGCCTGCTGCAGGCCTCTTGGCAGGCTGGCTTGACAGGGTTTCAGATGTCGCCGTCGAGCTGATGCCACCTCCAGCCGTCTGCAGCAGCCAGCGCCACCATTGAGATTTTCGTGTCCTGCCTCCAGGTGCGCATGCTGCGCGGAGCGTCGGCCAGCAGGAGTGGGCGCGAGAAGGACGGCCTCAAGGCGCGCCTAGCCGGCGTGCTGGGCCTGCTGCTGCGCCACGCCACCACCGTCGACAACAACCTCGCCGGCACAGGTTCTGAATGCGTTGCTCCTCCCTCTTTGGCTGCTGTGCTCATTGTACATCCTCCCCACGAGCATGATGGCCGGCGCCGGTGTTGAAGTGGCCGGCAAGCAGAGTTCGTATTGATGTCCGACTTGGCGTGAGCTGCACGCTCTGCCGTCACCAATGGCGACTGCATCGTAGTTCTGGCTGCCACCTGCAGGCATCGTGGAGGTGCTGACGCTGGCGGCTGGAGACAAAGGGGAAAAGGTCCAGCGGCGGGCGACTGCCGCGCTCGGGGAGCTGCTGTTTTACATCGCGGCGACCGCGGGCCCGGAGGCAGCAGCGCCGGGCGGCGCGCCCGGCGGCGGCTGGCAGGTGCCCCCAGCGGCGGTGAACCTGCTGTGCCACCTGCTCAGGCCCGGCACCGACGAGATCGCCCAGGTGCGCTGCTCGATGTTTGCTTAGCTCTTGCCCTGGATTCTCTACGCTCAGCAGCCCACAGCTGTTGCATGAGAACAGCATGTTGGCGGAGAACATGTCGCGCCTGCTGCGAGCTTGCAGGAATCATTCAAGTCATCAGCGATGCAACAGGAACAGCCTCGACTCAGCCCTTGTGACCGTGATGTCATTGGCTTATGTGACGGCAGCACTATGCGGCGCGCACGGTCGAGAACGTGGTCACCATGGGCAGCGCATGGGCGCGGCGCTTTGCCGAGCCGGCGCTCGTCCTCAACCTCATCAGCCTCTGGAGCATCGCCAAGTGCGTCTCTCTCGAGGGACCAACTGTCTTCTGCGCCACAAGCAGCTTGATGTCGCACGTCTCCGGCAGTGACGCCGGCCGCCTTGGCCCGCGCAACTGCAGCAGTGTGCGCAGAGACTTTTGGGTGGTGTTCTAGATGACTTGATACCAGGATTACCCTGCTGTTTCACCTGATCGAACTGAGTTTGAATTCCACAAAGTTGCTGGAACAACCTCCAAACCCAGCAGTGGCTCCCCCTTTGCGCCGCATCCTCGAACCCTGACGCTGTCTTGCGCCAGGAATGAGTCGATCCGGGGCGCGGCGGCGAGCGCCCTCGCAAGGCTTCTGCGTCATATGCCTCAGCAGCTGGCAGCTCTGGTCAGCAAGTTTGGCACCCGTATTTTCGTCAGCGGTGAGGCCCTCCCAAAGCGACGGCGCTCCTTGAAACAGTCCTCCCAAACCAATGGCGTTCTGCTTTGAAGCAAGCGCTTGATGTGCATCACATGCGGACATGCGATCCTCGGCACTGACAGCACGCACAACATCTTGGTGCTGTGGGTGTCCGCAAGAGCTTGCTCCGAGATGCAGTGCGGCCTCGCTGCAGGTCTTGCCGACCCGTCAGTGAAGGTGCAGACTGCGGCGACCAACATGCTGGCACAGGCGCTGGCCATCACAGACGTCGGGCCCCGCATCCGCGCGACCCTGCAGGCATGCCCCCGTCGCCTGCACGCCCGGAGATGACACACGGCCACTGGCAACGACACTGAGCGATGGCCAGCTGCGCCAGACGCGCTGGCAGCGCTCCTTCACAGCATGGCTGCTGTGGCATCTGCAATTCGACATGTGAACCGATTTCGTCAGTTTTGGGGGCAAGCATACCATCTCGCAGCTTGCTGGCCAGGTCTGTCTGTCCCTGGGTCCCGAGCAAGTGCCGCTGCGGTGTGGGCGTGTGGAGCGATCAGGCTGCAACTGCTGCCATGCGCAGGCGCAGCTGGACGAGCGGGGGGCGCTGTGCGCAGCGCTGGCGCTGATGGACGGCCCGGAGGGGACGCTGCGCGCCAAGGGGTGTCTGCTGACAGCGCTGCTCGTCCGCGGCTCGCCCACCGCGCTGGCCGCCGCCTGCAACGGTAGGTCGCCACCTCCGTTGGTCGTGGTCAGCCGGGCGTGCGGCAGCCGGCATGCAGCTGCAGGCAGGGCGGCAAGGTTCCGTGATGGGCTGCACTCACTGCATGTGTCTCAGCGCAGGAGCGACCGTATTCTGCAAATGTGTGCCCGGACTCGTACCTCATGGTACTCCTGCGATCCTCCACAGTATCCATAGTCAGAGCACAGTGATCATGCACATCATCCACGCCGTGCATCTTGCAGGCGGGCTTCCGGACAGCGCCGACAAGTTGATGCGCGAGACAGACGGGTATGCGGCCTCGGCGCTGGCGGCACTGCACGCTGAGATCGCCACCATCGTGCCAGCCATCACCGACCAGGTGTGCTGCACCGACGCGCTGTCGCGCATGTGTTGCAGCCCGGGGTGGGGACCTCACAATTCATCGATGCTCAAACAGATCACTCCGAAACTGTCCAGAGGCACAGTCGGTGCTGAAAACGGGTTCCACACCTTGCTGCAACAACAAGATGAGCGACCTGCCTGCTGTTGTTGCGTCCACAGCTGCTGGCGGTCGTGCGCGGCGGCGCGAGGCTGCGCGCCTCGGCCTGGGCACTTGGCGGTCCCGCCGCCAACTTTGCCGCCGCAGTGCCGCCGCTGCTGGCCTGCGAGGCGCTGGCCGGCGCGGCGGCGTCGCCGGGCATGGTGGACATGCTAGCCGCGGCGCTGGAGGGCACGGCTGCGGCGCCGCTCTCGGACGAGGTGGCCGCGCAAGTCAAGGCGCGTTTCCGCAGTTGCAAATTGGCAGGGGGCTTAGGTGCGACCCCGGCGTTTGAGATCCGACGTGGCTCTGCCTCACGGGCAGGATTCAGCTGCAGTAGTCTTGCTCTCAAGGTCAGGACAGGGCGCAGTCGTCAAGTGCACAAGCTAGGACATGAACGGCGTGTGGTTTGGTGTCCTGCTATTGCGGCACTTGACGACTGCGCTCTGTGCATGCGACAGCCCTCGTTGCCGTGAAGCAATCAGGCAGAGTGTCTGTTGTGATGTGTCGCTTGCATCTGCAAACAAGCATTCGTTTCGTCCACAGAGGGGCCTTTATTCAGTTTTGACACTGCACCGTACCGCATCGACAGGCGGAGGTGCTGGCGGCGGTGGAGGCGCTGGCCAGCCGTGCCGCGGAGGTGGTGCTGCCGCTGGGCCCGTCCATCACCGCGGCGCTTGCGCCGGCGCTGGCGGGCGCGGCGGCGGGCGCCGCTGACGCCGACACCCGCTTCCACGCGCTCAAGCTGCTGTTGGACATCTCGCTGCCGCTGCTCGCCGCGCCCACAGACCCTGAGGGTGTGCTTGGCCGATCGGCTGTTGTCCTGATGAGTGGGCAAAGCCTGCCGACAGAATCGCGGCACCTGCCAGAGGCTCCCCAGATACCCTGTCCCACCTGGCAGCAGCTCGTGGGTGGCAGCGGCCTGTCAGCGCAGTCCTCTGTCGTGGCACATGTCCACCTGTCCACCCACAGGCATGGCCTGTACACTCAAAAGGCGAATCCCCGCCTGCCCCATGTGTGCCCTGGCTTCCAGTCGGGAACGAGCCACCGGGTGCAGCACACCGGCACATCGGCAGACACCCTTGACATAATTGACTGGGGGCAGGCGGCGGGCGCAACTGGGCGGCGGAGCTGGAGGCGGTAGTCAGCGCGCGGCTGCTGCCGGTGGTGGGGGCGCTGCTGGCGGACGACCCGCCGCTGCCGCTGTTCACGCTCAAGCTGCTGGCGGCGCTGCTGGACGCCCGCCCCTCCTGGGCCACCCCCCTCGCCAGGTGCTGCGACTCGGTCTGGCCCGTCCTCACCATCACCGCAGCTGGACTCGTGCTCCAGCGACGCGCCCAGGTTCTGCGGCTGCCGCTGCCACTGATGCTGCACCTGTGCTTGCCCTGCAGTCAAGCCGGGGCGGCCTGCAGGCGACAGCTGCGCTGTGTGTCGCCCTGTTGAAAGGCTACGATGGCTTCTGCCCTGACCCAACCAGGCTACCAACGGCCGCAGGACGGAGTTGGTGCCATGCTTCGTGGAGTTCATGGCGCTGCAGCACCCCAACAACAATGTGCACAACCTGCGGGTGGTGCGCCGCATGGTGGCCGGCGGCGCGCTCCCGCCTGGCCAGCTGCTCGACACCGGCGCCATGGACATGGTGCGCAGTGGCGGCTGCCGGCACCGCCTGCAGAGTTGCACAACACCGTGGCTGTGGCGGAAACCTCGATCCCAGCGTATTGCTGTGCCACCATGACGACGGCGCCGATGGAGCACCGCTCCTGAAGGCCAAGACTTGCAGTGCTGGCTTGTGGGGGCTGAACCGCAGTCTAGAAGCCGCACGTGCTGCCCGACACACAGGTGGGCGCGGTGCTGATGTACACGTACAACAACCAGGTGGCGCTGTTCAAGGAGCCGGTCCTGGAGCTGTGCGCCGCGCTGCTGGCCGCCTACCTGCCTTCTGCCAACGGGCGGCCCAGTCCCTTCGGTGCTGCCGCGGCGCAAGGCACGTCACTGATGCGGGGCCCCGCATGACCCCACGGCTCTCTGCGAGCTGCTGGCGGACCGGCTTGTGATGGCAGGGCTAGTTTGGAAATGTGGTACTGGATTGGGACTGTGGCGTCGAGTGCGCATTGTCTCCGGGTGCTGGTGTGCAGTTGCAGTTTCCTTCCTGTCTGCAGGCGCAGCGGAGGTGGCGCGCGGGCTGCTGCCAGCGCTGCCGGTGTTCGTGGAGCTCGCCAGCGCGGAGGAGGCAGGCCCCGCCACGCTGGCAGCGCAGGCCGCCGCCGGCGTCGCGCGGCTGTCGCCCCACGACGCCGCCGGTGCGGACACCAGAAAGGACGTTCGTGCATGCTGAACCAGGCCGAAGAGGGCTTCAAGGCGGGCAGCCCCGCGAAGGCTGTGTCACATTGGTGTCAGCAGTCAAGCTGGACTCGCAGAATCCTGCAGGTGAAGTGGCCAGCCGTGTCTCGCAACTATGTGAAACAAGCATCGGCACCCAGCTGGAGATCCAGCGGTTGCGCGCAGGTTCTGAAACAGCTTGCTCGAGATGCACATCAACCCGATGAATGCCACCTTTGCTGCCGCAGAGATCTTGTTCAGCCGGGAGGGTGCATCACTGCTGGCGGCGTCGCTGCTGGGCGGGCTGCCGGGTGCCGCCGGCGAGCCGGCGAGGCGCGGCCTGTTGGTCTGCGTCGCAGCCGCCGCAGCCGCTGCACGCGGCACTGGCGCCGCGGTCCCAGGTGCGTTTCGTCTGGATTTTGCACACAAGCGGGTCGCCAGAGCAGCCGCCAGAGGCTGCAGCTGAGCTCCAGCTGTGTCATCGTAGGTGCCGGCATGCCCCTGGATCCGGACTGCACCCCAAGTTGCTTGTGACCTGGCACCAAGCACCAAGTGCAATGGGAGGCTGTGAGCCATGGTGTTGACGACGTGTTTGTCGTTCACCGCAGATGCGGTGCAGCAGCTGCGAGCCGCGGTGCACCGGCTGATGCCCGGAGGCGCGGAGCTGGAAGCGGCTGCTGGCGAGGCGGCTGTGGCGCTCGAGGCGCTTTGCTGCTGAACGCAGCAGGAGACATGTAGTAGCGCACTGACGCAGCAGGAGACATGTACCTACCTAGTAGCGCACCGACATGCATTTGTCAACCGCCACCAGTGACGTGGTTTCAAGCAGCACCGACTTGGACAGTCCCAGCACATGACGCGCTCGGCTGAGAGTGAACGAAGACGACCATACCTGGACCGCTAGACTTGCTGGAAGTGGATCTAAATCCAGCAGTCTTCTGAGTTTTCCTAAGAGTACGGGCAGGCAGCCGGAATGGCACCTGTACCTGTGTTACCCCAGACGTCACAGCACTGAGTAGGCAGGATCCTGATTGTGCCTGTCACACCTCCGAGGAAGACTCGAGCCGGCATTGGCACTCGAACCTGTTGTGCAATGCGTGCAAAGACCACGACCACGTTACTGACACCGAGCGTGGATGGATCTTTACAGGCTGCCTGCTACCGGCTTTGCAGGCAGCCACGGCGTCTCAGGAAGTCACACACTGCTATTCGACGAATGCTGCATTCATGTTGCAACGGACATCTCCATCAGCACCTCCAGCGCCTCCCGCCGCACATTTTCTAGCCGCTCCAGCACGCCGCCGCCCACGGTGCTGTCATCCGCTGTCATCTCCGCCTGCGTGGTGCCCAGCGCCGTGAGGAAGCGCCCCGGCCTCACCGCGTCCGACTTCTCGTCGCCAGAACTGCAAGAAAACGCGCACAGCGTCTGCACGAGCGCTCCGGCTGGCACAGGTAATGAGGTGTCTCGCTGGAGGTGTGCAGGTGAGGCGGCACTCATGACGCGCACCGCTGGAGGCGCTGCTCGACCACTTCGACCGTGTGCCTCCCGACGTCAGCCGCCAACTACACTGTTCAGGTTACCGGGCGGAGGAACTGTGCAGGGCTCTGCGCAGCCGCGCCCTACATGTAGGACCCCGACATTTGGGCGCCCGATCGAGGCGGACCTGGCGCCGCTGGTCCGCACAGGTGCGGCGCCCTCCCAGTCCGAGGTGAACGCCTTGCGCAGGTACGCCAGCCGCCCCTCTTTGCTCGGCACCTTCATCACCGCCTGCGCGCCGAGCCGACAAGGTGTGCCTGCTGCTTGATCACACTGCGGCTCGGCCAGCCGGAAGCGGACCCGACCGGGCTCACGAAGACCCTCCCTGACCAGTCGTCAGCACCTCAACCAAAGCACAGCCTTGGGACGCCTGCATGCCTCGGCTCGTCCGCAGGCACGGGGACGCAACCCTGCTTTGGCGCACTGCGGCCTCGCCTGCACACGGAGCGGCTGGCGCTCTGCACCTGCAGGAAGGCGACTGCGCGGCGCGGCACGCCTCCCCGCATCGCTGCCGCCCGGTCGGCAGTGGGGCTGAACTCCCGGCCGGCATTGAACGCCGCCTCACGCGCCGCGTTTTGCACCTCCTCCCGCACCAGGCACACACGTGCCAACAGCCGCCTGCGAATCAACACGCGCAGGTGACGGACCGCAAGCGAGTGCGGCACACGCAGCAACGTCGTCCTCGGCAACAGAATCTCCTGTATATTCCATCACGGCGAGCTTGGCTTGCATCGACGTCTCAGGCGAGGCTGTGATGCATCAGCGAAAGCAATCAACGGTCCCTGCTGCCTGCAAAGCCGCAGCCGCTACCAAATGCCCAGAACCTGCTGTTTCCTTGCTGTTAAAGAGCTGACGTTTGTCCCCACCTGTCGGGCACCTCCGCCTTGTCTTCCATGTCCTCAATGAACTGCGAAGCCGCGACGTCCAGGCGCTCCGCGTCCACCGGCTGCTGCCCGGCGTCCAGACGGCCAAAGCCTGGAATGCGGTTGCGCAGCACCGCCTGCCGCTCCTCGCTGCATGGTGAGGTTATGAAGGCAGATGCAGTGGGGCTCCGGTGCCAGCAATACAGCAGCAATTGCACGACAGCAAGGCGAACGACCACGCTGAGCCCTGCGAGCTGATACTGCGGCCGCATGAGCTGACAGGTCGCTGCCGCCTTCCGGCGAGCTTCGGAGGCTGGCATTGCAAAAACTGTGCATTGCGAACACAGGCACTGCCGTGCCACGATGCGCACCTGTCCTCCATGCCGACGAGCTGGTCCAGGAGCTGTACCTCGGGCGGCAGTCGCGCCCGCACCTCCGCCACCACCTCCCGGTGCATCAGCTCCAGCCGACCTGCGCGAGGGAAGGCCGCAGGGTGGCGGCCTGGCAACCGGGGTCGACCGGCATCTGACTGCTCGACATGCAGCCGGGCTGCGCGGCATGGTGAGGCAGGGTTGCGCCCCAGAGCCCAAGCGCGACAGCCATGCAGCGTGCTCGATGTGGCGCGCCGACAGATGCTCAAAAAAATGCGACTCCGGCAGGTGCAAATGCGCAGAGTGGATCCGGACGTCTGACCACACGGCCCGGTACAGCGCCAAGGCCCCACCATGCATTGCGGCGTCGCCCTCCTGAGCGGCGGCGCGCACGAAACCGCCGAGCGTGACCAGGAAGGCCTCGTCCAACGTGTGGATGCGTGACTGCACCGCCTTGCGCACCGCTGCCTGTTCTTTCGCCTTCTCCTGGTCCGCTGCGGCACGATGCAACGGCAACATTGATGTCGTTGCTGCAGTTTCCGTGTCACTGACGGACCCAAGCCTGCGTGCTCTCGCGGACGCCAGGCAGACTGCCTGCTGATGGCCCGCCGCTCAGCGACAACAGCAAAGGATCCATCCAGTGGCGGCGTGGCAACGCAGCACGAAAGGCGGCGATGGTGTCACGCTGCCGAGTGTGCATGCAGTCAGCAGCGCTGCACAGGCGGTCTGTGGAGCGGAGAGACTCACGTGACAGCTCCTGGCCGCTGGGGTCCGCCACGAACACGTCCTTCGACACCTCCATGATCATGGTGCCTATAATCTTCGTGGCCTCGTTGATGCGCTCCATCACTGCACAGCGGCATGGCCATGCATGGCGGATCATCAGCTTCAAAGCGGCTGCAAGCGGCATGCCACAACATGACTTGGTGGTTGCAAGCCGTCAACACAATGCCGACACATACATGCTTAACACTGCACCATCAGCCACCTGCCGAAGGAACGCAGTCCGCACTCACTTTCATCGCTGATTTGGCCCGCCATCATGCCGTCGAGGTCGGCCTCTTTGCCGTCTTTGCCGTCTTTGCCGGCAGCGGCAGCCGCGACGCTACCGGCGAGGCGATGCCGAGCTGGATTGGACCAGGAGTCTGGATGCAACCCACCAGTCGCATGGCGCAGCTGTGCAGCGCAGGCGTAGCTGTGCTGGCGGCGCATGCTGCGGAGTGAGTTGTGCATGGCGCCATTGCCACTGTGCGTGCGCAGTGCCCCAGCATGGTTCGACCCTTGGGGATCTGTGCGGCCTGAACATGACGCCTGACCGCCACGCATACCCAGCAGCATGTCGGAGGGCAACAAAATGAGTCGAGATGCAAGTATGGCAGAACGCTGAAACCTGCGCAACGACTCGCAGACTCCGGCAAAGCTGGTCAGAGGATGAGTTGGTATATATATCGTGTGCAGAATGCGTTTGCCGGTGCCGTGCTGTCGAGCTTTTCCACCAATGCTTCCTTAACGTCCTGCTTCCGGGACAAGAACTCACCTCCACACAGCTAGTGGGCCATGTCCAAACCTGCTGCGCACGCTGGCAAGTTTGCTGCTGCCTCAAACGCACGCTGCTGGCAGCCGCTTGGCCCTGCGTGGGTCGCCAGAACTTCAGCCCTGCGTGGCACGTGACGTAGGAAGCGCGAGGTGCAGGCCAGCATACCATCAGCAGTGAGCACTAGGCACGCCTCCATCTGGAAGCTCATCCGCAAGCGGAGCCTTCCATGACGCCCGTCGCTGCGCTCCTCGAATCGCCCGCTGCTGTGGTCCCTTGCAGCTTGCGACGTGCACGAGCGCCCGCTGTCGCAGCATGCAGAATGCCAAGCTGCGCAGCCGCAGCGACGCAGTCCACAGCTAGATGCAGAACAGCTGCTCAGCAAACCCTCGGCAGGCAGCAGGTTTGATTTGTCAAGTTTTGCCTCAATCGACTGAGGGCACCTTTCATGCGTCATTATTATATTGGCTCACGCTGTCATGACACCTTGGAATACTTCTGAAGCAGGCGATACTGTGCCATGGCAGCCTGGTCGGCGGGCCCGGCAGATCAGTCGCCAGCATACCCTGGCGCCAGAACCAGCAGAACCAGCGCCGACAGCACCTGCGGCAGACCGCTGTCGCCAGCGCAAACCGCCACCAGTACTTCACAGACACCGCGCTGTGGATGGGCGACGCCGTCGTGCTGCTGTGCACCCAGATGGTGTGCTGCCATGTTTTGAACCACCCCCTGCCTGGTGCTGAATGCCCGCATTCTGTGTGAGGGGCTGCAGATCGACGGAGCTGCAGCCTGGAGGCACCCTCGGAGGCTTACCTCGCATCGTTTGCAATTTGCGTGCGAGGGCCCATGGCCCTGCAGCTGCTGGAAGCCTGTGGAGCATGGTGTCACAGCCCTGCTGGTGTGTCGCATGCAGTCCAGCGACAGGCTGCCAATGGAGAACCAGGGTGTCGTGAGCGTGCTACTGCTGACCATCTGGACGGCGGTGCGGCATCGTGTTTGTCCCTCCTGCCCTGTTTCCCGGTCCGTTTTCGACTTTCCCTGATGGCAGGCACCTCTGACTAAAGCCGGTCCGACTTTGACAGTCCACACCGCGGGTTCACTTCTCAGCAAGAGGCGTGCTTGCCGCGGCAGGTGGCGTGGACGAAGCGGGATTACAGGCTGGGTGACTCGGACTATGACGCCTGGTCAGTCGCCGCCCCGGTGGCCTCCGCTGTGCGTTCCGCAACCCTGACCTGGGTGCGCTCTCACGGCTTGGGGGTCTTCGAGGCCCCCTGACCTGCACCGGCGAGTCTCAATGCATGCTGTGTGTCTGCTCGGCCGTGCTGGTCGCACCAGCACCTCCGGGCAGGACGTCAGTCGCATCATGACGGCCGGCCGCTGTGTCAGTGGCCCGACGTCCATGGAGCGTCAAGGCACACCTTGGCTCAAGTGCCTCAACAATGGGGTGCAACACCTCCTTGCCAAAGGCTCCGCGCGAGCAGCTCGGCACCCGAACCCTTTTGGCCACGCGCAGGCCATATTCGCACCGCTGGCAGCCGCGGCATACGGCAGCCTCGCGGCGCAGCACCTGCTGAAGGTGCCGGCAGAGCTGGTGGCGCCACACCCAGTGCTGTCCGCATTCGCGAGCGGGCTGCCCTGGCTGACGGTGCGCTGCTGGCCTGGCCGCCATGCTCACGTCGTCCTCTCGCGCTGCCACCAGAGGTTCACATGTGCGACTGCATGTCTGGTGCCTTGGGGATTCATCGGCACATAATGCCGATGCAGCATTCTCGAGCTGCACTTGAGGTGTGCAGGCGGCGGCGCACCGCGGGCAGTTCACGCTCGCGCAAACACCAGCTCGAATTGCCGTGTGATCTCGACTCTGCAAACTGACGTGCACCTGCGCTGCAGACGCCGGACGCAACTGCGGGCATGGCCGCGCCAGAGGTAGAGGTCATCGTCGCTGCGCTGTTTTGCATCGGCGCCTGGCGCGGCCTCTATTCTGCCTACCGGGCTTGGAGCAACCTGTTCTGAGGGCTGTCCTGAGGGCCTGCCTGGGGCGCTCTGCAAAGAATGTGCAGCGTGGAGGACGAGTGCAGGTGAAGAAGCCCTTGAGAGAAGAGAGAAGAAAGTTTGTGTCCGGACGTTGACGTTTTCGAGCTTGACGATTTGCATGAGGCTGGTTTTGAGGTGGACAATGCGCTTCAGGCAGCAGTGAGATGGCAGAAGCTGGCTGATCGTCGTCACGTCGTGACGGCAGCTCTGTCTGTATACTACGCTATGGCTGATAAATTCGTGCTGTTGCGGCGTGCACCGCCACACCGTGTCTGCGCGTGATGATGTTCATTGCTTTTGTAAATACCAACGAGACACCTACAACATTTGATACCCAGTCATCTGTTCATCGCAAATTCAACGCAGTTCACAGACGCCACCACAAGTCTGCACAATGTCCACCGGCAGTTCGAGATCGCAAGTTGCCCATAGGTACAATCGCCTCAGCATCAGCATTGTTGACTAGCCAAATATGCGCGACAGGCGACGGCGGCGGCGCGTGGACGTAAACCACCATGCTGCCACAGCGCCCAGCGCCGACAGGGAGACTCCCGCCAGGCTCACCTGCAAAACGATGCATGTTCAGCCTCTCAACACATGTCGCTGCGCACTTCAGGCAGCAGCCAGCGTCCATTCGGGTCTGGATCTGATTACAACCGTCACAACCACATGCTGACGGCGTGCACGTGCGCAACACCGCCCAAGTCAAGCGAGAGCGCACCTGCTGGAGGGTTGTCTCAGGAGCCATCAGGCTGCTCAGCGGCTTGAGCACTGCCCAGGAGCGCCCCTCGGCAGCCGCGTCGACGGCCGCCACCGGCGGGTCTGTCTCGCTGCCGCCTTCGGCTGCAGTGTTGGGTTCGATCTCGCACGCCGCAGGAGCTTCGGCCTTGTCATCCGCATGGCAGGTGCCAGAATCCCTCGCAAATGCGCCGGCCGGCTGCCCTGCTGCGCTGCCTGCCGCCACCGCTCGAAGCACGCCATTGCCGGCTTCGCTGGTGTCCGACGCTGCGCTTCTGCCGCTGCCGACGCTGCCGGCATCGCCACCGCCGGCAGGAGTCGAGTCGCTGCTGCTGGCAGCGTGACTGGCACCGCCCGTGCCGCTAGGGGCGCTGCCACCAGAGGCGCCCGCCCGGGACGCCGTCACAGCGCGCAGCAGAAGCAGCCGCACCAGGGTCGGCAGCGCCGCCAGTGCACGCGCCAGCGCCCGCAGCGGCTCGCTGAGGCCCTCCAGCGCCGTGTCGCGGCCCCACAGCACCGTGTGCCACGCCGTCGCATCGGTGCCGGCACCGACAGCTGCACTGGCCGACCCGGCAAACCTCGCCAGCAGCCCTGCAGGCGCTGCGCCGCCCCCACCTGGCACCCGGCCAGTGCCATTGACGACAGGCAGCCGCGCTGGCCGAGACAGTGCGCCGTCGGCAGGCACGTCTGCCGCAGCGGCGACGGTGGTGGCGCCACGGGCCGACAACGGTAGCTCGAACGCCGAGGGCGACTGTTGCGGCGTGGCCAGCTGCGGGCTGGCGCGACTGAAGCCCATTCCCGGAGCTTCGCTCCATGTGGCGGGCGTTGTGTACGCCTCGCTACCGGGGGAGGCGGCTCCGGCGGCGGCGCCAGGCGGCGAGCCGGGCGGCAGGTGGAAGTTGGCGCGGCGGGCGCGCTTGGCGGGAGGGGGCGTTGCCGGCGGCGCGGCGGCGGCTGCCGCAGCAAAGGCGCGGCTGAGGTCGCCTGAGCAGCACACGACGACATTGGTTCATGGCGCCGTCCTGTCGTCGGCTGCTGTGGAGTGGGCACCTGTTGTTCGTGTGTCCAGTTGGCGGAACAGAAGTATCTTCTCAATGAAACATCAGCCCTGAACGACCGACAGAGCAATGCTCACCGCTGCCGGCGGATGCAGAGCGGGCCTGCTGCAAGGTGGTCAGCTGCTGCTCCGCGGCGCTGGCGGAGCGTTTGAGTGCCTCCCTCTCAGCGCTGACTTCGCCCAGCCGCGCCCACAGCTCGCCCAGCGGCCGCGGCGGCATGCCAGCATCTGCGGCAGCGCGAGCCACAGTGTCAGACGTCGGCATGGCATGGCAGAAGGTCAGAGTGGCATCAGGCATCGTTTCGGGCCACCTCCCTGCAGCTGGGCCACTTCCCGCTGCCCGGCAGCCGTGGCGTACTCAAAGCGCCCAGCTCGGTCTGCCCCGATCATGAATGAAGGCTGGTTTAAGGCTGCTGCCAGTCGGAACTTCTGCGGCATCAGCCTACTGCAGGTCCCCTGCAGCCTCCCACCTTCAGGCACGGCGCCGGCACCAGGCGTCCCGGCCCTGCCGGCGGCGCGCGCCGCGGCGGCCGCGGCCGCCCGCGCGGCAGACTCTGCCTCCAGTAGCTGCCGCCACAGCTCAGCCAGACCCGGCGCATCAGCGCCGGCGGTGCGCTTCGCCACCTCTCGAGCTGCGTCCCGCYCGGCCCTGCGTCGATGGCCACACTAGGCATCAAATTTCCAAAGGTCCAGAACATGCGCACATGCAGTCGAGGTTTCAAACCCCCCCCCCCCCCAGAATGCAGCCAGACTCGTGCAGTGACCGCTGGATAATGGCCCACATCTCAATACCGAGCCTCAGCTGGATCACCTCGTTGCCTCCAGCTCCTGTTGCAGCGCCGCCATTGCGGCCGCATCAGGGGCGTGCTGCTGAGCAAGCGCAGCTGCATCATTCACGGGCGCCGGCGCCACACCGCCCTGCGGAGGTAGCCACGCTGCCGTTGGCGAGATGTGCGCCGCAGCGCCGCCGCCGCTGTTCGCCAGGTCGGCAGCGCTGCTGCATGCGCCGAGGCGGTCCGCCGGTGGACTCCCGGCACACCCCCACCGGTCGAACGCGGCGCTGGCGGCGCGGGCATGGCTGCCGCTGCGGACCGGCAGGCCGATGGGCGAAGGCGAGGGCGAATGCGAGCGAGGGGTGCGAGAGGCTCCGCGGGGGCTGTGCAGCGGCGTGCCGGCGGCGCTGTTCGCAATCGCTGTCTGCATGAGCGTCGCCTGCGCAGCCACCGCAGCGTCCCTTGTTGTCGAGGAGGTTCGAGCGCTGCAGCCTGCTTCTGCACCTCCATAAACCACCTCCCTAAACGCATGTTGGCCGTTGAACAAAGCCGGCTACCCTGCCCGGGTTCCGGCAGGGTCGCAGAGCTGCCGTGCGCACCTGCAGCGCCACCAGCAGGCGCTGGGACTCGGCCTTCTGGCGCTCGGCCAGCTCGGCGCGGCGCTCGGCGGCGTCGACCGGCGCCGACTGGCCCAGCAGCTGCGCCTGCAGCTCCTCGATGTCCGGCGCCTCCTCCCGGCTGCCCTGCGCCTGCTGGTGATGCGTTCAGGCATCGGTCTGTTTCTAGAGGCTGTTGCATGGTCATCCCACACATGGCATGCTGCCTGCCAGCTGGCGGCACGAGCAGGATGTCTGGGCTGGCAAGGCGGAAGGTTTGGTCCGCCACGGTGTGTTGGTGCTTTGAGCACCTGACTTCTGCACCAGCGGATGAAAACGCAACCAGCGTGCAGAAGCTCAGCGACACACCTGGCGGTCATCCAGCTCTGCACTTGTCGCCGCCAGCTGGCCCTCCAGCTCGGCGATGCGCCGCCGCGCCGCGGCCAGCGCCTCGCCGCCACCCTGCTGCCCAGCCGCCGCCGCCGCCACCGCCGCCGCCGCCGCTTCCGGCGCGGCTGCCTCCTCGGACACTGCCCGGCTGCCTGCCACATGCGCGCCAGCGGCCCTGCCGGCACCGCTCCCCGCCGCCCCATCGAGCCTCTTGCTGGGGGAGCCGGGAGCGGACGTCGGCGCAGAGCCGGGGGTTGAGGCAGGCTGCGCAGCGGGCGTGGATGCACCAGACACAGCATCAGCGCCGACGCCCACGGCGGCGGCAGCGGCCTCTGCTGCGGCTGCGCGCCGCTCAGCGGCATCCCGGGCCCACGCAGCGACGCGCGCGGCACCCTCGGCCGCCGCAAGGGCGGCCCGCAGCTGCGCCATGGTCTGCAGCGGCGGGGCCATGTGTGAGTCGCATGACACCAATGCTGTCTGCACTCACGCCTGGATGCAGGTCTGAGGACAGGCCCAGCCGGGCTGTGCGCTCGAAAGAACTCGAGTGTCCATATCCAGCTGGCATGTACACTGGGCAGCTGTGATCTGGGCCGTGCGTCCCGCACGCCGGACGATCATCCGCCGTACCTGCGCGGGCGCGTCGCCGCCGCCGTTGCTACTGGGTGCCCAGATGGCAGCGCCCGAGTCCTCCTCGTCGCCAGAGGTGATGGAGGGCGTCACTGAGGAGCCGGCCAGCAGGGGGAAGCCGGCCAGCCGCGCCCGTGCGGCGCGGCGGGCTGGCGACGCGGCCTCTCGACTGCAGCGCAAGTCGTTTCACGTGTTTCCAATTGGATGGCGGAGCTCTGGGTGACGACAACAGTGATGCAGCTGTGCAGATGCAATGCTGCAGCTGACGCAGGCAACGCTGGCAAAACTCCCATTTCCTGCCTTTCAAAAAAGTACACGGCCAGCACTGTGTGTCGGATTGCCTGTGCACACGCACGGCTCACGTCTGCGGCGAGGCCGGCTGATAGCTTGTGGGCGCCGGGCTGATGGCATGGCTGTGGACACTGCCACCAGGACGCTTGCCGTGCTCGCCGCCGTCCCCTGCAGCAGCGGCCGCCGCCAGCCCGACGCCGGCAAAGCCCCCGCGCTGCTGCGACAGTCGGGACCGGCCACCGGTCAGCGCMGCGACAGCGGCGCCGGATCCCGGCCCGCGCTGCGACTGCAGCATCGCAACCAGCGACGCCAGGCCCCGCGGGTTGCTGCCGTCATCCCTCCCGACGCTGCTGGCACTGTCATCTGCCGGCCGCCTGCCAAACAGGCCGGACCGTCCTACACAGCCATCCAGGTCACTGGGCACCACTCGCAGCAAGTGTGTTTTTCTCCAAATACTCTTCTGTTTCCTTGCACGTCACGGCCTACACATGAGCTTGCCACGCGTGCAGTGCTTCAGTTGTCAAGCATGGTGCCTCTAAGCAGGCCACCCACATGCCCGAAGCACACGGTCCTAATCGCGCGCGTGACCTGTCCAAGCACAAACCTTCCATGGCGAGCCAGACGCTAGACAGGCGCTGCTGAGGAGGACGCCGCTGCTGGCGTCCAGTCACGGGCTCACATGCCTGCACATTGCGATGCAGCACACGTGCTTCGGGGAAACTCGATGACCAAGGACAATCATCTGCGACATGGGTTGCAGTTTAGGGGACACACGGAAGGCAAGTAACGGAATCGGGGACGTAAGCCATGCGCAAGCGTGCGCCTGCAGAAGGCAACAGAACAGCGAGCTTCCTTGGCTGTCAGGGGTGGCAAACATGCCTCGCCGGCAGCGGGAGCCTTCGCAGGATGTTCGATGTCACACCTGCGCACCAGATGCTCCAAGAGCGTTGGTCCCGCGCGTTCAGCAGCTTCCTGCACCACATGCAGATCTACACCCGTGCATTTCTTCGCTCGCGGCGCTGCAAAGGCGGGGTTGCACGGCCTCGCAGGGCAGCAGCAGTATGTCTGACCTGGCAAAAGAAGATCCACGTGGGTACAGCACAGGGTGCCCTCAGCACGGGTGTTGGCTTGCAACCATGGTATCTTTCAACTGCTGTCAACAACCGTGCCGGCGGTCAGGCAAAACACAAGAAGTCTACATGCACATCTTTGGAGTGACGTCGTTCGATCGAACTAGCATATATATAGGTGCTGCTGTCAGGCATGAGAGCGTCTGATTATTGCCAGCACCGCGGCGGCACAGGCGCTCCGCCTGCAGAGCCAACTCAGGCTGCCAAGACACGCTGCAGACGACAGTCCTGTAAGCGTGGGTGTGTCCACCGATACAACACTTGACACATAGAACTGTGTCAATTCGCAAATGCATCGCAATGCCAATGCAATGTGGTTCCAGTACTTGTGCAGCAAAATAAACAGATTGTGCAGCAAAATAAACAGATAACACCAAACGTAAACCACCAACGGCTGCTCTGACTGAGTAGGAGCCGAGCTGCTGATTGAGCTCAGACTGTGCTTGCGCATGACGTTTCAGGAATTGGAAGACGATGTCCACGCCGCTGTTCCTGGGCGGCCGTCAGCTAGGCCCCGCCGCAGCGAGCTGAGCCTCGCCACCCTCCAACGACTTCAGCAGCCGGAATAGGGCCGCCGCCTCCCTGCACCAAGCAGGCGCAAGCGACCCATTAACGCGAGTTCCCATGAACGTACAGTGCAGGCGTGTTGTAAGAAAGAGTGGGGACTCCAGACATATCAGCGAACACAGGTGGCCGCAGTGTACGAGTCAGTGCCGCTGCATGCAGTGAAGACCGCCTGCGGCACAGCATTCGGCCGCCCCTATGCATGCTCAGAGGCGGCGTCGGGAAGCACTTTGCGAGGGTTTTGTGGGGTTTTGGGCACGCCTGACGCGGGAGAATTGGATGCAGAACGCCTGGGCCTCCACCAGCAGCGGCGCCACCTCGGGCAGCCGCGAGCGCACCAGCGCCGTCATGAAGACGCACACCAGACGCACCCGACGCGCCGCCGTGTTTGCGTCCTGCAGGCCGCCCAGTCGCACGTGGGCCATTCACACGTTGGCACTGATGCGGCTCCTCAACTTCATGAGTTCTGCACAGCGTTGACCCTGCGAGCTGGCCAGGGTGTGCTGGATGTACAGGCACAGGCGCGCGGCCTGCAGGAAGGTGGGGGCCCGGATCATGCAGCACTCCGGGCCTTCAGAGGCACTGCAGAGTGCAGCATCTCCAAGCTGCACAAGCTGCGGCGCCAGGCGGCTGCCGCCGCACTGGCTCGGCCTCGCAGGAGGCGATGCAGTTGGCGAGGTAGGCTTGCAGGAAGCCGGGCGGCAGCGGGCCCGGCCGCGCCGCCAGCCGGCTGACCACCTCCAGGGACTGCAGCCCCACCTCCATGCACGCCAAGGCAGAAAAGTGCGCCTCCGCCTGCTGCAGCCAAGGCCGGCAGGCGTTTGTCAATCGAGCTTTGACCTCGCAGTTGCAGGAAAGGCCGACTGTTCTTGCGGTCAGAGTGCCTTTCGGCAGGCTGCCCAGCCATGCGCCGTCTGGAATATCTGCTTGCTGCAAAAGCACATCCGCACCGGCACACCAAGAGGCATGCATCATGTACGCGCAAGCGAGTCGCGAACCGAAACAAGCGCAGAATGTCATCTGCCAACTTGACGCACCTCCGGCGCGCCGATCATGGCGAGCAGCAGCTGGGCCGCAAGGCCCGCGTTGTGCAGCACCAGCATTGTCAGCTGCTGCGGGCCCGGTGCGATGTGCACCGCTGCCGCTTCGTCCGCCTGCAGCGCTGCGGTTGCCGCTTGCGCCTCTGTCGGCGCCAAGGGCCGCTGCATTGACGGATCGAGGAGTGACTTCATCGGTGTTGGGCAAATGGTGACCACTGCGGAAGGCATCGAACCTCAACACTGCATTTCTGTCGAAATTCAGCAACAGAGATGCGGCTTGGAGATCCAGCTCGTATGTCGGTCGGTGGGGTCAAGCTGCACACCTCAGTGCCGTGCGCAATGATCTCCCGTGCAGCTCGTAACCCCTCATCCAGCTGGCTGTCATTGTCAGCCTGCTGCTGTGCCGAGTCCAGCCATGCCAGCTCGCTCGGCTGCGCCGCCAGCGGCATCGGCGGCGGCGCGTGGCACCAGAGCAGCGGCGGCCCGCCCAGCAGCAGGTCTCTGTATGCTGAGACCTCGTCAGCGGACTCTGTCGCCTCTCGCTTCCTGTACAGCAGGACCACGCTGTGTCTTGAAGGTGTAGGCATGCACACCGAACTTCAAATGGAGCGGAGCCGTCATGTCGAATAATCTGCTCAGGTTGCCAAGCGGCCGCGTGTTCCGACACACATGCTGCCTGCTCATGTACTCGTCAGAGTACGCCAAAAGCTGCCCCACGCATCCGGGTTCACCTGCTTAGCGCCAGGCGCAGTTGGTCACGCGAGCAGAGCCCCGGCGCTTGCACCGGACCGCCCTCGCTCAGCCACCGCCCTGGCGTCAGACCATCAACCTGTGCAGTAGAGCGAGTCACAGCACTTTGTGCTGGTGAACCTCAGATGGTCGTGCGCAGCCATGTTGCAGCCTGTGATCAGCCGGCTACCGCAAGGGCAGAATATTCACTCACACGAGGCTGACATGCAGGCTTGTACAGTGACTGATTGACGAGTCAGGCAAGCGAGCAATGGCTTGGAGACAGCAGAGGAGACGTGAAATTCACACGCACCAGGCCGGCGGTGCCGCTGTGCAGCAGCAGGCAGCGCACAAATGCAGCGTCGCAGCTGGATGGTCGCTCCTCTGCCAGCGCAGCCTGCACACATGTACAGATAGGTTTGAGCATCGGCTGTGGCCCAGCATCTGCGCAGCATGGCACTCACAGATAGATCAGCCGCTACGAAAAGCTCCACTCGAGGGCGTCGCCGGCATACCTCCACGAGGAAGGCATCGAAGGTGTCGGCGCGCAGCCCAGGCACCAGCGCGGCGGCCGTAGCCAGCAGGTGGTACCCTGGCAACCTGTCCTCCCATGCCACAGGGTAGCCCTCCTGCACATCCGTTCCAGTCATCTTGCCCACGGAACCAGAACAGCACAGGCAATGCCGAGCTCGATGCTGATGATGACGCCGATGCTATCTGCGAGCCGGTGCCCCAGGGGGCGCCAGGGCGGCTGCGGCTGTCCTTGCGTGCAGGCATGCAAACGATCATCATTGGCTGCAGCCCTACCGGCTGATATCCTCCAGCATCCACATCAGGCATTCATGACAAGCCAACCTCGTGTGGACGTTGCGCACCCTAAGCACCACCAGCAGGCACGCCAGTGCATGGAACTTGGCGGCATCGCCAGAAAATGCCGTGCAAAAGGCCGCGCCGATCTCCCGCAGCGGCCTGCTGGCGGAATGCTCCAGCAGAGCCTCCAGCGTTGCCAGGGTGCGCTCGTCCACCAGCGGCATGGCCGCCATTCTATCGGCGTGCCCGGCGACCGAAAATGTTTGATCAGATATTGGAGCTTGCTACGGTGCAGAATGGGGGACAGGAGACACTGTTGGCTGCGATCTGCATCTTGCTCGTCTCACAACGCATCAAAGCAGGTTGTGCACCCGTCGGATCACTCGGATCCCTTGCAAGAGCTCGGATTACCACCCGGCCACCAGCGAGGCACCGGCGATGCGAACGCGCCGCTTCCCGACGAACAGTAGCAATGTGCCTGATCTCAGCAGTTGAGGGAGTCAGCCAATTGACAGTGTAACACCGCAAATCAGTTTCGGATTCCCGAACACAAGCGCGGGAAGGACGGGACTCCAGAAGTGGCAGCTCGCAAAACCCTATTGAAGCCAGTGCCTTTGAAGCGGTGCAAGCGCCCGGCCGCGGCACAGTGGCAGTCACACCCTACGACACTCGCCTGCAGCATTCTGTCCGGCACTCGGCCAGCGTAGCGAAATTTAGCAGCGCATCTGGCCATCGCGCAGGCAGCAGTGAGCCAATAGATTGGGCAGCGGTCGCTGGACAGCTGACTCCCTGTGACGCACCCGGCAGCTTGCTAGAAGGCAGCGCCGCCTGCGAGGCGCCACCATGTCTCACAAACCAGATGATGAGTGAGTGCTGCACATATGCTGCTCCTGGTCGTGCCTCACGAACCCGATCTCGATGGTTGTAGAGGGCTGGTGCCTGCAGCGGTGCTCACCCGAGGGCCGGCGACGCAGCCAAGCTGGAAAGCATACGATTGGTGTGCTGGCTCGCCTTAGCATGCCAAACGCTGCTCATGGTGCCCCAGAACCTCCAACGACCACCCCAGCTGCAGATGGCCACACTGCGTGTTGCAGCAGCGTGCCATGGGCCTTACACTGTGCCAGAATGTGGCTCATTCAATGCATTTGCTGGTCCTGACCCGATGTGCTGCTAGCCATCCGGCAGGCAGGGTCTGCTTTCAGTTCTGGCTGCAAAACGTGATTACAACTTACCAAACTTTTCGTGCTAAAGCATCGATTTGACGCTAGCAGGGCTAGATAAAGAACCCAAGGCTGCTGGATGCAGCAGTGGCTGTCATCTGGTCGTTCCCTGTGCGTCTTGCAGCTCGGGATGCGTGCAGCGTCTCCGGGTTTACCGCTGCGGCAGCTGCAGTCCTGCTGTTGCCACAGTCAAACGCAGTTCTTGACCATGCATACTTTTGATTTTGCAGCTATGACTACCTTTTCAAGGTGGTGCTGATCGGGGACAGCGGCGTCGGCAAATCCAACCTGCTCTCGCGATTCACGCGCAACGAGTTCTGCCTGGAGTCCAAGTCTACCATCGGCGTCGAGTTCGCCACCCGCAGCATCCAGGTCGGTTCGTCTGCTGGGCGATCACGCGATTGGAAACTGTTGCATGCATCCAGGAGGTCGTTGCAATGCCTGAACGTGATGGCGCATGCGCTGTGTCTCCAGGAGCACAAACGGATCTCCCCTCAGGGTTCGAGGTCTGTTCGTTGAGGCACAAACGTAGTTGTCAGCTTTTGATCTGTGGAACGCAGGTGGATGGCAAGACAATCAAGGCGCAGATCTGGGACACGGCAGGCCAGGAGCGGTACCGTGCCATCACCAGCGCCTATTACCGCGGCGCCGTCGGCGCGCTCCTCGTGTATGACATCACGAAGAACGGTGAGCGAAGTCGTTGAGCGGGGCATCTTCAAAGCGGCAGGCCTGCTGTGCATGCACCGCCACACGCCCATAAGCTGCAGGATGCCTGCTCAGGCTGAGGGATGACGCCGCCCTGTGAAAGACGCACAGAATTGTGTGCGGCTGCTCACGGTGCATCCTTGTGTCCTTGCAGTGACGTTTGAGAACGTGGAGCGGTGGCTGAAGGAATTGCGCGACCACGCCGACGCCAACATCGTCATCATGCTCGTCGGAAACAAGAGCGATCTGCGGTGCGTCTGCGGCTCGTGATGCAGCACAGCTCAGCTTTTCAACTGGATGTGTCACAGGACTGCACACAGTTTGGCATGTGTGCTACTAGGGGCACAGGTCGACCAAAAAGCGCTTGCTGCCATACATTTGGATGCCGCGTGACTTCTAAGTACGTGCAAACTTCGTGCCGCCCGCGGACACTGCCTTGCCAACACACACGCAGGCACCTGAGGAGCGTGCAGACGGACGATGCGCAGCAGTTCTGCGAGAAGGAGGGCCTCTCCTTCATCGAGACCTCCGCGCTGGAGTCCACCAACGTCGAGCTCGCCTTCCAGCGCATCCTCACGGAGATCTACCACATCGTGTCCAAGAAGAGCCTGGCGTCCGACGACAACCCCAACAAGCCGGGCGAGGGCGTCAAAATCGTGGTGTCGCCCGAGAACGACACCACCAGCGAGAAGAAGAAGCCGGCGTGCTGCGGCGGCTGAAACCGCAGCGTGGGGTCGGTGGCATGAGGGCCACTGCCCACGAGCCTCGGCAGCTGCGCTTCAGCAGGGCGCTCGGGTGTTCGAGCGGGTCTCGACAACCGCCGACAGTCTGGCGGCAAGCTGCGCGTGCAGCGCCGAAGCTGCCGGCTGCGCTGACATTGTGGAGGCTTCTTGCCGGCGCAGTCACATTCTCTGATGTGCCGTGCGCATGCGCAGCAGCAGCGATGGTAATACGTAGTGTGCGCAACCGGTGGACGCGCACGGTGTCGCTGCTGAAGCCCCCGTCTCGCACTCGTCTCGCGATGTTCTGCAGGACTCTGGCTGGTGTGCAAGTCCCCTTTCGTGCTCTAGAGCTAGGTAGCGCCTGGTGTAATGCCGTGTGTCATCAGCTGCTCCCTTTCTGACAAGCTTGAACCGTTAACGCCATTCCTGCCCGAGCTTTCTTGCAAGTGAACGCTGAGCTTCACTGCCTGCGCCATGGCAAGGGGCAGACCACAATTCGCACAGTCCGCCGCTTTACCGCAGTTTGCAATGCGACCGGCCAGAAATGTTGCACCGCTTCACAAAGGTGCCTGCGTCGCCAAAGTTGAAATCTGCGTCGCCAAAGTTGAAATCTGCAACGTGGACCATAGCTGCGAGCGCGTCGGGCAACGGCAGGACTCGAACAAGCCACACAACGCCGTCTGCAGCTGGATGTGTGCAGGTGCGGCTTGAGCACTTGGCTACACAGCGTGCTGCTCTACATGCTGGGAACCTTCATCTGCGAATGATCAGGCATACAAAAGCATCCGGGTGTGTATTCCTCCGATGCGCAAGCTGCAATTGCACACGCGGTCGTTGCCGATGTTCAAACATGCACTGACCGCCTCGCGCGACCACGCTGCCGGAGGAAGCCTGCTCTGACAAGCGGGCTGAAACGATGTCGCAAAGTGGCCTCAAATCGTCTGACAGGCTGCATGAGTGCTTTTTCATTCGAAGCTGCCATGGCTGCTGCTGCGCAGAGGAGGCTGGCACCGGCATTCAGCCAGAACAAGCATCTGACGGCATGCGAAGCAATCCTTATCGTGGCAATTTCTGGCGCAAGAGCTGCTGTCGCGAATTGGCCGCTTGTTCTACCTTGCGGTCGGCGAATGCAGAAACTGCAGTGACCTTCCTGAGGCAGTGAGACTAATCGGTGGGCCCGTGCATCCGCAGGTCGATCGGCTTGATCCCGCCATCATCTGCTGCGGGATCAAATTATCGCCAGCGTGAACAGCAGCCAGCCAGGAGAGGGGCAGGCAACGCCATCAGCGCGGCAGGTAGCCGGCGCCACCGCAAGCTGACCCTGAGGTAGCAGCATCCCCCTGACACTGCCATCATCCGCCTGCAACGCCATGGCGGCGCAGCACCAGCATAGCTCGTCCTCGGGGCCGCAGCCGCCGCAGCCGGGCCGCGGTCACGTGCCGCAGATGTCGCTGCCGCTGATCAACGGGCCGGGGCGCGGCCGCGGCGCCGGCCCCATGCCGCCGACGCTGCTGCAGATACCTTCCGTCTACCCCGGAAACACCGGCGGCCGACAGCCGCAGCAGCTGGCGCAGCCCAGCCTGCCGATGGCCAACGGCAGTTGGCCCAGCCTGGCGAGCGGCGTTGCTGCGGACCTGCGCAGCCAGATGCACGCCGCCGACTTGGCGCCGCAGCCGGACGGCTGCGCTCGCTGCCGCCTCTGGGATGGCCCGGTGCGGATGCTTCACGTGCAGCTTCTTCGGCAGCCATAGGCAGATCAACATATTCTGCTTTGCCCGTTGTCTGCCTTCAAGGCCGTTGCCGGCCCTGTGCCTCGTGCAAACCCTGCAAAGATCTGCCACTGGCCAGTACATCGACCTTGGGCAGCGAAGACGAGCAGCGTGCCCATCCTCTCGTAGGTGCAGGGGAAGCCGCGGCCGCCGCGGCTGGACTGCAGCCAGTACGACGGCCCGGTGATTGCCAACGGTGATGGCACGCAGAGCAATTGGCTTGGGCTGCACGGCTGGCAGGTCGCGCCCCGCGCCGGTGCCAAGCACCAGGTACCATCCTCCTGTCCCCTAGATGCTGCAGACACGTGCCGGGCTGCAGCACCCCTTCTATCGACTGCTTCCTTATGCGAAGGTCCGCAAGCAGAGACACGCTTCAATGTAGCCTGTGGGTCCACCAACCCACCATCTTTCGCCGTCTACACCCCAGGCAGCGCCGCGGCGGCGCAGCCGCGGCGGCAGCGCCCGCAAGCGGCGAGCGCCGGCCTCGTGGGAGAACTCGGACGCCTCGCTGTCGGGCGACGACACCGATGAGTCGGACATCAGCAGCGTGCCGAGCGAGGGCGGCGGCGGGAAGGGAAACGAAGAAAAGGAGTGGGAGGCGCCGCAGGACCTGGACCGCCCTGTGCTGAACGACAGTGACGAGGACTCCGAGTACGAGGCCATGCGCAGGTGCGGCCTGTGTTTGTATGACACATGGTTTCAGGGTCGTGAGCCAGCGAGGCACACACCTCGTGTAGAGCACGATGGCGCTGGTGTCCTGGTCAAAGGCGGAGAAACGTTGCTGGTGTCCAGGACAGGAGGCAACGCCTTGGTTGACATTCCTGCATGCCACTTGCGCTTGCAGTGTCACAGGGGCGAGGCGCCATGGCAGGGTTGTAGGCGCTGCGGTTGAATGCTATCAGGTGGCGTGCGGGGAGTGCAACCGAGCTGAGCTGCCACAGTGGCTACAAGTTATGTGCTGTTTGCAACGGCTTGCTGGGCAGGGCGAAGGAGCGCCGCGCCAGTGGGCGGGGCCGTCGTGCCGCCAGCCGTTCGACGCGCACCTTTGGGGAGTCGCCGCCTACCAAGGCACGCGCTCCTGCCGCTGCTGCTGCCGCTAGACCCGCAGCGGCACCCATGCCGATCGCCGTGCCACCATCCAGCGGCGTACCCCCAACTGCCGCCGCGGCCACGCTTGCGCCTGCCGTCGCAGCCGTGGTTGTGCCAGCGGCGACCGCGGCGCCTGTCGCGGGTGAAGCGCCGGCGGCACGGGCGGTCAGCGCCGCGCCGCAGTCGCTGCAGCTGGAAGCAGCGGCACCCGAAGCGGTGGCACACGAGGCACTGCCAGAGCCTGAGTCGGATTCCGAGCCAGAGCCAGAGCCTGAGCCGGTCGGTGAGTGTGTCTGCACATCTCCAGCGATGCATCCCCGCGAGCCAGCAGTTTGATCCATTTCTGCCATCCCGAGCCTGGCTGCAGCCTGCTGCCACTAAGCTCCGCGGGGCTTTGACACCTGTCCCACCGTCGAGCTGCAGCGCTGGGCCACGGGGATGGCAGGGCGGCTTCGAGTCGTTCGAGAGGTGCACGTGTATCTGAAAGCAATGCGTCGCGCACTGCGTGACTTGCAGTGCTGGAGCGCCGGCTCAGTGAGGCTGACAAGGCGGCGGACCGGGTGGCGGTGAGATCGTCGCCCGACTTTGCCATCATCCTCGACTTCTTCCAGGCAAGTCGCTGCACCGCGTGCATGCAACGGCAGCTCTGCGTGTGGCGTGCCTGGTGCTGCCAGCTCACTGCACAGGGACTCGCAGGTCTGCTGCCCACTCGAGAGGCGCAGTACAGGACAGGATGCTGCCCGACAAAGTCGTGCTGCTCCGTCCCATGGCCTCAGACACCGCTGCCAACCCGTCTGTGGGGCGATCACCCCTCCCCGTGCTGTCGTGCAGGTCTTCCATAGCCTGCTGGGCTTGAGCCGCAGCTTTGGCGCCGCAGAGCTGGAGGCTGTCATCGTGGCGTCCGTCGGTGATGAGGGCCTGCTGCCCGACATCCACATGGTGCGATGCGCCAAAGCAGAAGCACAATCGCGCTGCTGCACCCCCAGCCACAGCACAGTAGGAACGTCCGGTGAAAGCTCGGCCAGCTGCTGTGCACTCGGCACCCAACTTCTTCAGAACGCTTCCAGGCATGCCTGCTTTGCAGGGCTTCCGTCGCTGGCTTTCCCGATGTGCCCGTCACATGTACGGCTGATCCCCGCAAACACAGCAAAACAGCTTCTGAGCCGCACATCTCGACTGCCGCCGTGCGCAGGACCTGCTGCGGGGCATATACCCGCGCATCATACTGGACACCTCCAACTGGGCGCGGCACCTGGCGGCCAAGCTGTTTGGCCACTGGCGCGGCAACATGCTGTGGAAGTTCTCCGACCCGCCCTTCCTGGTGGCCAAGGAGGAGGACGCCGCAGTCGTCTACGCGGCTCTGCCGTCGCTCGCCAGGTGTGGCCAGACGTCGTGCAGGATCTTTCTCTGACCTTGTTGTGACCATGTCACATGAAGGAGGGAGGGTAACCCTCAGCCAGGTTACCCTGCGGCGATGTGCCTGATGCCCGCCTGATATGTGTGTTGGTCCGTTCCAGTGCGCACGTCAAAAGAAGTGCTTTTGGGTACCTGGATGGTGGCAGGGACTGAGCTCTCCTGCGTAGTCAGGTTCAAGTTTTGTGCTGCGCCTCCCCATGGCCACAGGGTGCAGGCGCTCAAGGCGCTGTGTGAGATGCGGCTGGACCGCGACGACTGCCGGGGAGCCATCGAGGCCGCGTTGGCGCCAAGGCGGCGGCGCAAGGGCGAACCCGATGATGGCCCCGACATTGAAGACTTTCGCCGCTGGCCGCTGGGTTTCGACGGCAGTGGGCGCGCCTACTGGTACCATAACTTCTACGATACCACAGGTGTGCATGGCCTGTGAGTGTTTGAATTTCTGCTGTCGGTTCTGTAGTGGGTCCGGCCTGTCCAGCCACCTCTGGTGACTGCAGTGCCCAAGGGTAAAGGTAGCATGGCTGTGCACTGATCTGCTGCCGCTGCAGATGCAGATGCAGCCGCAGACTCGGATGCAATGATGTGCAGGCCTGCGGCTGTACCGCGAGGGGGCGGCGGAAGGTCTCGCAGAGGACGGCAACGGCGCTGCGGCCAAAGACTCTGCAGGTGCCGCCGCGGCGGCGGCGGCGGCAGCCGATCCGGATGCCGCAGCCGGCAGCCGCAGCGGTGGCTCTGCGCCGGGCAGCCCGGCATTGCGCGACTCGGGAGGTGCGGCGGCGGGCCTGGGGCAGCCGGACGGCGCTGCCGGCCAGGCACCGACGGCAGCGGCCGCTGCAAAGTCACGGGCGGCAGCGCGGCCAAGGGCCGCGGCGGCGGMCGCGTCAGGGCTGGCCGCGCCGGCGACCTTGATGTGCCGGGCTCACAGGTGCGTCAAGTCTTGTCCTGGTCTCCGGGCTCCTGGTTTGGAGTGTACGGGACTTCCGCCAACCTGTAGCATGTGCATGTGAGTGTAGCATGTGCGCATGCTGCTGCATTCCTCGGCTGCAGGGCCAGGCGGACGAGTGCGCACCCGGCAGCAGGCTTCGGACATGCCATGACTTGTACTCTGACGCTGACGCATGGCGGGTCCGCTGCTGTGCCGCCGCAGGTGCCGGAGCCTGCAGGCGGCGCCTGGCGCTGCATCGCGACATCAGTGGAGGAGCTGGAGGCGGTCGGCATGCAGCTCACCGCCTCCCGCAGGGCCGCTGACATGGAGGTCGCCTCCGCGGTGTGGTCCATGACTCCCACATTGTGCTGTGTCCGTGTCGACTGTCACGATTGTGCAGTATGCTGTTTCAAAGGACGGCAAACATATCTGACTGTTGCTGCCGCGGGCCCAGCTTCTGCCCGCTGCAGGCGCTGCTCATGGGGTCTGCACCACCATGCTAAGCGCTGGGTGGGCAGCGGCATGCAGTTCCCTGCTACTCGAGTGTGGGGCCCTGCCCATGGTGACGCCAGTCGAGATCGTCTCACCCACCCTGATGCGCAGATCCTGGAGGAGGCGGTGCCGGAAGCGGTGGACGCGGAGGAAGCGGTGCTGCGGCGGGAGCAGCGCCGCGAGCGCGAGGTCCGCAGCCTCGGCGGTGGCCTCGGCGGCGACGGCGGCTTTGGCAGGTATACCCGTCTGTCTCGCTTGAGGACGCCTAATCCGTGGAGCCACACAGTTGTATGCTGCGGGGCGGCGCGGTCAACACGGAAAGGTGTTTCACACGCTGCAAGCGGGGGTGGTCCCGCCCGGCATTGCACGGAGACGGCATGGCGTGCCAGTGCTGGCACACCCACAGAACCGACCAAATGGCTCGTGCCCATCGCAAGTGTGGCCCTGAACAATGAAGGTTTTAGGTTTTCAATGAAGGTGTGTCTTCTCATGCAGGTCGCAGCGGGCGCGCAAGGCCGTGGACTACACATATTCGTCCTACGACGACGAGATTCGCTCTGTGGTGCGGTATCTCTCTTTGTGTTTCGAGATGGCGATTGCAGATCGCTCGCACTTGCCACGAGTGTTGTCCCAGGCGCGGGAGCGTAAGCGCCTTGCAGCTGTTCTGCCCACTCGAAGATTGCGTAAACTGCTTCCTCGTTGCATGTTGAGGGCGTCACACTTGTAGCTGTGTGCACGCTTGCAGCATCCCTTCGATGCTGGGCTGAACAGGGCTCTGTCAAGCGGGTCCAAGCTCGCATGGCGAGGGTTTGAGGGTTCCCACCCCTTGCATATTTGGGGGGGGGGAAACAAAAAAATGATTTTTAAATAATAAATGCACAGACTGGGGCGCACAAGGGGGACGACCCCATCCCGCGGTGGGCGGCGGACCCGGAGGTGAAGCTAAGCCCGGCGGAGGAGGTGGCGGCGGGGCTGCGCCGCGGCCGCTCCCACCGGGACGCCCCCCTGCAGGCCGGGTGCGCAGCCGGCCTGCAGCTCTGAAGCGCTCGGCGGCACCACGAGTCGGTCGTATGAGGCATCGAGAGTGCAGTCGGATGGGAATCGGTGCTGGTCAGATCCAGGCGTCCGGCAGCGGCACACTGCCCGTGTGCTGTAACGCTGGATCCATACCTGCATGCGCAGCCTCGATTGACACCAAGCCCTGTGGTCATTCACATAGGCTCCTGGACGAGCGGGCGCTCAGTGGGCGCTCGCGCATGGGGACGCCTGCTGCTTCCGCCAGCGCAGACGCTGAGGGCTCCGACTTCGATGCGGGCGCGCCGCCTGGCGGCAGTGACGGCACCGCCGGCCAGCAGCAGACCAGTCGGCTGCAGCACGTGTCGCCTGCTGCGGATGGCAGCTGGCAGCCGCCGCAGCACGCGCCGCTGCCGCCGGGCGTGGGGGACCCGCCGCCTCTGCCGCCGGCGCAGGTGCAGTTCCCCACGGCGGCGGCGCCGCTGCTTGATGGGCCGTTGGCGCCAGCGAATCGACACACGGTAGGGGAGGTTGCGACGGAGCCGGAGGCTCAGCCGATGCAGTAGATTATATACTGGCAGCGGTTATTGTTGTTCTGCAAAATGAGCTTCAGCAGATTGTGAATGGTGACTGCATCGCGATGATGCTGTACAAGGGTGTGCACATGATTTTGATAGTGATGCTTGCCTTCTGACACGCCTGAACAATGTCGAAGTTGGGGGCCTTCGGTGGTCGTCATAGAGAAGAGGTCGTTGCCATCAGGCAATGACGCTTCTAGCGAGCGCCGATCTCCGAGCGCCGACTCAGGCAATAGTCTTGAGCGGCCAGTTGCGGGCTACCGTTGAGAAGCTGAATGGCAACTTTCTCCTCGAGCGAACCCGTGCATGCAATTGATGCAAAGTCGTGTCGTGGCAGTCCCGGCGGACTGTCGCCACTTTGCCGCCCTTGCATATGGGCGCTGGCCTCGAAGATATTTAACTTTGGATCAAGTCCAAGCTTGCAGCTTTGCCTCCAGCACCTTTGCACTGGTCAGACAGCAACGCCTTCGCTGTCGCGACTGACAGGCTTGCAAGCCTGTCCCGCGACCGTCCTTTTGTACTGCATCTGCAGCAAATCTCTGTTTGAGATGTGGCGCGTGATCGGGCAAAAGGGCGCCGCGGGTGCCGCAGCTGGTCTGGCATCGCTGCCGGTCGTCGCGGAATGCCGGGCGCCGAGCACGTCGCAACAGAGCGCCGGCAGCCCGCTGCGGAAGCTGAAGGTCAGTGCCACCTGTGCTTTCGAAGTTTTGCCTGGAAAGCCTGGAGGGCAACCCTATCGTGTCTCCTGTGTCATGCATACGCACATCGCTTTGTTGCATGCGCTGCCCGGCACTTTGCTTGGTTGCCACACTTATCAAGATTGTGCAGCCCCTTCCCCGGCTGGTGGCCGGCTGATCATCGCACCTGTGGATGCTCCAACACGATCATAGAGCTGGCCCAGCTCGATCGGTTCTGACAGAGCGGAAGCTCGCGACTTCGGCTCACCTGTCGGACACCTGTTGTGCATCCAGTCAGCATGTGACCCCATTTGTTCAAGCTGAAGTGCGCGCCTTCGCAGGTCAACGACCCGTCGGAGCTGGCATCGGCCGACAGCTCGTACTCGCAGCAGGCGACCGAGGTGCGAGCATGCAGTCATTCACATCGAGCAGCCTTGTCACGGCCCAACACGACCCTGGCGTTGCAGGCTCGCTTTCGCAACATGCGCGATCGGAAGCGACTGTGTCGCTGATCGCCAAGCATGGACTCCGGTTCTGAGCTTGAATTGCTGATCGTGCATGCCATTCTGGACCGCAGACCACATGCGTGTTGTCCCTGCTTGCAGGCGTGGCTGGCGCCGGACTTCAAGGATGGCGAGTACCTGGGCCTGGAGGAGGTGCAAGATGCCCTTAGTGACGTGCTGTCGGTCGCATCCGGCAGGTGAGCGCTCTAGGACGGAACTGGGATTGGGAGAAGGCGGTTGGCAATGGCCCTCGCAACACGCATCCCCTGCAAGCGAGCATGCGGCAGCTGACGCACAGGATCTGCACCTGGACTGCGAATGTACAGCACCGTCGCTCGGACATTTGACTGACTCGGTCAAGTTGGAGCAACCTATGGCAGGCCAGCTGGCGCATGGTGTTAGCTTGCAAGAACCATGTGCCCAACCTCCGAACAGGTCACGTCCGGCGGCCTTCGCGCCGATCTCGGACGACTGCAGCAGTGTGGAGTCCTTTGGCGCCGACGCCGACAACCACATCGAGGCGACCGATGCCGGCGCCGCCACGCCGCCCGAGCAGCTGTCCTCCGTCATGCACCGCCTGGTGCGCAGCCTGCCGCCACCTGACTGCACATCTGCCGCCAAAAGCGAAGCACTGCCACCCACCTCCCAGCGCTCAGCGCAGGGCATGCTGCTGCAGGAGCACGCGTGCAGAGGAGTCTCATGAGCCCATGTCAAGGCTGTCGCAAGGGGTGCTTTTCCAGTGGCTAAGACCTGTGCGGCTGTCTCTACTGCAGCTGAACAATGCGGACGTGCAGCGCGCGGTCATGGGCGCCCTGCGGGACTCTCCAGAGCTGGAGTCCCTTCTGGACTCACCCGAGCTGGTGCGGTGGTCCTTTCATGTCCTCTATACCTCATGGCCGTTTGCCTGTTGGCTGGGTTGCGGTGCTCTGACGCGCCAGGTGCAATCGTGAACAGCAGTCGGCAGCAGGGACGCATGGACGGCCGACGGTGCTGCCTCGAGTCCTTGACGGCCATGGCGCAGTCTGCATCTGGCTGAACACGATCAGCAATTGCCGCGCGCACCCATGTGTCCACTGCATACGACGCGTGCGAATGGTTCTTACCAGCCAGCTCAATGAAGCCCTGAACCCTGAAAAGAGCCGTGCTGGACGATCAATGCAATGCCTGGCGCCACACAGGAGCACATCCAGCCGCTGTACGCAGCCAACCTGCTGCTTCCCGCGACAGCGTCCGTCGCCCTGGAGCGCCGCCCGGTGAGCGGCAACACCCACCTGTGCATCACGAGCGCCCGTGTGCCGGACAGGACAAGCCGGCCCTGCAATGCCAGCACGCGCACAGTTTTGACCCAGGTCTGTGGAACTCTGCAGCTGGACCCGAAACTTCAACCTTGTAATGTACACCGACGCGCAGGCTGCAGCGCGCAACGTCCTGGAGAAGGGACTGGACAGCCTGGGCGCTGCGGTGGAGTCCGGCATCGACATTGCGGCGGGGGCGCTCGCGGCGCTGGGCGCCAACATTGCCGGCGCGTCGGACGGCCTCGGCCGCTTTCTCGCACGCCTGGCCGCCGACGCCCGCGCCGCGCTGTGAGCTCTGTTGGTCTAGTGGCGCGCCCGCACCACAGCATCCCGCCGGCACCTGTTCCTGCATATGCTGCAGCACAACATAAGCCATGCTGCACTGCGCATTGCTGGTCTTACCAGTTCGGGTACCTGATTTCTGAATTCTGCACCCGTCCCAATGCGCTGCAGGCGTGGCGGCGAGGCCGGCTCCGAGACCACGGCAGAGACCTCGTCTGGCAGCCGCCGGCCGCGCGCCGCGCGCCGCTCGCTGCTGGCGGGCTCCCTGTTTACGCTGGCGGTGGCGGTCGTCGCCATGCTGGTCTTCAAGCGCGCCAAGATCGTGCGCATTGTGCGTGTGTGAGGTGTATGAAAACGGCGTTTGCCAGCCGCCGATGCCGGCGGCAACCGCTCAGGAGGCCGCTGCTGGCAGGCGCCGGGCACTGCCGCGACAGTGATCCCGCCAGCAGTTGTCGGATGCGGTGTGGCACTTCAGCACCGGAGGCGGTTGTCGATTTGGGGAGTGCAGAGGCTGCAGCTGGCGCGGGGCGGCAGCAGCGCCCTGGCAACGCCTGGTCGAAGACCCTCGACATTCCTTTTGCTTGTATGTATATGCCAACATGCTACCTCTGCCGGGTGTCAGGTGCCATGTGATTTGTGTCCAGCTCGCTGCTGAGAAGACATGGCAGAACTCGAGAGGGCTGCTTTCAAGCAGGCCCACACCGAAGAGCCACCTGTCTGGATCCTGCAACTTCATGCCGTGGAAGTTCTGCCGATGCGCCAGACATTCGGCTCGACTTATTACCGTTGTATTTTGGGACACCCTGTGTGTGTAATCCTGTGATCTCCTTCCTAGGTAATGTAAAATTTACATTGTAAATGAGGACCGGGTGGTCTTCCACATGATTGACCTAACGCAATGGTCATGCCTTCAAAGCAGAAGAATGCGTGCGTCCTTCACAACGTTGCCTTCGGCTGTGGACAGTGCCCCTATTTTTGATGCAACCTTGAATGTCGGCATTGAATATCGGCCAACTTTTCATCCACACGCCAACTTCCAGGTGCAATCACACCAAACACCACTACCTATGGACGAAACAAATCAAACTCAGCCAGCGCCACTGCGCGTCAACATGCATGCAACTCGCAAGGCTGCATCGGAGTGCACACAGCTTCCGCAGCACATGCACCATCGCTATCTGCAAGTTTGTCTCCTCTCAGCGCGCAACAGCAGCGCAACAAAAAAAGCCCATGGCTGTCCATGACGAAATGTCCTAAACCACAATCAGATGCCAGTTCAGGATGCACACCCTGCTTACCGGCGCTGCTGCCTGCTCGAATCTGTAGCGTGCTCGGCACCAGCTGCGACCTTCACTCCACGAAAGAATGAACAGAAAAAGAATCGCATCCTTAGAAAGACACGCACTGCAGCTCACGCGTTTCAGTAGCATCTGCCGCATGCGCCGGCGGGCCCTGCTAAGCACACCCGGCACCATCACCGCACGATCGCCAGTCGGCACCACGCGCCGCCGATGCAGCCCGGGCCGGCAGGAGGGCGACGGACCTCTCCCCCCTGGGGCGCGGGCAGCGGCGGCGGCCCCGCCGACGCCGTCTTACCGCACCGCACGGCAGGCGCGCTGCTACTGCACGCAACAGCAGCTGCGGGCGGAGGCGCCGCGGTCCATTTTGGCGACCGCGCCCGACATCGCCTTGAGCCGGCGCACGACGTCCTCGGCGTCCGGCCGGCTGCAGGGATTAGGGATTTGAGTTCAGGCCGGCTGCTCGGGCGGTGCTGGGTTGCAATACAGGGCAATCCACAGGCGCAGGGCTGGGACGAGCATGCGCCGCAGCCTCGACCGCTGCCGGTCCTCCACCACAGCAGATGCAGGCTCCACTGGTCGTGTCTCGCCCGGCACAGAGCGGCACGCGGGGGGCGGGAAGGAAGCCAGCTTGCCGCCGGCGCTTGCACCCTCAACGCAGCGATGCAGCGGCTGCACCTGTCGGGGTCGTCGGCCCAGCACTCCACGACGAGGGCGCCCAGCTCCGGCGGCCACCAGGTGGGGATCGGCCGCCTGTACCCGTGCGCCACCTGCAGCGCACGGAGTGTTGCACACTTTCAATAGTGACGTACAACCCGCTTCACAGCGGCTGCCAGCAGGACGGCTGCTGCTTGCATTCGTATGCGATCGCAGCGCCACAACAGTGTCTCCGCGCGGTGAACATTACGCATGTCAGGGGCCCAGCTGTATGGCCTTGGGTCCAGAGAACCGTCTGTTCCTGCAATTCGAGCCTGGGGGAGGAAGCAAGCGCCGGCACCCCACCTTCCAGGCGTACATCTCGCACTCGTCCAAGTCGCCGACGGTGAGCAGCGCCGCGCCCGTCACGGACTTGGCAAACATCTCGAACAGGATGACGCCAAAGGAGAAAATGTCTACCTGCGGTGTGCATCATCAGGATCGAGACTCTCATACTAAGGACAAGATTGCTGAAAATTCTATAGAATGCACGAAGCATGGGTGGGTCCAGGGGAACTCAGGACAAGATTGCTGAAAATTTTATAGAATACACATTTTATAGAATGCACGAAGCATGCGTGGGTCCAGGGAAACTTGTTTCGCGTCCAGGGGGATTGTTTTTAGAAAGCTGTGTCGAGCTGGCCGCCCAGGCGGCCGCCTGGATGTCGCGCAGGCGACTGCGCCGGTCCGGCGCCCGCACCTTTTCATTGTAGCTCTTGTTGTTCATGACCTCGGGCGCCATGTACATGAAGCTGCCAGTCTGGCCTGCGGGCCGCAGGGCGCAGGAAAATTGTAAAGAGCGCAGCTGATCCCAGCTGGCGAGCATGGTGAGTGGACTCGGATGATGCAGAATCGCCACCACTCGTCCGCATGACTTGGACTCAGAACCACCAGCCTCCCCAGGCTGGAGCACGCCGGACGGCCTGACCGTCAGGACTGGAGATGCATGCTAACAGCGTCGCCCGCGCCGCCAAATTCTCAGTCTCAGTTGGACGCGCCGGCTTCCGCCGCCACGACCATGCACGCTGTGCCAGGCGTGCTGAGCCGGCAGGAAGCTGCAAGCCGCACCCGTCAGGTCGTGCTTGGCCGCGCCGCGCGCGCCGCCGCGCGTCTGCAGCGTCGTCGCGAGGCGCTGCCACACGCGGCTGCCACGCTCGCCGACGGCGCGCAGCAGCCGCTGCTCTGCTGACTCCCCCTCCTCTGGGTCCGTCTTGCTGCCGCGCCGGCCGCCGTGGCTGCCGCTGCTGCCCCGCCGCTTCAGCTCAGCCCTGCCGGGAGTGGGACGGCCCTCCTTCAGATGTCACTGTGTGCGCTTGTCTCACACAATCGTGGAGGACCCTGCCCGCACACGGTCCAGCACACAGGCTTTGGTTGCAGCAGCAGCAGCAGCAGCAGCAGCAGCAGCAGCAGCAGCAGCAGCAGCAGCAGCAGTGGAAACAGGAGCTGTAGAGCAGGGTTGGCACGTGGCGGGACGGCCTTGGAGCCAGAACCTGATGCGACTGACGCAAGCCTCGAAGACTCGAAGACTCGGCAACGAACTCAAGACTCGAGAGAAGATTGCTGTGCGCGGCACGCACTTGTCAGGCTCGGCGGGCGGCGAGCCGGCTGCTGCGGGAGACCCCACGACTGCCGAGTCTTTGCTGCGCCGGCCCAGCCGGCTGGGGCGATACGGGTGGTTGCCTGCACACCAAGGTTCAGGGCATCCCTTGCCAATGCTGAGTGAGTCAGGTTGCACAAGGCCGGCAAGCGGGCTGCGGCCTCCCTGCCGACATGCCGTGCAGGGCTGGCATTGGCAGATGTAGACATGGTTTCGAGGCAAGGCTGGCCGCACACAGTGGTAAGTTCACCTGTGCGGCCGACTTCCGACACGGACCGCTTGACGATGGGCGCCGGCGGCTGCCGCGTCGTGGAGCCCAGACCTACAGCAAGTGAGGCCTCGGTCCTGCCTTTCGGGGTTTGTTTACAGTACGCGCCACAAACTCCCAGTTTGACAGGATCTGGCGCCAGTGCAACTTGTGGCAGCTGCGGTGAGGCACCGCGTCAGTGGGGAACACAGCAAGCAGCAAGCGCTCACTAAGGGCGTCTCAACCGTGCAGGGTCTTGTGAACCTGCTGCACCGAGGAAGGCTCCAGGCCCCCGCCCGTGCAAGGCAGGGTTCCAGCAACATGACAACAGCATGGGAGACCCAACAGGCTCCCCTGCAAACGGGGGGCAGCACCTGCGGAGGCGGAGCGGGCGAGCGCGGGCGCCCSCGCCGCGGGCGACAGCCGCGCGGAGGATGGCCCGCTGACGGACAGCAGGCTGTCCAGGCGGCTGGTGGGCTCCAGGCCCGACATCGCGCGGTTGACCTCCTCCTCGCTGAGCGCGCTGCTGGCCAGCCGCTTGCTGCAGGGCAGGGGCGCGCAACCGCTTCAAGGCCCCGTCCAGCTTCTACTGATGCTTCTACTGACGCTGCTACTGATCAGCCCGGCTGCAGGCTCGCTGATTCGCGACGCCAGGCCAGACGCCCGGCTGCTGGCGGCTGTGCGCGGACAGACTCGTGGAGGTGAAACGGCGATGCGCCGCCGCGCCGCCGCTGTCCGACACAAGCCGCAGCGCCTTGCTGCATATTTGCTCGGCTGGCTTTGATGCGGGCACAACCCTCTCAATGCAGGAGACGCTGCAAGGTTGTGCTGCACCCGCGGCGCCATCAGCGGTTTTGCGGCAGTGCATATTCATGTTTGTGGGCGCGCGATCCCTGGGTCGGCCCCCAAGAGGCGCACATTTTGCGGACGGTCTCGTTCCGGTCTGTGGCGTCAACGATGGCGTGCAGCCCAAAGTCCGCCAGCTTTGCATTCAGCACGCCCTCTGAATCCTCTGCAACGCCAGCAGACGGCACGTTTGCATCCGATGAGATCAAGTGAAGTGAGCTGCCTTGTCACAATGCCCTGTCGCCACAACATGCTTGGGGCAACTACTCGGCAGGCGGCCACCAACATCTGTTCAAGCCTATACAACTACAACACACTCGAGCCAGTAATCCTGCAGCACGCAGCAACGGCCACGCCGGGCGGCGATACACGGCTGGCATCACGCCGCTGACCTGTCAGCAGGCAGTTTTCCAGCTTCAGGTCGCGGTGGATGATGAGGGGGCGGCAGGCATGCAGGTATGCCAGCCCCTCCGCCAGCTGCGTCGCCCACCGCAGCGCGTCCACAAAACGGAACACGGTCTGCAGCGTGTGAGGGCCAGGATCAAACTCCACCCAAGCTCTGCATTGCCCACCATAGCGCCTCCGTACGAGGTGCCACAGCCTGCTGCCATCGAGGGGTTGACAAACACGTGGGACATGTTTCTCTGCAGGCTTCCTGAACATTTGACACGGCAGGATGCAGATGGCAGCGGTACGTTGTAGGGAAGAGGCCAGATTCGATGTCCCTGGGTGGGCAACCGACATCAAGGTCCCTTTGCGGCTGCTGCTTGGCGGGTCAGAGCCCGCAGCATGTGCCGTTGCAGCTGTGCTGCGGAACAGCAGCGACAGTGGCACAGCGGGCAGGCGCGCAGCTTGAGTGGAGCAGGCGAGCGCTACGCATCCGCCTAGACTGCAGCGTACAGCAGGCCTTGAGCAGATCCGAAACCCTAAACCTTGAAGCGCACCCGTTGGTGGGCCACCATCTGCTCCAGGACCATGAGCTTCAGCGTGCCGCCGTTCATGAACTCCTGCGCGAGCAGCACCGCTGCTGTCTAGGGGTTGGAGCCGCCCACCGCTCTGGTGCTCATCCGTGCTCACTGGCCGCGTGCATGATGACAGGCACCCTGATGTCAAGTCGACGAGGTGAGGTGCACACCCCCGGGCCAGGACTGAGCCTTGCGCAACATGTCCATTCCTTGGCACAGAACCGCGACGGAACCGCAGTCAGGCGCGTGCAATGAGGTGTAAATGCGCACCAAAATGCGAGCTGGACCACGTTCCGAGACCAGCCACATGCAGCACCTCACAAGGGGGGGAAGCGGAGGGGCATCCCCTCCCCTGTTGAGCCCCGCAGCATGCACCCGTCCATGCAGGCAGGCTCGGCCTGACAAACCCACCTGCACGATGAACATGGAATCCGGGGAGACGATGTCGCTGCTGCTGCGGTCTGTGCGGAAGCCCAGGCCCACAAAGTTGACGATGCCCCTGCGCAGGGGTGGCAGATCAGGTGGCAGTGGGGCGACGCATCAGACGAACAAGCAAGGTTGTGCAGATAATGGAAAGAAATGATGGGCCGTTCAACGGAGACGGTGCATGGGCAGGTGAGCACTTGAGCATGGCGCCCGCCCGCACCAGGTCGGACAGCCTGTCGATAGGGGGGAGGCAGAGTCAAGAGGGGGCGTCTCCCGGAGAGAGGCGCCTAACCCCTAAACCCTAAGGACGACGCACGGGTGTTTGAGGCGCTTGAGCAGAGCGCCCTCCCGCACAAAGTCCGACAGGTCCTGGTCGCTGGAGATGAGGTCGTGCCGCAGGCGCTTGACCGCCACGTTCATGTCCTCGCCGCTGTCGGTGCGCAGCACCGCCCACTCCACGTGCGCGAAGGCTCCGCTGCCCAGCGCGGCCACCTGCGGAGTTTAAGGTTTCAACCCTGAACCCAAGTCTTGCGGGGTGCAGGCGCTGCTGCTGCAGGGCGGCACATTGCACAGCGTGTTCTCAGCCGCTGGGCCTAGTACATGTGCATGTCTGCTGACTGCGCAGCCGGTGCGATGCGGGTCCGCAGGCGCCCTCGCCGCCAGCACGTGGCGGCAGCGGCCTGCTCCTGCGGGCGAACCGCTTCCGCCGCCGGATTGAGACAAAAGGGCAGTGGCTCGGCTCAGATGAGGCAGCAGGCAATCCTAAACCCTGAAGCAAGCGCCCACCTTAGTGAGGCGGCGTGGGTCGATGAAGGACTCGCCGGCGATTGCGCGGTACTCCGTGAAGCTGCGCGACATGCGCAGCGCCTGTTTCACCTGGCTGCCCGCCACCTTGACCTCGTGCCCGACGCGCTTGACGCGCCGCTTGGCCGCGTCGCGCTTGCGCTCGGAGAAGCCACCGCCGCCGCCGCCCGGTCCCAGCCGGTCGCCGCCGCTGCGTGTCAGGGTGGCACGAGACACAATTCGGCTATCTACCTTGAGCATGTGCCAGAAGGGGGACGCTCTGAAGGCATTACTGCACCTGGCCCCGCTTCCACCTCAGCCTGTTTCTCAGGGCCTACCGGACCTGGCCAAACAGGGCGATGGGCTCTTGGCGTCCAGGTCCGCGCCCCACATGGCGACAGCCAGCGAAAGCTTGGCGCACAGCTTGAGGCATTGCTGGAAAGCACACCTGGCAGGGCCATGACCCGCTGGCAGCACTCGGCAACGTCGGGCATCCTGATGGCCACCACAGGTGGCAGCGTGCTGCTATGTCGTGCCGGTCGCATCGCCCAAGCCCGCCGCCAGGAAACCAGCCCGCAACCCACCGTGGCGACACTTCGCCCGCTCATGCACGGCAGCCAAGCGCCCCGCCGAGCAGGTCCTCACCTGCTGCTGCTGCCGCCGGGCAGCAAGTCCACCTCGCTGACAAACACGCCAGCGGTCTCATCCGCGTCCAGCTCCGCGCTGCCAGCGGCGCCCGAGCCGGTGCGCCCACTGCCGCTGCCGTCGCCGCTCCACACCGCGCTGTCGTCCTCGCTATCCGGGTCGCCGTGCGGCGTGTACCTGCGCGGCATGTGTTTGGAGGTGCACGTAGGGAGCCAACACGAAGTCGGGGCGCAATAGGGCATGCCGATGCCTGCCAGCGAGCCAACGAGCGGTGGCATGTTGCCCCACCAGCATGACGGCATGTGCTGTCAGCTGCTTGCGCCCAGCTGAGCCAGAGCCCAGGCAGCGACTTACTGGCAGCGCAGGAACGCCGCCGCTGCTGGTCACAACATGACGAAAATGAACCCTAGACTCACGTGGCAAAGTCGAGCGTGGTGCTGTGCTTCGCCATGATCTCCCTCCACACATCCTCGAAGCTGCCGGCTGACTGCAGCGGCTGCTCCGGCTCCGCGGCGTGCGCGTGGCTTGCGGCTGCCTGCGGCGGTGTCGCTGTTGGTTGCGCTGCAAAAGGCGACGCCACAGGGCCTGCGGCAGCAACCTGCGGCTGCCGCGGCGGCACCAGCGCTGCTCGCGCCGGCGGCGCCGAGCTCTGCTGGCTGGCGTTGGCCACCTCCCGCGCCTGCATCGCTGCAGGCTGCAGGCTGCTTCCCGCTCGCGAGACGTCTGCGGCACTGCTGTGATCCTTTAGGCCGCGAGCCGCGGCGCCTGCATGGCCACCAGCAGGGCGGCAGCAGTGTCCGGCGATGCCATGCGGCGATGCTGCCCAGCCCTGTGGTCCCACAGCGTACGCCTCTCACGCTGGTCTGTCCCTGTCAAGAGCCTGTGCGCCAGAGCGGCACCCAGAAGTGCAGCCGAGAGTGCGCCGCGGCGCCGGCCGCCGCGAGGTGTGTGTTTGCTTCCTGTTACAGAAAAGAAACGTGAATGCCCAGCGATTATTGACGAGCGGGGTGGGCATGTGTTCAATGCACGCGGCGGCCGGCGTTCGGCCGCCGGCCCGCGCGCAACCCTGCCGATAGCTCAGGTACACCTCAGCCGGCACCCCAGGGCTGCTGCAGGCCGGCGAGCGGGCTGCCGGGCTCGTCAGATGAGGCGCAAGGGGGACTCGGTTGCTGCGTACTTGCGACGGGTTGATGTCCCCCTCGCAGGGCTCGCGCTGCCGACAGACGTTGCTAGCTGGGTCCGTCCAGAAGCGCGGGCCACGCTGCCTGACCGGGAAGTCTCTCTGTGCAGGCGAGGGTAGCCTTTCGGCGCAGATTTTGCGTTCAAGAGTTCCGAGGCTTGCGCTGGCTGGCCAATACACCGATCTGCGCCTGCTACACTGCCGGCGTTGCACGAATGCAGGCTTGCTGAGGTGTCGAGCACTTGTGGGCTCTTCGCGGGGCACGCAAGCAAGACGCCAATCTTTCAGTGACCGTTTGCCCGCTACGATCGATCGTCTCGTGGCGTGAGCATTGCATGCTTGCCCAAGCCATCCGGTGCTGGAGGTGATCGATGGCGAGAATTAGGAGAGGATTAGCTGCTAAAGCGCACCCGATTGAGCCTCGAGTGGAAGCTGCGCTACTGACTCAGTCATACCAGGCTTTTGCACTTGATCGCAGAGACATTTGCTTTGATTGCAGCGGACAAAGGACCCAGGGGATCAGCAGACGTGCATTAGTGCCCGGCTCAACCTCCAACAAAACTATCAAAACCCAGCAGTAGAACCCAGCATGTCTAAGAGCGCGCTGTCCGCGGCGCTGGCCAGCCCTGCGCAGCAAGCGCCGGCTCGGCCGCCCGGCAAGCAGGATGAGAACTCGTTCCCGTGCCTGAGCAAGGGCCAGGGCGGGCCGTCGGACCCGACCGAGGGTGGAGACTTCAGCGAAGCGGCCGCGATGCGGCGCGCCTCTGATATCGCCGGCTCGGCTCCGACGGCTATCCTGTCGTCGTCTGGCGCCCCATACGTGAGTGCTGTGTGCTCAGGCTGCACACTTGTTGCTGCTGAACCCTAGTGACCCGCACGACACTTGCTTTCACGGCCTCGATCTGCGTCCGCGGACGGAGCATTGCTGGCCTGCTGCATTGTGCTCGATGCGTATTTGACCTGCTTGTGCTCAGAGGACGCGTCACCCAGCATGCCTGCATACTAAAGCAGCTGACATGATTGCGATCTGAGGGTGCTCCTGCACAGCGCCCTGCGATCGGCCCCTGCGCATCGGCTTGTAGTGTGTACCATGCTCGATATAACCAGAATGCTTGTTGTCTAGCAAGGTCGGGCTTGGCGCTTGCCGCTAACGTGCGGTCAAGGACGAGCAGCATGTGAAAGTCATGTTCTTTGTCTCTTATGGTCGTTGAGGCCTGTGCATTCTTGTTGCACCGCAGGCCGACTACGACCTCAACCCCTACAGGTGACAAGCCTGCTCGGCATCGACGCCTACTCTGTGCACCTCTTTCGATCTTGCATGGCGGAGGCGGCCAGGTCATGTCACTATCTGAACGGTCAGGTCACTGTTCGCATGACCTTCAGCCGGCCCTGACTCGCAGGCGGAGAGGCGGCCAGGAACAGTTCCCGTCGGGACAGAGCCTCGTGAGTGCCTTGGCTGATTCACCGCCATGCTGTTCTTGGCATGCATGAATCCACCGCTCGGCTCAGCGATGCACCTGAGTCTCATGTTGAATCTCTCACAGCCATTGCACAAAGCCAGCATACCCACATTTTCTGGCGAGCGCTGGCGAGCTGCCGCCCACCGCCGTCCATGTGCAAAACACGAGCCCGGCGCTGTCTAACCGCGCCACCCCGTCCCTGCTCCCTGCAGAACGACTCCGCGCGATGGCAGTCCCTAGGCTCCGCCAGCCTGCAGTCCAACCTGCTGTCGGCGCAGCTGCTGGGTTCGCTGCCCGCGGGCATGTCGCTGCAGGAGCGCAATGCCGTCATGTCCTCCAGCGTGCTAAGCCCCACACAGTCCGCGCTCAGCAGCCTGCCCTCGGAAAAGCTGGCGGGCCGCACGATGGAGGGCAAAAAGCTGCGCCGCCACGTGCTGCGCGGCGCCGTCATCGTGTTTGTGACCGCCGGCTACTCCGGCAAGAAGTGCGTCCTCTCTCACTCTCAGTTCACTCTTCTGAGTGACAGAGTGCTGTTCATGGTCGCCGTCTACTCCTGCGAAGCGAGCTTGGGCCATGCTGCACAACACAATGGCTGTGTGTGGTCGCCAGCTGGTCTGGCAACACCTGCGCCGCCCCAGTTGGACGGTGCCGCATCGTGGGGATCTTGAGCTTGTCGCCAGAGTTGGGATTTGTCCAGCAGGCATTGTTGGTCTGCCTGATGTCACCGGGGACGCCCAGTGTCAGACCGCCTCCTAGAATTCAAAGCGCCACGCACTCGCAGGTTCATCTACGAGAAGGCGCATGAGCTGGGCGTCAAGTCCATCATCCTGGACGGCCCAGATTCCTGGGCGCAGTCGCTGCAGGACGACGGCAAGATCGAGCAGTTCGTCGGCATCGACTTTTCGGACTCAGAGTCCGCCTTCGAGCGCTGCGTTGCCGCCATCCACCGCATCAAGTCGGTGCGGATTCAGCGGCACGGGACCGCGCTTACTTGCATCCTGAAGCTGCAGCAGTGCTGATTGCCCTGCCGTGCGGTTGGACATGCGACTGCAGCCAGCAAGACTCCTCAGAATGCTGCTCCATGCCAACAGTATGCCAGCGCTGCTGCCGTGTCTGCACGCCTCATGCGCCATGACTGCAACTGCCCCCCAGGACATCGGCGAGTTGGATGGCATCTGCACCTTCTGCGAGATGGCAGTGCCGCTGGTGGCCCGCCTCGCAGAGCGCTTCGCCCTGCCCGGCAACAGGTGCTGGCATGAAGTCGGAGGTGCATGTGCCGCACGAGTGTGCCATCGAATCGTATTGCATCTTGGGTGATGTTGGATCATACGCGCTGCCAGCAGCGGATGGCACGGCAGGCCAGCCCTACCTGTGCTTGTGCATGCAGCTACGCCGCTGGTTCGGCTCACCAGGGCACCATGAGCACCAGAGCATCTGCCGGCAGCAATGACCTGGCTGGCATTCACATGCGGCTGCCTGAACCGCAGCCCCTGAACATCAACCTGTCAACGCCTGTTGCTCCTGCCAACTCGCAGCCCAGAGTCGGTGGACGCGGCGCGGGATAAGAGCGAGACACGCGCCTTCATGGCGAGGGCGGGCCTGCCGACGCCTCGCAACATGCTCATTGAGAAGCCGGATGAGGTGGAGCGGGCGGGCAACCATGTCGGCTTCCCGGCAGGTGGGCAGGCTGCAGAGGGAAGCCGCACGCGCAGCACGTGAACCTGTAAAAAGCGGCACACGCCAACCCAGCCAGGCATTTGTGCTACGCTCTTGATTGGAAGGAGTCTGGCTCAGGCGAGGAGAGCCAGCCGGCAGCTCGGTGACGGTCCATGAAGGCCGCTGCGCAGCGCGGCCGGCGTTGCACGGAGGACGCGCTTGCGCTCTAACTGCACGCGGTCAGCTGCCCGGGCAGCGGCAGCCCACAAGCGTTGCAGCAGACAAGCCTCGTAGTATCACGCAGTCATCAATCCCATGCACGGCGCAGCCTCCATCGGCGTCGCGTAAGGCGGAGGACATGGAGTGTTTAGAGACCTCCAACCCAAAATTCGTTGAAAATTGCAGTCATCAAGCCCATCTACGGCGCGGCCTCCATCGGCGTCGTGAAGGTGGAGGACATGGAGGGGCTGAAGCAGACGTATACGCGCGTGGCCAAGGAGATGGCTGGCGCCCGCATCGTGGACGGCGCCATGCAGGCCGGCGCCGCCGACGACGACGAGACCGACCAGGTGGGGTCTTGATAATGGGGGCAGTCGGGGCCAGTTTGGCAGGGTCGCTGAGTCGAGGGGTCGTGCCCCGAGCCGGCACTGGCTGCCGATGCCGGACGCGCTCGTGGCGCGGCTGGCGGCCGGCGGCTGGGGGATGCCTGCCCTGCGCCGCAGCCGCTTGCTACAGATTACGCCAGCGCTGGGACAACAGTGCTCCGTGGAGCTGGCCGCAAGAAGGGGCTGGCCGTGCAGATTCTGCAAAGTTCAAAAATAAACCCTTCAAAGGGAGGGCGCCCTGCTGCTGGTCCTGCACGAGAGGTTCAGAGCAGGTGGCCTGCACGGGGCTGTTGTCAGAAATCATTTGCTCTGCCATTCAGGGTCCCAGAAACAACCGCCCAGTATTGAATGAAGCCCAGGAGGCCTCGACATCATGCTGCAGCTCCGCCACGAGCACTGTGCCATGATGAAGACCTCCCAAAGCGGTCAGGCGCTTCCCGGCATCCGCAGCAGAACCAAAGCCAGACATCAGCTGCAGTCTCTCCAGTGCAGGATCGTGAGATCTGACGATGCGGTCGCGCAGGGCAACGCGGGGTCGTGGGTGAAGCTGACGCTGCTGCTTGAGGAGTATCTCGACGGCCCCGAGGTGCGACGGCGCCGCCCACCCTGTCTCGGTGCAGCTTCAGCGGCAAACCTGGCTGCAGCAAATGGCAGCAGCAGCGCCTGGCCCCGACTTCTGCTGCCGTGGGACGCGCCTCGCGTGGCGTCTGCGGCACCGTGACGCTCGCGCTGTGGGCAGCCCGTGCCGCGGCCCTCCAGAGGCGCCACCCAGACCTGCACGCCCCCGTGCATCTCGCGGCTGCTCTGTCAGGACCGGCCCGCTCCGCCGGCAGCCACACCTCGCTCCGCTGACAGCCGCAGTGCTGCATGCGTGCGTGCGATGGTGCCCACGCAAGGCTGGGAGCCCCCACACCGCCCTGCACCACCTTGTCGCTAAGGGGAGTGAGAGACGCTTTCGTTCCCCTTGATGTCGCCAGGTGGATGTGGACCTGGTGTTCAGCGAGGGCGCCCCAGTGTACGGCGCCATCACCGACAACTGGCCCACCATCGAGCCCTACTTCAACGAGACGGGCAGCAACTGCCCCTCCATCCTGCCCCGCGAGCAGCAGTCGGAGCTCATGGACATCGGCGTGCAGTCGGTGCAGGCGCTCGGCCTGTCGCTGGTGCGGCACGCCTGCGGGTCCGACAGGCTCTCTGCGACTGCACTGCCCTTCCTCTGCTCTGAAGCAAGATGATTGGCACAGCGCCGGATTTGGGGAATCATCGGCTGCCACGGGGCAGCGTGCGCGTGCGAAAGTCGGCTGGTTGCAGCCTGCTGTGTGCATCTGGTTGCGCCCATCATTACGATCAGACAGCTGCACGATGGCTGCCTGCATGGAGACCGACCTGCAGGCCTCAGCGCTTTGCCGCAGGGGCTTGTCGCTGCAAAGCTGCGCGGCACCGCAGCGGGCCGGGCGTTCAGGCAGACGAGACAGTGCAGGCGCGCAGCCTCCCGGACGCCTCACAAAAGGCTGCTGTATCTCCATGCAGGGCGTCTTCCACGTGGAACTGAAGTACACGTCTCGCGGGCCGCGCCTCATCGAGGTCAACTGCCGCATGGGTGGTGGCCCCGTGCGCCTCACCAATCTCCTGGTGCGCTCCCTGCGCACTTGCTGCTGGCTGCAGCCGGAGCTGCAGATGCTGTGCAGGCAGCGGCCGGTGGTCACTGTGTCCAGCTGCTGCCAGTTGCACACTTTGCTGCCGGCACTCCATTTGACATGCAAAGCTTTCTCCTGAGGACTTGACCGATTGCAATCGGCTGAGCAGGTCTTATGCGGGCTGACGCACGCCGGAGGCGTGTGAAAATACTGCTTCCTCGTGGTTGTGACGACTCCCGATGGTGTTCCTCTGCAGGTCTGGGGCGTGGACCTTGTGGAGGAGCATCTGCTCACCAGGTGCCGATACCTACCCATCACTTGCTTCGGTTGCCGTGCATCACCATGCACCTGCATCACCATGTGCATCTGCCTATGATGCTGCATGCCACCGTCCTGCCTGGCTGCAGTGCCTAACCTTCTGAGCGAGCAACAAAGCAGGCGCTGAGCACCGACCCTCCTGCCCGCAGCTGCGGCATTCCCTCAAAACCGCCGGTCGCGGCGCGCCCGCTGACGCAGCTCGCAGAGTACTCGGTCAACGCCCACAAGTCGGGCACCCTGCAGCACACCGACTTCCTCAAGGTGGGGCGCCAGAGCTCGATCTTCATGAAGTGGCTGGGGGGAAACAGAGCGAACAGAGGCTTCGGGCTCCTGGATGTCCCTCGCTGTTCCTCCCAGCTGTCCCGGTGCAAGAAGTGCAAATGTCACGCTGGGCTTTGCCAACGAGCGCATGTGGATGCGCCCAAGCAGTCTCAAACAGCGGCGGCGGCGGTGGCTTTGGCGGCGATGGCAGGGAGAGCATTGGAAGGGGCCGACCCGGAATGGGAGTGAGCAGCTGACGGGCCTGCCCCTGGTGCAAGCCGCTGTCAACTCACCGCATCACGAACGCGTGCCCCTGTCCGCAGGAGTGGGAGAACCACCCGGACGTGCTGTACGCGCACCCGCTGGTGGCGGCCGGCAAGAAGGTGGTCGGCGGCGGCGACGGCCTGCCCACCTGGGTGTGCGAGATGATGGTCACCAAGCCCACGGTGGAGGAGGCCATCGAGTTCGTGACGCACATCGAGCAGAGCCTGCAGGTGGGCTTTGCTTGCTAGGGTTTAGGGTGTGTGCCCTTCACTTGTTGCAAGCTCTCGAGGTGTGCCTTTTCGCCAAGGGCTGCAACCTTACCGCAGTGGAAGAGAAATCTGCCGCACAACGTCACGCAGATGCGTGGCAGAGTGGCGCTGTGATACCCCATGCTTGGTTGCCTCCTGACAGATGTGTGATTGATGCAGTTGCCGATCGCATGATGCACCACGGGGAGCGCACATGAACTGCCGCTGGGACAGGCGGGCCGGCGTGGGGTGACATGCGGCAGCCTTCACGGCCTGGAGCAGCAATCGGCAGCCGAGGTGCAGCAGAATTGACGCAGCAGGGGCTTGCGCCGCCAAAACATTGGGTGTCCTCCTCGAAGGCGCTTGTCGGCGCAGCTCTCCCCTTGAAGTAGGACATCGCTTGCATACCAGCGTGTCATTTGTCTATTCGGCGGCTCGGTCTTCAGGCTCCATTCAGTGATTTACCTAGCGGCTGCATGCGCTTCGCCGACGGCCCCTAGAGTCTAGATGGCGCCGCGTAGAGGGGCGACTGGCTGATATGCAAATTTAATTGCGACCGACTCTGTGTGCTGCTTTGAAAGGCTGATTTATACATGGCTATGCTACCATCTCTGAGCAAACGTCACACACTCGTGTGCAGCAGGCCATCCCAGTGTTGGAGTCGTGCTCTTAGCTCATCTCTGGGGTTTTAGGTAGCGCGCCATGGTCGCAGCATGCTGCAGCCAGCAGCTCAGACTGGACAGTTCCGAGCCTGCGATCGTACTGACGCCGGGAGCCGCTGTTGATGACGAGCCACACGTATGGAGGTGGCCTTGGCACGCAGACGGGGACAGTCGAAAACTCACAGTATGGAGACACTGGCGCCTCTCAGCTGGACCCGACAGCACATGGGGCAGACTACGGGTTCTTGGACTTCACCCAGCAGGATCCCGTCGGCGCGTCAGATGGCGCGAACGGCGGCTCGTACCAGTTCACATCCTTCAGCCAGGCATTGACCTGCGCATTCTCAATTTGCCCTCGGAAGCGCTGCGCGGTGTTGTGAAATCCTTCCAAACTCCCATGCTGCAGTTCAATGATGCACGTAACGCTGGAGATGAACGCTGCGTGACCTGCCCAAGGAGTGCGATACATCGATGGCCGCTCAGCGCCCGCACCACCGAGGCTGGCTGCCATGCGTGCAGGATGTCGGCGACTGGGGAGACGGCGGGTCGCAAGCCGCGGCAGTGGTGAGCCTCCGATTTTGATGGAGTCTGGCCGACAACATGCATGCATTGTGGCATGCATGTTTCAGTGCCGCCCAGCAGGCCGCCCATCTCTGAAGCCAGCTGCGTCTTTGCCACTTCGCCGAGAAACATCACGTCGCTTCTCAATGACACTGCCAAATCCTCCTGTACAGGCCAATGCGGCACTGGACCCGATTGGCGGCGCGGCGGACGGCTTGAGCCAGCTGCGTTTTGAGGATGGCGGCTTTGAGCCGGAGGACCGCAGCGGCGCCGCCTCGGAGCGGGAGCTGCCGCCCTGGGCCTGCGTGTGCGCAGAATGACTCTAACTATCATTCAAACACCAATCAAACTATATGACGTCATGTCGCATCTGTCGCAATGCCACCGCAGAGGTGCCGTTGCACGGCAGGAGCTCCATGTGCAGCGCAGTCTGCCGCCCTGGGCCAGTGCCTGTGCGTGCATCACCAGCCTTGTCGCTTTTCGGGAACATTGCATCGCAGCACACGGCGTTGTGAAGGTGCAGCAAAGGCGCAAACTGACTTCAGTGTCGAATCACTTCCGCCGCACCAACGGCAGACGGCGCCGCCTTTGGGCAGACGGTGGCTGACGTGGGCATGCGTTTGTGTGCGTGCGCAGGTACTGCGGCATCCACTCGCCAGCGAGCGTGGTCCGGTGCCTGACCAGCGGCAAGTGGTTTTGCAATGCGCGCATCCAGGCCTCCGCCTCCTGCATCGTCACGCATCTGGTGCGCTGAGTTTCCTGCTACCGTGCGATGCTCTGGCTCCGTCCACCAGCACCTACATCCGTGCTCTGTTGCGTCTCTAACAGGAGGCGGATTGCTGCAGTGAAGCCACTTGGTGCTGCATAAATCATCTGACGCGAGCCGGCATCATGCATCTCCAGACCCTCAGATGATCCCTGCATCAACCATCGTCGCATGCAGGTCAAGGCGCGGTGCCGGGAGGTGGCACTGCACAAGGACAGCCCGCTTGGCGATGCGGTGCTGGAGTGCTACGCCAGCGGCAACCGCAACGTGTTTGCGCTGGGCTTCGTGCCTGTCAAGTCTGAAAATACGGTGTGCCTCTGGCCAGTGAAGTCGGACTCGCACTGCGGCAGATGCATGCGAGCTGCCTGGTGGACCCTGCATGCAGAGCCAACATCCAACCGGATTGAGTTGCCCGGTCGATTGTCTGCATGTACCCCTTGGTATTGTTTCCTGCGGTGGGTCTCAGGAACAGCATTGGGGCTTGCTTGAGGCCACAAGCTCAAGCAGCACGAAACCGAATCTTTCGGTCATTTACAACTAGGCAAAGCAACAACATCCGCGTGGCGCCGCCGGCACGGGATGTGCCACTAGGGGCTCCACCAGGCGAGGAGGAGCCGGAGCCGGCTTTGGAACTCCTGTCAGTGTCAGACCGTGACGCCCAACACCGCCTTGTGCGTTGCCAGGTGGTGCTGCTGGCGCGGGATACGCCGGCGGGGGCACCCGCCGTCAAGGAGCTGGGCCTGGACCTGGCGCTGTGGCAGCCGCTCATCGCAGACCGCCAGTTCGTGGACTGGCTGGTCAAGCACCCCTCGGACCAGGTGCGCGCCGCTGGAAGGCGGCTGCGCGCAGCTTTTGGCGGAGGAGGAAGGAGGAGGCGCTGCGATGTGTCAGGCTCACAGCACAGGAGGCGACCGTGAGGCAGCTGACTGATGCGCAACACACGGCCGTCTGAAATGTGAGCCAAACAGTTCTAAGCAATGGTGAACAACAGTCTGGCATGGACATCCAAAAATTGACATAGTCTGGTTGCGCAGCTGTGCCTTAGGCGCGGCTGCGGGCGCAGCACCCGGCTCCGCCGAAGCCGTGCAAAAACGGAAGCCAGCGCGATCGATTGGATGGAGACACGTAACATGCCTCCCCATCAGCGCCTGGTGTCAGCTCCTGACCTCCACCCGCTGCACGCCGCAGGAGCGGCTGCGGGCGCGGCACCTGACCCCCGCGCAGATCACGCGGCTGGAGGAGGCGTGGAAGGCGCGGCCCGATGCGAAAGTGGAGGACCTGGACGCGCCAGGGGAGAACGAGGAGGCCGCCCCGGTGGCGCTGCGCTACGAGGTGCGATCCAGAGTCCATTTCTCACATGTTCCGTTGCCTGTTCCATGTAGTGTGCCAGGTGGGTCGACTGGTCCAGAGGGGCGCTGCCTCGTTTCTGCGGTCCCGACGTCGCAAAGAAGAAGGTGCGGCAGCAGAGGAGGACGAGCGTGCCCCGCCCGCGGTGCTGCTGCGCTACGGGGTGGAAGTGCGCTTGCCGAACGCCGCGGCTCAGGTGACCCTGCCTGCGTCTGGAACGCGCGGGGTTCGCATGCGGATTGCTGGGCACGGCGCGCAGGCGGATGGGAAAGAACTGGAGCTCATGGCTGCCAGCTGGAGGTGCAGGGTGGCTCTGCTGATGTTCCTCTCCAGTACCTTGCGGCAGGCGGCGTGCGGCAGCGGGCTCCCGCCGAGGCTGCGTAGCGCTGACGGGCTGCTTTTGGACCTGTTCAGACGAGGTCCTCTACGCGGCGCCGCAGCACGCGCACGAGGCAGGCCGCCACCGTCCTGCCGCAAGGCTTGCAGATCCGCCACAGTCCTTCCAGCAGGCCTGCCAACTTCCGCTGCCCGCACACAGGACGCGTACCAGTACCAAAACACCTTTGGGCCGCTGGTGAAGACGGAGGCGGACCACGACAAGGCAGTGCGGGAGGGGCAGAGCCGCGAGGGCGTGTCCGTGCGCTGGGACATGGGGCTCAACCGCAAGCGGCTGGCTTTCTTTTCCTTTCCCCGTGACGAGGCGCAGCTGCGGCTGGCGCCCGGTGCGCGGCGCTGCATCACTGCTGCACTGACGCGGCGGACTTGTGCATGTTCCGTACTCTTTGCCGCCCCTGCTGCTTGGCAGGGCCGCCTGCTTCCTCTTGGCTGGGGCTGTGTTATCCCAAGCGCTGGGGCCACAGGGCATGACATGCTGGAATTCAGGAGACTTGGGCGACTTCGGCTCCATGGCTGACTTGTGGCTGCTTGCTCTTGGAGCGGCAGCGATGGTGCGCGCAAGCTGACGGAACGTGTCAATCGGCCCGCCATCATGGCGTGCGCTTCGCTGTCGCACCCAGTTGCAGCATGGCCGCAGCAGCAGCAGCAGCAGCAGCAGCAGCAGCAGCAGCAGCAGCAGCAGCAGCAGGTGCAGCGTGACTGCGGGCTGAGGCAGCATCGGCGCCGCATGATGCACAACAGGCAGGACTCAGGCAGGTCTGACATGAGCCAGCGAGCCATTCCATCATTTGCAACCTCAGGTGACGAGATGCGGCTGCGACACCCGGCGCCCAACATCGGCGTCCCACCCTGGACGGGCACCGGCACCATCGTCCGCGCCGGCGGCGCGGTATGCAATTCTTCCTCCAGCTGAGCCCTCTAGGCACAATCACAAAGGGTGCCTGCACCAGCACAAGCTCGCTGGGCTCTCTTGGCCGGCGTGAAAGCCTCTGCCGGCCTCTGAAGCTTTGGCCGGACAGCCAGGCTCATGATTGCGATTGCACGAACAGCGCAGTAGCGCCGCAGGGCTCGGAGGAGGTGGCGCAGCATTGGTGGGAGGAGAACCGTGCTGCCGGCGCCCGTATGCACCCACTCCGAGAGCTCACCGGCCGCCAATTTTCTGTCCAGAGCACAGCCGGGTTCACTGCTGGGTTGCCGTTTCGATGCCAAGCAGGGCTCGGAAGAAGTGGCGCTGGAGCTGCGCGAGGGGAAGGGCGCGCCGCCGGCACCGACGGACGTCATCACCGGCTGGGCGGTGGAGTTCGTGTGGAAGGGCACCACCTTCGAGCGCATGCAGCGCGCCATGCGCGTGCTGGCAGTCGAGGAGACCTCCGTTTCGGGGTACCTGTACCACCGGTGCGCCATTTCTGTTTCCGTCCGGTTTTCTGTTTGTGAGCTTCGATCCAAGACTCCGAATCTCGAAGATCTACAAATTTACTTGGGGCATGCTGGCCGTGGACGGACAACTGTGTCGAACCACGCGCACCGTCAAAGCGCCTGGGTTCTGTCGGGGGTGTTTGACATCGTGATCGTGACGTCACTTGGGATGCGCTGCTTGGCAGCTGAGTTGCATGTCGTGGATCACTCGACAGGGATCGGATTCGCAAATGCGTGCTCTGCTTGCAGCCTGCTGCAGTCCTCGAACAGACTGTGGTCTCTCCGCAGTTCTCAGGGTTGTGTGGGGGCATCTCCGCCTGCCACGACCACTGCCTGTATGGCACCCGCGACTCTCAGACACCTGGCCCAGTCGCCAAGCAACACAGACCCTGCACAGGACTTGCATGCTCAGCCGGCCGCTCCGCTTGCCCCGCAGGCTGCTGGGGCACGACATCGAGGCGGCGGCGCTGCGGGCGGAGCTGCCGGCTCGGCTGTCGGCGCCCGGCCTGCCGGAGCTCAACCACTCGCAGGCGGCCGCCGTGCGGGCAGTGCTCCAATCGCCGCTGTCCCTCATTCAGGGTGGGCGCACGTGCAAGGCTGCGAAACCCAGGACATCACGCGGCGCAGTGTGGGGCCTCTGGGCCGTCTGCGGCTGCAGCAGCAGCTGAAAGTGCCGTCTCTCTCGTCCTTTGCTGGTCAGCTGTCAGCATTTGTTTTTTCGTTTTGGAGAACCGCCAGTCCGGGGTTGCTCAGGCTGTGCGTGCTACATCGCTGCAGGGCCGCCTGGCACGGGCAAGACGGTGACATCCGCCTCCATCGTGTACCAGCTCGTCAAATCCGGCACCGGCCAGGTGGGCCAATTCCTCCTCACCAGCGCTGTCCTCTGGGGGGGACACGTGCTGCAGGGCGGGGCCTGGGCCTGAGCCCCACCCAGTGCCCAGCACCAAGATGACTGCAGGGATGGCTGCCTGTTTCCCGAGGAACAACTCCAGCAGGCTCGTTTTGCCGGCCGGTGGTCACTTTGCTGCTTCAATAACCCCGATCGAAGGAAAGTGCTGTCGGCGGCATTGTCTCATGTGGCGGGAGACGGGCTGCCTGGAAGACAGTGGCTTGGAAACCATCAGGCTTGTAAAAATGTGTCCCTTGTTAAACACCCCCTCCAATGCCTGCGCGCAGGTGCTGGTGGCGGCGCCGTCCAATGTGGCGGTGGACCAGCTAAGCGAGAAGCTGGACTTTGCGGGGCTCAAGGTGGTGCGCCTGGCGGCGCGCTCCCGCGAGGAGGTCGCCTCCCCGGTGGAGCACCTCACGCTGCACTACCAGGTGCCCGCCACCTCGGTCATGCCCACCAGCTTCTCTGCTAAGTGTATGTGGATTCTGCTCCTGCAGCTGCTGCGCCCTCGCCTGGACTGCCTGGCAGCGCCGCTTTTTCCCCACCCGCGCTTCCGGTGCCACCTCTCTGGATGCGGCTCTGGTCTCCGCTGCAGCAGCGTGCAGTCGGCGGCAGTGTCACGCTGCTGCAGATGCCTGGCGTTGCCGCTGCCGCCGCTGCTGTGTGCATGTGACTGGCAAAACCGCATGTCTAAGCATCACGACCCCTGCTCCGACCACACCCCCAGGTGCGGCACCTGGAGCTGCCGGGCCGCGAGGACCTGCGCAAGCTGCAGCAGCTGCGGGAGGAGCAGGGCGAGCTGAGCGCCGGTGACGAGGCGCGGCTGCGCCGCCTGCAGCGGGGGCTTGAGAAGGACCTGCTCGCGTCGGCGGACGTGGTGTGCACCACCTGCGTCGGCGCGGGCGACCCGCGGCTGTCCAACTTCCGCTTCCGCAAGGTGCGGGCTGGTCGGCATGCATGCACGGGCGGGTCTCGTTTTTCGAAGTCTAAGGGGGCAGCGACACTCGGGAGAAGGCGCCGGGGTAGGACTTTCGTGCCACGCGGCCTGAACTGCTTTGGGCGCGGGCGGCCTGACGGTCAGGATGTCATCTTGGTCACGCGTCAGGCCTGAGATTCCGAAGCGGCACGCTGCCCCTTGGTCCAAGTTCTGTCTAGACGACGGAGCAGCAGGGTCGGAGCGTCTGGCAACACTGCAGCTTCCTTTTCCCAGCTTGCTTGCTCCACACAGGCGCTGCAAAAGGGGGGATGAAGCGACGTGCGGGCAGGCGGACGATGCTGCACCAGAGCGTGATCCAGTTCATGAACATACTCGGTTCCCCATTGAACCACAGGTGCTGGTGGACGAGTCGACGCAGGCAACAGAGCCGGAGGCGCTCATCCCCCTGGTCATGGGCGCCAAGCAGGTGCCATGTCAGTCTCGAGATCGTCGCTCTCAGTGCACATATCGACGGGCGCATCGCTCGGTCGAGAAAACTCGGGCGTGGACGAGCCCGGGTGCCTTGTGAGTGCCTGGACACGAAACAGCGCTCTCCCACCTGGGGCACTGTCAAGTATGCCAATGCGGAATTCATGCCCGCGCAGACCCGCCTGCACGCTGCTGGTCGCTGCCGCCGCACGCACCGACGTCCACGCTGGCGCTTGTCGCTGCCCGCAGGTGGTGCTGGTGGGCGACCACTGCCAGCTGGGACCGGTGGTCATGGACAAGGCTGCGGCGCGCGCCGGGCTGGGGCAGAGCCTCTTCGAGCGCCTGGTGCTGCTCGGCGCCAAGCCCCACCGCCTGCAGGTGGGCGCCCAGCTGCAGCCTGCTGCTCCCCTTCGTACCATTGTAGCCTGCTGCTCTCCTCCATGCCATTGCAGCCTGCTGCACTCCTCCATGGTCTTGATGTGTGCGGCCAATAATGCAGCAGAAGCTGCGGTCTCGCCCTGCACCGCGCCTCCGCTACCGGGCGGTGGCGACTGCCCGGTCCGGCAGCACCTGCACTACTTCGCACCGTAAATGCACGGTCCCAGCAGGGTGACAGCTGCACAGCTCAGCAGCGACCCACCAACAGAGCTTTGCAGCACCATCACGGACGAGCACCGACCTGGTCACGCGGCTTGACCATCTGCGTTCGTCGCCCTGCCGCAGGTGCAGTACCGCATGCACCCGGCGCTGTCCGAGTTCCCGTCCGACGCCTTTTACGAGGGCAGCCTGCAGAACGGCGTCGGCGCCGCGGAGCGCTCCGCGCCGGGCGTCGCCTTCCCCTGGCCGGCGCCCGACCACCCACTCATGTTCTACGCGCAGCTGGGGCAGGAGGAGATCTCCCCCTCCGGCACCTCCTACCTCAATCGCACAGGTGCGACAAACCGCCCACCACCGCACCCACCGTCAACTGATCTCGAGACTGAAGTCGACTGCGACATGGTCCGATCCGATCAAGGGATCCATACTCTGCGGTCAAAATTCAGACAACCCTCCTGTCACATCCACCTGGTGTGACCTGGGAAGGGTGTGCGGTTCCACTTGCGCAGCACGCAAAAGCGCAGCCACCTGAAAGCAAGCTTCGCTGCATTTCATTCAGCTGGCAATCCAAGCCTCTGATGTCAGGAAGACGCGGCGTCTGCCCAAACCCAGGCCAGCGCTGACGCACTGGCTCTCGCCCCGCCAATGCCGTGCAGAGGCAGCCACTGTGGAGAAGGTGGTGACGGCGCTGATGCGCGGCGGCGTGACGCCGGACCAGATCGGCGTCATCACGCCATATGAGGGGCAGCGCGCCCACACCGTCACCACCATGCTGCGGGTGCGCGCCTGCTGCACTAGCTGCTGGAGGTGGCCGTGCTGCATGCATGGCCAAATGATGGCTTTGCGCTGAGCTTAGTCGCACCTCCGGCGCTGGCAGAGATGTGGCTCGCGCTCTGGGGGCCCAGGTAGAGTCCTGCAGTATCTGATAAATGGCCTGATGTCGTGGGGCTGTGTTCCCACAAGCCGTTTTTCTACTCCGCTTCCTGACGTTATCCCAGGTCTGCGCCTCAGACGCTTTACTAGCCCTCCGCAGGTGGGGCCGCTGCGACAGGCGCTGTACGGCGAGATCGAGGTCGCCAGCGTGGACAGCTTCCAGGGTCGGGAGAAGGACTACATCATCCTGTCGTGCGTCCGCTCCAACGAGCACCAGGCGCGCTCTCTTGTGTGCACAGCGGTCACAGCCGATCACCGGACTCCTGCGCCACAGGTCACCACCACATTTGGCCTCGACGCCTGCTTTGGCTGCGCCAGGCCGCACGAGGGTGCCTGGCCAGCACGGGGCGCCGCCGCCGGCGCCCTGGCGCTGCTGGCGGTCTGGCACGTTGAGTGGGCCGTGAGCCTGGCAGCGATGGCACCAGCGTCAGCAGAGCCGCGAGCCTGGCAGCAACGGCTGAGCCTCTGCAGGGCCGTCGCTGCCACCCACACCCACACTCAGCTTGCTGTCCACTAGGCTGCGCCGGCACCAACTCGGCATTGGGTAGCCTGAAAGGTCCCCCGACCCGACTAGCTTGAAGCTTGATGCCATACCCCCGCTTTCCTCCTCAATCCTTGCGCAAGCTGCCTCTGTTCGCAACACCTGCAACACCTGAGCAGGGGGTGGCCGAGCCTTTCAGGGTTTGGGGCGCATCATAATGCGGTGCCTCCAGGTCACTGAGAACGCGTATCTGGCTCCGCTGCACAGGGCATCGGCTGCCCGTCAGACCTGACAGGCACCTCGACGCGGCGCTCACGCTGGCGGCAGCACCGTCTCACCTCCCCAAGGCCACTTGCCCGGTTTCCGTGAGCACTGCTGACGTCCTCCCTAACATGATCCAATATGATATCGCCGCGCAGGGCATCGGCTTCTTGTCGGACCCTCGGCGCCTCAACGTGGCGCTCACGCGCGCGCGGCTGGGCGTCGTGGTTCTGGGAAACCCGCGGGTGCTGTCCAAGAGCGGGCTGTGGAACGCGCTGCTGTGCCACTTCCGGGAGGCGGGCGCCCTCGTGGAGGGCCCCCTGTCCAACCTCAAGCAGAGCCTCGTGCAACTGTCGCGGCCCATCCGGGTGCGGCGCCCCTGATGTTGCTTGCCACCAGTCACTCACGGGCTCGGCGATGTTTTCAGGCTCAGGAACGGCGCACTTGGTGCCGTCAGTTCTGTTTGACTTCAAGCAGAGCCGCGTCCATCGGGCGGCGCTGCACCTGCCGGCGCTGCACCTTCCCTCGAGCCGCGCTGCATCGCGACTCGTGCTGGCTGTCATGCACCTCCCGACCGATGCTGATGTCGTTCGGAGTTCTTTCGCCTGTGCAGCGCTGGGTGCCATGCATCCTGGCAGTCCTGCATCAAAACGTGCCTGTGTCTCAAGCAGGCGGTGACACTTGCAGTCACCCACTATGAGGGTTGGGACCACGCGTGGCATGCCTGCCATCGAAATCTGGAGGGGCTTCAAGGCCTCGGTCCCAATGCCCGCAGGCATTTGACAGCCGTGCCTTTGCGCTGGGCGGCAGCAATTCGGCACGCTTCGTGCCGCGTGCCGCCGCGGACGCCGCCGCCGGCCCGCCTGGCTCCAAGCCTGTGCGCACACCCTGCATCCAAGTGTGGCCTGCCATGGCTCGGAAGCAGCTCGCCTTGCACAGGGCAGTGCTCCTCCGTCTGTGCACACGCCCGCCCCGCAACTCGAAGACTCGCTTTACTCTGCTTGTGCCTCTCCCGCAGTGAACCGAAACGATAAGCGGTTGTCTCTGCTGCAGAACGGCGCGGCTGCACGGGATTCTAACGCTGGCGCCCGCACCGCTGGTGCCGGCATGCGCTCTGACCGTGTCGGTGCCGACTCTGGAGGCGGTGAGCATCTTGGCTGCGTAGCGGTTTCGTCAGTGAATGCCTGGGGTTTCGTGCAAGTCGTTTCACTGTCCACAGCACCACACCAGGCGAGCTGAACGTGTGAGATCGAGGTTCAGCATGCCGCAGCATGCCCGATATTCAACCCATGCCATGGGTGTCTCCGCGCCGCACGCCATTGCGTGCCCTCACTTCCGCCTGGTATCGACAGCCTTCTCTCTGTGCTTGCAGGCTATGGCGATGGCGACATGGCGATGGGCCATGCGCTGCCGCCGCAGCCGCTGCCGTATGCAATTCCGCCCGCGCGGCAGCCCTCAGGTGGGCGACCAACTTCGCATCATCGTGAAACCCAATCGAACGTGTTGTCAGGCCTGCAGTTGACGTCTCCGCACGAGCAGCAGGTGTGGACTGCCTGCAAAAGCTGCAATTCTGCTACACGAGCACGGTGCTTGCCGGCGATGCCGCTCCCGCCGATGCCGCGCAGTGCCCAACGGCTCGGGCGGCTTTGGGCGGCGCAGCGGCGGCACCCGCTCGGCGGCCGCCCCCGCGACGCAGGGGGACGGCGTTGCCGGGGGCCCGGCGACGCAGGCTACGCAGTCCGTGGGACCCTCCTCGCAGACCACCTTTGGCGCCCCTTACTCCCAGGTGGGTTCCTCGTCCAGGCTCAACGGTTTGTCTCCCTTTTGGACTGGCAGACATCTTTGGCCTTTTGGAGGGCAACCGTGACACCTGCCCGAGACAGTGGAGGAGCCTGGCGGGCGTGTGTCTCTCCACCGAGCAGCGCCGAGCCTGGCTCGATGCAAGCTTTAATTACGACGCCTGGAGATTCTTCCGACCCGGCCTAGACTGAAAATCCGCAAATGCACAAGCAATTCTGTCCAAATTCATGTGCCAAACCCTGTCTATGGTCAATTGTAAATGCGAGGGCACCTTCCTGATTTTCGCAGGACGGCTTCAGCCTCGGCGGCGACTTCGGTGGCATTGGCTCGGAAGGAGCTGCCTACTCCTCGCAGCTGCCGCGCTTCGAAGGCCTGTCCACTTCGCCGACGCAGGGAACCTCCTTCAGCACCTCGTTCAGCGCCGGTGCGGTCCCTGGGTTTTGATGATTTCTGAGTATACAAACTAGTCCTTGATTTCATATGTGGTTGGCGCCTCCCAGAACCAACCTCTTGTTGGCAGACTGCCTGGCACTGTTTCAGCCTTTACAGCACGCCGACTGCGTACGCTGCTGCTCAGCAAGCGGAAACCCATGTCGACCGCGCAGCGCGTGCGTGCTGCCATGGAAAGCTGCGACTCTTGTGGTTCTGATCAGCGACCTTGCGGGTTGGAACCTGCCTCGAGTGTGAAATTCCCCACGTGCCACCTGCGCAGACATGAGCGGCAGCCAGGCGCACGGCAGCCGTGGCTGATGGAACGCGGCAGCCAGCGTACACGAAACCTCGTTGCCGGCACACCGCAGCACCAGGCGCCTCTGGGTTTGCCGCCCACCGTGCCGGCAGCGTCGGCTGGCGGCAGCAGGGGCCGAGTGGTCTGTGCACAGCAGCAACTCCCGCCAAACGGCATGGGGCAGATGCCCTCCGCACGCTCATCAACACCTCGGCCTTCGGCAACCGGCCATTCCGGCGGCGCCTCGGCGGTCGGAGATGCGACCTGCATCTGGCGTCAGCGCCAGCATGGCCGCCGGTCACGCCCCGGCGATGGGTGGCAGCGGGGCCTTGCTTCGACATTGTCGGGGAAACCTACCGCGCGCACATCCACCACACCAAGCACACCTCGCCTCCACAGAACGTCCCGGCAGTGCTGGCGCTGGCGGCGGCGACCTCCAGGGAGCGAGGCCACTTCCGCATGCCTAGCAGCCGCAGTTCCGAGGGAGCAGTCACCAAGACGACGGTTGTGAAGACAGCAGCGTCTGGCGGCGGCGTGTGTCAGCGTGCTGGCTGGCGCCACAGTCAGAGGCAGCCGCAGCTGGGTGGGGGTGGCAGGAACCTTTGGATTTGGATTTGGCAGGCTCGCGGCATGCAGCACCTTTGCCTATGCTTCTACATGTTGTGCCGGGCGCAGAACCACTGGGCTTTCCCAGCAGTGAGGGGCGTGACGCAAGCGCTGTTCCTTATGCTGGACGTCTGCAAGGTCTCACCAGTGGTGGGATCCCTCGCATGATTGAGCTTTGCAACTTTGCCAGTGCTTTTCCATCTGATGAATTGGTTCTGTGGCACGTGGGCTCTCCTACAACAAGTGCACGTGCAACTCCCCACAGTGCAACTCCCCACGGCAGATGTCACCGTTTCCGACACTTCATACTTGTATCAGGCTTAAAGTTAAGTAATGCCAAACGCCCAGATGGAGCGCCGGACCGTTCGGCCCTGTCACCGTGCGACAACAAGTCATCCAGCTTTCCGTCTTCGATAATGTCCTTGTTTGCCATCTCCCTCTGGTTCTTTTCATTGTCGGCGGCAGGTGTCGCCACAGCGGAGCATCGAGCAGCTAACGTTGTAAATCTACTTCTTCGAAAGACATGCTAGATGCTTTGAGTGCTGCACTTGTTTTGCGGTGATTTTAGGAGGGATGTTCGTGTGACACCGATCCTGGTAATCTGTGTCTGCTGCCCGCTTGAGTGCATAATTTTATCCGCTGGCTTCGTTGGAGACACTCCCCGTCGTTGTGAGGACACTGTCTTGAGTACATCCTACCCGCTAGCGCTTCGGTACATACTTTCCGAGGCTGCTGGGAACTTAGAGGACATTGTCTGTGCCTTCTGCCGCTGCTAAAATGCTTGGCGGTCGATGCCCTGGTGACTCCACACGTGGTGGTTCGTCAACAAACCGCGTCAGATCGATCTGCGATTGGCCTACAATGATGGAGAACTCATCCGAGCATAGACCTCGCAGGCAGGCCGGCGCAGCATCAGACAGCGACATTTGATGGCCCTGGTCGTGTGTGTTGTGTTGCCACCCTCCAGCCTCCACCACTCGCCTCCCGTAGAAATCCTTATCGGCGCAATCCCTCGGGCTGAAGCGTGTGAGCGTTACCCGGGCGCTCTTCTGAAATGACCCGACTGCAGGAGTTCGCTTTCGATCTCGAACCCTGGCCAGGATGAGGTCTAAAACCTTGACGCCGCAGCTGGGCAGTCTACATCTGTTTCGAGGGGTTCCAAATCAAGCGCGTATCTCATACCCCACCAGCTTGCAAAGAGCTCTGACATCATGTCGGCGTTCAGCACGCATCCTGAGGTGCCTGCTCGCACCAAACAACCGCACACGAGGGTTGCAGACGATCAAACAACGCCTGCGACTTCGCCTTCTCGAAACAGCGCTATGGCGGCGGCGCCCCCCGGCAGGCTGCCAGCGGCAGTTCCTGCAACAGCGACGCCAGCGACGACGATATGGGCCTGGCGACACCGCCGCAGAGCCGTTCCCGTATCACGACGACCCGCACCCGGTCTGCTGAAAGCTTGGACTACTGCAGCGGCGTGGGGTCGGAGTTGATGGCAGCCGCACCGGCCGCCAGCAGTCACAGCAGACTGGATCCCTGTCAGGCACTACCTGTGGTTGCCGACTGACGGCCTGCTGTTCTACTGTTAAGCGAAGGGAAGGTGTGCCTGGCTCTCGTGAGGCTTTTGAACATGTTGTTGCAGCGGAGACCTCATGTTCGGCTGCCCGTCGGCGCAGGTGTTGTTTCAGGTGTGGCAGAAGGGAACGCGGCTGCGCTTCCCGCCGCCCGGGCATGGCAATGAGGCCTTCACGGTGCACGGGACTTCCCTTCGGGCATTTCGGATCAGCACTCGACAGCACCAACAAGGGAACTGATCGTCACCTGTTTATGAGCCGCACATCCAGGCGCCTCACTGCTGGGGGTGGTGGCGCAGCGCACGCGACACATGACCCCAATCGATTCAACACTGCCTGTGTGCATGCGCATGGACATATGCGCATGGTTGAATTTCATGGCATTTCGGGGTATCCTACTGCCCTTCTCCTCAAATCCTCAAATCCTCAAAACCTAATGCTGCCGCAGGAGCTGGCGGAACGGTGCATGGACTCGTGCCCAGACGTCCGACCCACAATTGCGGAGCTGCTGCCTCAGCTGCAAAACATTCAGCGACAGGCAACGCCACAGGCGGCGGCGGTGCATTATTCTTCGCCTATTGCTGGCCTCCGCCAGGTGAGCGCTCCAGGAGATGCTGGTCCAGCAAACTGAAGGCTCATGTTCTGCTGCCCAGAGCTGGGGCTCATCCATACAGCTGCCTGTGATCCTGTGCCATGCTGCAAGCTGGTGGATCACAATGTTCACCGGCATCATCCCGAGCTTGCCTGACGTCTTCATTGGTGTGGCGCGTAGTGAGCAGCTCCGCGGCGCCCGCAACCACCTGCAGCGGCAGCCGCTGCAGCTCCGACATCAACTGCGAGCCCCAGCCGCTCGCCGGATGAGCGCGGCACCGGCCTTGACGAGGTACACAAGCGGCGGGTCCCAATCTTTGGTGTAGCCACCGCCACGGCAGCGTCCAATTTGAAAAAAGGTGCTTTCAATGCCGCATGGTTGTGGGGCTTTTGGGGGCCATAAGATCAGGCAAGCATTCTTGCTAGTGTGTAGCGGCCGGCCGGTGAAGCTGGAGTCGGCAGGTGCTGCTGGCGGGGTAGGACGCACAAGAAACTTATGGGCCAGCCGCAGACACCTGCCAGGGACGGCTTCTACACGATGTGCCTTACATCCAAGCGGATGAGCGCTACGTTCTGGAAGTTGTATTTTCCAGATGTGTTTGTGAGATCTGAGTGTGATTTATGAGTTCACAAACGGATTCCTGAAAAATCATGCTGCATTTTTTAAAGGAGTGTGTTCGGCTACAGCAACAGTTGGTGCAGGTTGCAGGCTGACTTGTTGGTAGGACTTACAGCCCTGGTGGCAACACCAGGACAACAACTACGGGTACATGTACACCGCCAACGAAAACAAGCCTTCTTGGAAGTTTTGGCGAGGCCCCATGCAAGCCATCTAGAAGCTAGTCCCTGGTGACATCCAGAGCGGTGCCCAAGTCGAAGCTCACATGCCCGGAAGTGGTTGCAAACTTTGGAAGCCGAAATCTGAGCACCAGTTGTAAGTACAGCGCTGGCTGCTGAGCTGTGTGCCGCAGCCAGGGTGGACAGGCGCCGTGAATCGCGATGGTATCTCCAACTGCCGCATCACCCCCATGCCGCATGCATAGACGATGTACACTGCCAGCTGCAAACCGCGCTCGACGTCAAACACGCCTGAAAAATAGGGCCTTGCAAACCAAACAAACCACCCACAGCCCAACAAGGGAACTGGCTGCAGTACAACAGCACTGGCACCCCACAGCAGCGGGGCCCGCAGCAGCGGCTCGTAAACCCGTCGTTTCGCCACCGCTGTGCGCTGCCGACCGGCGTAACCCCCCTGCCGCGGGGACTCAGGCATGGCCTCCGCCGTGCGGCAGCTGCCCAGTTGCCTATGAGTGGGTCACCGACTGCCGTCACAGCTGCTCGTCCTGCTGCAGCGATGCCATGGTGTCCGCAGCCGCCACCGCCGTGAAAGCAGCGCCTGTATTGTCCAGCGACATGCGCGACGCCGACGGCATCTCCTCGTGCAGACCCTGTCGGAAACGATGATTGCCAGATCGCAACCGCAATCGCGATGGAGAGCTGCCGCTGTGGCAAGCATCCTGCTGAAACACATGACAGCAATCCAAATCCAGACTGTGTGCACACTAAGAGTCAGAGCCAGAACAGGTTGAAGCTAGCTTGGCAGTCAACGCTCTGCCAGGACGCAATGTAGAACCACCCGCATGCAATGACGCCACCAGCGGCCCCTGCAAGGCGCTTGAACCCTGGACCCTAGGGCGCCACCGGGGCGCCCTACCCCGACTCCAGCGCTTCGGGGGAGGAGTTGCGCTGGCAGCGGCGGGCGCCCACCTGCGATGGCTGCTGGGACGGCGGCAGCGGCGGCCGCACCGAGACGCCGCGTGAGGAGTGTGCCTCGGATCGCGCAGAGGTGTTGTGCCCGTGGCCGCCGGAGACCGCGCAGCCGGAGTTGGCGGAGTGGCTCGGGTGCGGCTGGCTCGCGCTCAGGCTGCGGCAGGGTGTCACAATTTAATGTAGACATAGGATACATATAGTATGCTTCTAGATGAGGCTGTGTACAACGAGGACAACCAGATGATGCGGTCAAGACGTTGGATGAGAGACCTCAGGCTCCCGGCAGGAATGCATACGGCACTGCCAGCAGCATCTGAACAAAGCATAGAGCGCCGCTCTGCTGCTGCTGGCGCGCGAGGGCACACACAAAGCACCAGCGCCAGGCAGCCAGAGGCCGGGGCGACGGCGCAGCGATGAGGGAGCTGACAACGTTGCGACAACATGCGGCGTGGGACCCTAAACATCACACAGCGCACTTGGGGGTGCCGCCGCCGCTGCTGGCCCGGCGGAACTCCTCCTCCGAATTCTCCCTTGCCACCCGCTCCGCTGCACGCAGGGAAAGGGTGAGGCTGAGCACTCTCGCCTTGGTTGCAGACGCGTCCTGTGTTGCAGTCTGTTTGCTAAAGCAAAGAGACCTGCCGGCCGTCGCGGCCGCAACCTTGCCCTTGGGTGCCGAGAAGGAGGGGTTTTGAGGTAGAGTCGAGTGCCAGAGGGGTCTTGAGGCGTCGCCCATGGCAGCGCCAGCATATCGGTCGGAGCTCATCGCACCAGAGGCTCTGAAGCTGGAAGCTGAGTTGGCTCGGCCGCCTGTGCCGCCATTGTCGACGGGCGGCCCCAGCTGCATATCTTGCGGCTGCTGAGCTGGGTCTTGCTGCATGTCTTGCGGCTGCTGCATGGCCTGCCCATCACCTTGCGAAGGGCAGCGCGGAAAGAGGAGGTGGCGGCACGGCACGGCGGCCGCAATGCTGAAGGGAGTGGCGCTGCTGCGCGGGACTGCTGGGCAACAACAGCTGCCGCTTGCCCGGATGCAGGGCCCTGCAGCGGAGGGTGATGCTGCGGCAGAAGAGGGCGGGTAGACGGCATCGGCAATTACTGGAACCTAGGGGTGGGTGTGAGAAGGGGTTTGAGGGACGGTTTTGCAGGGCGCATTCACGGAAGGTAGGGGGCCTCACTTGCGAGCTGGCGGGTGAGCTCCAGGATCTGCTCCTGCAGCTTGACGTTGTGCGACGCCTGCTGCGCCGCCTGCCGCTCCTACAGAAACCGGAGGCGGGGCAGTCAGCACGCCAGGCTGACGCCTGGGCAGGCAGCGCGATGCTGAGTGCCATGCACAGGCAGCACTTGAGTGCACAGCACTGTTGCAGGCCATTGCGCACACCGCAGCTGCCCGCTCAGGGGCGCAAGCGCAGCCTGACTAGGGGGTCACTTCCCGGCAAGCACCCCGGACGCTGCCAGCACATCTGGGTCTGGCCCTTGCGGTGGTCGCTCCGGCTGTCTGCAGGGCGCACCTGCATCATGAGGCGAGCCTCGAACTGCGCGTCCCGCTGCGCGTCGTGCTCGTTCTTGAAGCGCTGCTCCAGGAAGCGGGAAGCAATCTCCCGCGCGGCCTCCACCTGCTGCTTCCCCGCCACCTCGCTGGCGAGCATGCGCGCCTCCATGGCCTCGCCCTGTGTAGTCGTCACGCTCCTCAGCGCGGAGTTGGGGTGCATGAAAAGGCACTCAGTTGGGAAGGAGGGGGGGGGCGAGAGGCAGCTGTGAACGGCGCACACGTGCACAGCTCGTGTAGTGACAGGGGTCCACAGCCCAGCGGGCCGGGGTGCAGGCCGCGGAGAAGTGAAAGGAGAGCAAGAAGGGAACTTGCTCGATCCCTGTGAAGGCGTCATGACACCTCGCTGCATCGGTCCTGCATCGGTGCTGACTGGGTTCAGGGGTTGGGACGCAGGAATGCAGGGGAGAGCCCTGCGAGGGCTCCGACCTGCTGCCCCAGGGCGTAGATCTCAGCCCGGCGCTCCTCGTCCTGCGCCGAGCTGGGCGCCGAACCCGAGCGGTCCGCCGACAGCTGCTCTGAGGCCACACCCTGTTTGCCCCCGCGCTGCTGCTGAAGCGGCAGGGAGGAGCCACGTTGCGGGGATGACGCAGGTGCCATAAGCCATAAGCCCTATATCCTAAAGCGGCACATGGGATGAAGCGTACGACATGGTGTTGCGGGGCCGCTGGGAGGCGAAGGACACACAGGACCAGAGCGGAGGTCAGCGGTGCACGGGCCGCCAACCACCCGGCACAAGCTCTCAGTCTGCCACTCTGCCTTCCTGGTCGCCCTGCCGGCTGCTGGACATTGCTTCGGGGTCGGCGAAGATCCCCACCTGCTGGAGTAGTCGCTGGAGGTGGGCTGCCCGTTCCGCTTCATGAGCCGCCGAGGAGGCCCCGGAGCGGTCGCCCGACAGCGGCGCCTGCCAATGGGGCTGCAGCCCCATGCCCGCGCTGCCGACGGCGCCGGCGCCGCTGCCCATCCTGCCGCCGCCGCCGCTGCTCTGGGTGTCAGCAGATGCCGCCGCGCCCGCGGAGTGCGTGTTGGACCTCGCCGGCGCTGCGGGGTGGCCGCGCTCATTGGAACGGTCCTCGCTGCCCGCCGCGTCCTGCTTCGAGTCCTGCTCCAGGGCAGGCAAGCACGTCAGTGCAGGACCGGTCAGTCAGCAAGCGCAGGGGCGGCCGGCAAGGGACCGTGCGGCAGGGCCGCCGGTGACGGCCGTTGCCGGCTGATGCCGCATGCCGCGACAGGGAGGTGGCAGCAGGCGGTTGCCGGACGCTCGCCTCTCACGCGCCTGCGCTGTGGCCCGTGCACATGCAGCGCCAGCGCCAGCTGCAGCTGAACCATGTGAGCGGGCAGCGACGCAACGGTCGGTCGACGGGTTGCTCGTGGAGTCGAGCGCATTGCCCTGCAGCGTTTCAGGGAGACGCACCTTGCTGCTGCCGCTGCGTCGCTCGCGCTCCCTCACCTCCTCGCGCTGGTCGCTGGCAACCTGCGGAACGGACGACAGCGCAGCTGGGGTCAGGCTCCAGCCAAACCCAAGCAACCTCGCAATTAGCTGTGAAGGAGACTTCAGCGGACGAAGTCTGAGCAGCAGGCCGGCTGCAGACCAGATGTGCCAGCAGGTTTGCCAAGGTACAGAATACGCACTGGAGCCCAGCAGCCTGCAACGTGGCTGTGCAGGTACAAGGTTGCGCACTGCTGTCCATGTTGCTGGCAGCAGACAAGCGCTGTCTATCGTGCAGGCACCATTGTAGATTATGAGTCGGCAGTCCCTTGGTTGGGCGCTCAGTTCTTGATCTCAAGAGACAGCCGCAGCGCTTTGGCTAAGATTCCCCTGACCATTCACCCCAGATCACCACCCCAGCTGCAGAGATGATGGGGACATACAGGAATGCCCTCGTGCAGAGGAAGACACCATGGCCTTGACCCAGATATAACCACCTGGCCTTCTGCAGCGCTGTAGCGCGACCGCGAGCCGCTTCTCGCCTGCAGGGCGTATGGCAGCTTGGGGGGGAGCGGGCGCGTCACAAGGGCAGGATGTGTATGAGCGGCGACCAGCCCAGGCGGGACTGACGCACGGTTGCCACTGTTGCATACTTGGGAGCCTGGTGCACTGTGTCACCTCACGATCGGCAAAGGCCCGCTCAGCGGAGGCCTGCCGCTCATCCCCCGCTTGCTGCAAGGGGGGTGCAGGCATGGTTGCAGGGCTCGCGCATCAAGACTTTGAGTCTGGGGGAATGGCCCGCGAATATGCGCGGGAAGGGTGCGAGCAGCCCGCAGCCGGGGCATTGGCAGCCGGCCGCGCCTCTGGGGACGTGCGCCGTGAGGCGGTGCTCCGGGAGTGTGCACAGCCCCCCGGCTCACAGCCTTGCTGGCGAACTTCTTCCCTTTCTGTCCTTGGGAGCTGGGTCATGGGATCACTCGAGGGGAGGGTGAGCACAGGTGGGGATGGAGGATATCCTCACCTGCCAGTCTTCGCCGGCCTTCAAGCGCGCCTCTGACTGCAGCTTCCAGGCGTCTTCAGCGCTGTGCCGCGCATTCTGGTGCTGCACCAGCGCCGCGAAGCGCTCGTTGGCCATCTGCTTCCACATGCCCTCCGCCTGCGCGGCACGCCAGGACCAGACTCAGGGCTCAAGATGAGGCTCAGGGAAGGGCCGGGTTGTTTCAGCCCCCAGGTGCCAGACCAGGGCAGAGCAGGGCTGTGGCCGGCGGCGCAGCACGTCCGCGGCATGATGCAGTCCAGTTTGAGATGAAGCGAGGCGATGACCAGTTCTTGATAAGCTGATGCTTGGGCGCAGCCAGGTGTCCTGGGCTTTGGCACCGACGACAGCGCAAGCAAATACTGCAAAGGGCATGTGGAGAGGTGGGAAGAGTCGTCAACATGACTCTTAGCAGGCCGCAAAGCAGCGCACACAGGCGGCGCAGGAGAGGAGGCAGCACAGGGTTTAGAGTTTCGAGGCAGCCGCACCCGCGCGCTGGCCTGCTGCTCGGCGCGCCAGCGGAACATCGCCGCCTCCTGCCCCGCCTTCCAGGTGTCCTCCAGCCTGCTTCTTGCTTCCTGCTGCGCGCGGTACTCCTCATTGGCCGCCATGCGCCCCTCCATGCAGGACCGCTCCTGCCAATCCGACTGGGGATTGTGAAAGGAAAGGCAAAGAAATCAAGGTGCCAGGGGCCAGGGGGTGAGGCACACAGCAGGGTTTAAACTTTTGAGCGGGCATCTGCCACCGTGCAGAGGCCGGCGGGCAACACCCTGGGATGCAGCGAAACAGTGGAGCTGAGACCTCACAAGCTGCGGATGCAGCGATCGAGCAGATGTTGTTACAAGACAATGATGACGGCCTGGCCACCGCGGTGCCCTGTTTGCAGCAGCCGCTTGCGACTTGACCAGCCTGAGCAGACACCTGGCTGTCTCGGCAGCTGCGAGCCAGGGCATCTGCTGCATGGGAGGCCTCGGCGGCGCCTGCAGCATCGCTTGTGTCAAGCTCATCTGCCTGCGGTGGCAGTGCATCGGGGATCCCCGAGTGGCGGGCCGCGCCTCCTGACTGGCCCGTATCTGTAAGGGGTTTGCTGACACACAGCAGTAGTGGTGCGCATTCCCAGAGGCCCTTCGAGCCCGTGGAGGGGCTCTGTCTGTTCCCGCGCTGTGCGAGATCCCGCACAGGGTGACCCCTGCTGCTGTCTCGACCCTCCAGCCGGAAGCAAGCAGGACCCGCAGCGCCGACACGAGGCCATGCCCGCCAGGTCGCGGGCAGAGCCGCAGCGGGCGGGGGCTGACGGCTTTTCAACAGGGAATTTTCATCTCACACACCTGCCGCGCCTTGTACAGTTCGGCCTCCAGCATCGCGTTGCGCGACTTCAAGTCCTCGACGTCGATCGCCAGCTGGCTCATGCGCGCGAGCTGCGCCGACATCTCCGCAAGGTTGACGGGCAGCGGCCGCGCCACCTCGCCGCTGCCGGCGCCGCTGGCCTGGTTGCCGTTGCTGCCGTGGCGCTCTGTGGCGCCGCTGCCGGAGCCGCCTGGTGCGATCGCAGTCGTGCACGATGTTAGGTGTTAGGTTCACGGGGAGGGCAGGMCGGTTGGGCATCCGCTGGGGGGGAGTGCATGGCCATGTCCCAGCGGCGGCTTGTGCGACAGCTGCCGCTACCGCAAGCTGGCAGGGACTTTGGGTTTGCCGAGGAGCAGCAATTTAGGGTTGAGGGCAATCATGGACTGCAAGACCAGCGGCGGACGGCTGGCGACTCACCCGCCAGCTCGACGTGGGAGACGGTGCGGTTGCGGTTGGCGGCGCGAAACTTGCGCTTCTTGGCTGCCGCCTGTGCGACAGGGGCCACACTGTCAGAAGGCACCAGGCGCATGGGAGAGCGCGAGCAGGATGACGGCAGGATAGGACGATGGCGCAACCTCACAGGCTTGCCCACGCAGCCAAAGCCGCATCACAGCCGACGGAAATTGAACGCACAAGTATAGAAACATTCAGCCTGCAGGTCTTGGAGCAGACGGCCGAGAGTTGCAGCACCGCAGTCGGGGAGGGCACCTGCTCGCCGGGAAGGCCGCCTTCGCCGCTGCCGGCGCGCAGCATCGGGTCGCCGGATGGCATCGTCCCGCCGCTGTCGTTGGTGGACCGCAGCGAGTCGCTGTTGTGGCTGCTGCCCAGGTTGCGCAGTTCGCCGGGACCGCCGCCGGGCCCCATGCCGAACCCAGTATCTGACGGCTGCGGCGCGTGGGTCATGCCCTTCATGCCCTCTGGGCCAGTCCCCTGTGAAGGGTGCTGCTGCTGCTGCGCCTGGTGCTGCCCCTGCTGGCTGGAAAAGCCGCTATACTGCTGGCCCTGCCCTTGCTGCTGCTGCTGCTGCTGCTGCACCAGTTGCAGCTGCTGCAGCTGCGCCTGCTGCTGCTGGCCGCCAAAGCTGCTAAACTGCTGCTGGCCGCCGTAGCCGGCGCCCCTGGGCTCGGGCGGCGGCGGCGAGGGGTCGCCGCTGCCCGACCGTGCCAGTTGCGCCTGCGGCCGATGGAAAGCCGAGCGCCGGCTCGGGTCCGTTTCGAGCGAGGACCCACGCTGGGCGGGCGCGTCCGCCATGGTAGCACGGCCCAGGTCCCTCCCAGAGCCCTGCCGCATGTGCTGCGGCATGTGGCCGCCGCCGGCGCCGACGCGCGGGGAGACAAAGCCGCTGCGCGGCGAGCTGAAGCCGGCGGCCGGCGGCGGCAACTCGCCGCTKCCATCGCCGCGGGGGCGAGGCCGGACGGCGGCGGCTGGGCGGMCGCCCASGGCGGCCGCGCGTCGATAAACGAGGGCACTGGGCCGCCACCGCCACCGCCGCTGCCGCCACGCATGTGGTGCAACTCCTGGTGCCCGCCGCCGCTGCTGCCGCCGGGAAATGCCGACTTTATGTCGCCGCCGAAGGAGGGCACGTCGGGAGCCTGCAGGTCCAGCTCCGCAGGCTCGCCATGGCTGGCACGGCCGGCGCCGCCGGCGGAGGCCGGCTTACGGCGCACGATGTTGCCCAGCAGCTCGCGCCGGCCGCGCATGAAGCCCTCGTTGCTGAACTCCCAGCGGTCGGGGTCGACCTTGCGGAAGCCCTGGGGAACAGGGCGGAAGCAGTGGGGTAAGGTTTTGGCAGATGCGATAAGTTCTGGAAGCCCTGGAAGCCCGGAAGCTTTTACGAGGATAGATGGCTGGGGCAAGCCGGACGGGAGGCGAGCGGCGGGGCACGGCTGATCAAACAGGCACTGGCAGGATCTGCAATGCAGGCGCAAGCTGCCACGCGGTCGCGGCCGCAAGCCCGGAGGTTCCAAAAGCACCTCGACAACGCGCCAAGGGTGTTCAGGGACAGTACAGCGACGGCAGCCGCGGGCAAGAGACCTGCGCGGAGCAAGTGGCAGGAGCAGGGCCTCACATATGTGTTGAGCTGCCGCACGAAGCTGGAGAAGTTGTTGTGCTTGAAGTACCGCGGCAGGATGTTTGTTGCGAGCTCCGCCGGCCGCTGCACCACGAACGAGCTACCTTCTTTGGTCCAGCGGACTATTTCATCGCACTCCGGATCCTCCACGAGGTCCCACCTGCAAGGCAGCACGACGTGAGCAAGCTGAGCCACGGACCGTAGGGGCGAATTCCGCGTGCGGTCCACTGCACGATTTGCAGCAGGCAGGAAGCAAGATTGCCCAGGAACGCAAGACGCACGTCTTGCGCAGGAACGGGGCGATCGAGTGCGACCCCATGCCCGCGGCGCGCCGTGCCGGCGCCCGGGCCAAAAAGCGCAAGCTGTGAGACGCTGACGCGGCTTTTCGCCGCACGCCAACGAGCGGCACTTCCGGCACAGGTCGCCGACACCTGCTGCCGAGGATTGTTTTGACTCTGCCGAGCTCGGTGTGCAAGATAAGAAACCGTCGAGGTTCCAGAAGGTGAGCCTTCCAATTTCCAAAGCTTGGCTTTGGAAGGTTTCTGTACGAGGGCGCGTGCGGTCTGCCCCCTGTTTGCGACGTGGCGGTCCTTCGGCGGCACCTCGGGTCGGACGCTCGTCCATTGCGGATGTCGCGTTGACCAAGTCGCATTGACAATGCCGTTCTGACGTTATCACCGCCTGTGCGAGACGCTGAGCTTGGCGGCTGATGCGCACTGCAAATCGCGCAGACGGTCCGCACATGTGGGCGGACACGTCAGCATTACTTATAGGGAACGCCTTCTGATCTGGCGCTGCGTGTGCCAGACCTTGCTGTAGACTGTTGCAGAGCGCAGTTGGAGCGATGGAGACGTACAGGAACGCTCGATACGTGCCCCTTGTGGTGGGCGTCGTCGGGGAGCTGCTGCAAGGTGAGGCATCACTGCTTGCCCTGCACAGCAGCTCCAGCATGCGCGCCGTGATCGAGGCCGCAAGAATCGACGGCATCACTAATACGTTCAATCTGCATGTATCTGAGGTGTGGCGTACATCCTGCCTCTGCCTTTAGTGGCAAACGGATGCGGCGGCAGCCCCAGTGCTGATTGTTGCCTGTTCAGCCGTGGCATGGTTGCTTCCACAGTGTAAGCCGAACACTTTATGGTGTGCTTATATCACTGCCGTGGGGGCTGCTATCAAAAGTACAGCTGCTGCTGCAGCTGCTTCTGACTCCATTGCCGCTTTGGCGCCGTCAGCCCTCCTGCCATTTACTGGCTACATAATCCTTCGCTTGCAACTCAACGACATGCACTTGTGACATCTACCGCGTCCTGGTAGCGTATCAAGCTACATCGTATTCCCTCAGTTTTCGCAGCCACACACCGCAGACCAACCGCCCGGAGTTTGCCGCTGCCAACATGACCCTGCACCGGCAATGCTGCCAAGAATCTCGCTTTGGGTGTTGTCTGCTTGAAAGCAAAGCTCTGATGGCGGGATTGGACCTGCAGGCGGGCTCATATTCGGCTGGAACTCGCTTGCGCTCATCATTAAGCAGCAAGGCAATTACCAATGCGTGCCGGCCCCACCGCCAGGTACTTCTCCAGTCCTTCCAGAAGCATTTCTTTTTGCCAGGTGACGCAACTTTGTTCGCTTGTGGCATCGACCCTGTCGCAGCGACCCCACAACCTGGTGTCTCTGAATCAACGCATGGTGCAGTCGACTGTCACCTGATGGCGCTGCGGCCTCGCAGGCGGAGCGTGCAGCCACCAGGAGTCGAAACTGACGCTGATCTACACGGTGCGCTCGCTGTTGATCTGCAATGCTGCACTGTGGCGCGGTGGCTGCCATGCAAGAATCTGTCTGCGCTAGCTCGCTGCGGAGCCTCGGATGCCAATCAAGGCGCTGGTGCGGTGTCGTCTGCAGCCTCAGGATTGCTGTGTCGCCCCGCAGGTTGGCGTGTTCGCCGTCAACTTCGCCCCGGCGGTGTGCGGGCCGCTGCTGGACTGGCTCGGCCCCTGCGCGCTCGCGGTCAGCGGCTCTGCCGTGACCACCCTCGGCATGGCGCTGCTGGCGGTGTCGCGCTCGGGCGGCCCTGACGCCTTTGCCGGCGCCGCATTCTGCATAGGTGCCATGCTTTGGCACCGGCTGGAGCTGCATGTTCCATGCTCCAGCCTTCATGCTGCGGACAGCAAGCACTGTGCGACACATCGCGAGGCAGCGTGCCGCTGCAAGGTGCTTGAATACGTACCCCACCACCGCCGCCCCGCGCCTCGCCGGCTGTGCTGTGCGCCGCTGCTGCTCATGGTCCCGGTGGCGCTGCAGGGCTGGGCGGCGTGATGTACCACCTGGCGCAGTTCCAGACGTCGTCGTTATTTCCAACGGCGCGCGGCCTGGTGTCTGGCGCTTTTGTGGCGGGCTTCGTCGGCAGCGGCATCTCGTTCTTCCTGCTGCGGGCGATAGTCAACGCGCTCGGCGGCAGCCATACGGCGTACAGGTCAGTTCTGCAGTCTGTACTCCCCACAGAGTGTGCTGGCGAGCACGACGTGCTTAAGGGTGTACGGGGCGGATGGCGGCCTAAACCCTGGACCCAGCGGCGCCGCATGTGGCAGGCGTTGCACAAGTGTGCAGCTCCCAAGTGGTTTCCACCAACTCGAACCGAACGGCCTGCTGGCAACACTGTCAATTGCCCAGGCGGAGCCCGTCGTTGTGTTTGCTTGTGCGCAGAGGCAGCTTGAGCATGCGACAACGCGATACGACAGGACAATCGAGGCTGATGCTGCCCGGGCGCTCCTTGCAGGGGTGCGCTGCTGGTCTACGCGGCGTTGTGCGCTCTGTGGGTGCCGCTCGGCTGGTGGGCCTTTCCGCAGCGCCCGCTGCAGCTCGGCCAGGTGAGCCACATACAATGCATCGGCAAACATGCATTTTGGCGACAGGTACCACCCTTGTTGTGTGACTGCCACGACTTTCGGCAAGGTCCGGCACTCGGCTACATGGTTTCCAAGAATTGCGCTCACTGCCAGCCTCGCATCGCCGCTCTCGAGATCGCAGCTTCATGATGCAGGTTCTGCGGCCCCGGCTTGAGGATCTTGAGGGTGCATCCGCCCATGGTCATGCAGGTGTACGTCATCACGAGGTCGTGGCGTCTCAAGGCGCTCACCCTGGCGCAGTACTCCGAGTCGCAGCGCGGCGCCGCCACCGAGCGCCGGCGTGCGGCGCGGCGACGGCGCACGGCAGCGGCTGCCGTCGCAGCCTCGAGCGGCACCGCGGCGCCACCTGAGCCGACACGTGACATCGAGGCAGCGACGCCCCTGCGCTGCAGCAAGACGGCGGCCGATGCGGCAGATGGGATGCCTGCAGAGCCACCGGCTGCAGAGGCGTCACGGCAGGCTGGCCTGCAGGAGGTGGCAGCGGCGACAGGACCCAGCGCCGGCGATGATGCCAAGGCCGGAACCCGCAGCGTCCACGTCTCCGCCCGCAGCCTGGAGTCCTGTGGCAGCGGCGGCTCGGCGAGCGGCAGCAGCAAGGTCGCGGTGGTGATTCCCGAGGCGGCGCGCTTTGCGGCGCTGAAAAGCGCCAGCCTCATGCGGCAGCTGGCCTCGCCCGAGGCGCTGGGCATGGCGGCTTTCTTCACCGTCTCCGTCCTTGTGCTGCAGCTGTACCTCGGTGAGGCTGCGGCTGCTGCTTGCTTGGGAGCGCTCTGTGTGCATTGAGGGCTGGTCTTGGCGCAGCGACTGCTGCCAGCTTCCGTCACCAAAAGGAGCGTTGCACAGACAGCTTGCGCAGTTCCGTTTTGGGACAGCTCAAGACAGGGTGGTGGCAACTGGGTCGAATACCTTCTAGTGAAACGAGAAGAAACCCCACAGTCCATCCCAAATGCAGCTCAACTGCATCACCCCCAAAACTACGACAGCGAAGTGACGTCGCGATGTTTGCAGGCATGTCGCGGCTCCAGCTCAAGGCCAAGGGCGACGACGGAACCTATGCCAACATCACCAGCGTGGTGCTGGCCGCGGGCGGCCTGTTCATCCCCGCCACGCACTGGCTGGTCGACCGCCGCGGCTACGCCATCACTCTGGCCACCGTCAACGTGCTGGGCATATTGTGCTGCATGTTCCAGGTGCGCTCAGCCTCCCCGGACCCAACCAGCCGTGTGAGCTGTTTGGTGGGCCGCCGCACCCCGCATGCAGCCGCTGCGGATACAGGCATCGTCGCACTGACCTCAGCGGCCGCCTGCTACATGTTCATGGCAGCAGCGGCTCATGTTGTGTCAGCCATCTTGCATTCATATTCAGTCTATGAGAAGGTTGATCTACTTTGAATTGTGTCTGCGCTTTTCGTCACTCCAAGGGGATGCCCAGCCCACCAGCGCGGGCCCCTGACCCCTCCTCCACCCTCCACTGCCCCTGTGTAGGCGCATCCCCCCGCTGATTAAAGCTCCCGCCCTGGTGCAGGCGCTGCCGAGCCTGCCGGCACAGGCGCTCACGCTCGCCTCCTGGTGCGCCAGCCGCGTCATCCTGTACAGCAGCTTCTATGCCATCGTGGGCGCAATCTTCGGCTTCCGCACCTTTGGCACCATCATCGGCGCCATCTCGACCGTCACGGTGTGCTCGATCTCCTGCTCATCATCGGTGCCATCTTGGCCGTCACGGCGTGCACAATCCCCAAGTCGGCCAGGCACATCGCATTTGGACGTGATGTGGTGTGGGCACCATCATCGGCGCCCGCTCTCGACTGCCGTGGTGAAGGTCATCAGGGCCCGACATGGGTCCCACCCTGTAATGGTGCATGCAATGTCAAGTCGACAGCCTGCAGCAGCGCCTTGTGCGGCTCCTCAGTGAGCCATGCACTGGTCTGCACCAGCAGCAGACTGGCACACTCAAACGCTGCTGGGGCTGCACTGCCACGGCGGCAAGCGCTCAACTCGCTGCACCCCCCACCCGCTGACGCCGGGGTCGCAGTTGTTTCAGTGCAAGTCCCCCAGGCTCGGGCACACACCGGTGGGCTGTCCTCAACCCTGTCTTGACCCTGTCTGAGCCCCTTATTCCAAACGCCCTGCAGGGCCTCGTGACGCTACTCATCCTGCCCATCTCGGACGCCGCCAACGCGCACCTTCAGGCCGGCGACGCCTACTGGAAGCTCAACGTGACGCAGGCCGCGGCGCTGCTGCCGCTCTTTGCCTTCTGCGCCGCCATGTGGCGCTGGGAGCGGGCCTGCGTGGTGGACAGCCGCTTCACCGGCGCCGCCGACAGCCGGCCGGAGGCGGSGSCGCCTGCGGCGACGGCGGAAGTGCGGCGGCCCAGTTTAGGGGCTCAGGGGGCCGCAGCAGCATTGCCGTGACGGCCCGCCCGCAAGACAGCGCGAACCGACGAAGGCGGTGGCCGGCCGCGCACGGCGGCGGCGGCAACTGCGCTGCCGACACACGGGAAGCAAACCCGCTGGCATTGCTGCAGCGGCGCCCATTACTCCAGCAAAGCGCCGCTGATGGTGGCAGTGTGCCGATATTACCACGATGTGGCCACCGCTGTAGCATGGCTTGCAGCACATTGCCGCCCTGAGCAGCAGGCCGCCCGGTTCGGCGGCACGCCGACAGGCGCTTATCAGCAAGCTGCGGCCGCGGCGCCTACGGCAGTTGCGGTGTGCGCCGGGATGCTGACCCCGCCTTTCGGCTGCCATCCCGTGTGTATCACGGCCCAGACTCGTCAGTCCTGGTCTCCGGCCGACCCAAAAATGCAGCCAGGCAAGCCTCCCAGTTCCGTCTGCTGCAGGATCTGGCTTGGAAAATGAATCTGAACCATTTCGAACCCAGCCACCAACACACCAGAGCTGCGAACACCTCAGTGGCGCCTCTGGCAGGACCGTCCTGGTTGCCAGCTCGCCGCACTGCCGCAGCCTTAGCAAGCCGCAGCTCTCTCCCGAAGCTGCCCCGTCTGGCTGGTTGCGGCCCTCGAGACATTCTGCTTCTCCTGAATTTTAAACGCGTAGGAACTCTTATTTGAGGAAGAGCCCGAGACGAGGTGACATCGTGGGGGCGCATGCTGTGCGCAGGTTGATGCCAGAACACACGTGCGCGGCAGCAGCGGCAGCACCGCCAAGGGGCTACAATTTGAGGTAGATGAGCGTCCGCCAGACCATGCACCGAGTGCCAGCCCTCTCGATGCAGTGCAGGCGCGCCAGCGGCGGGATGCTGACACCGAACCATAAGGCAGCGCGCTCCAGACCCGGCGACATTGCTGCTGGAGGCTCGCTGCGGCTTGAACGCGTGTCGCCAAGCTCTCCAGGCTTGTGCACACCAAGGCAGCTCGTCTGCATCCCGACGGCAGCAGTTGTCAGACGACCAAGTGTGTTCTGATATGGTGGTCGCGCCGAAAGGCTCGCTGTCGGATGCTCTGGGGAGCGGTGATGGTGAGGGCCGGCAGCGGCGGCCTCTCAAGACAGGGAGGGGGCGAGCCAGCCGCCAGATCAAGACGCCAACGTGGCGGCAAAAGAGACAGGCAGCGTGCCGTGAGCGAGAACAGATCAGACAGCTGGTTGTGACCACGCAACGACTCAGTTCGGACTGGAATTAATTTGCTTGACGTAGCATGACGACCCTGCGAAAGTTGTGCCACCCAGCCATGTGTAGTTGTGATGGCACTGCTGGCTTGGTACTCGGTGCTCCTCTCGACAACACTGTCGTGTATCTCAGCAAGTACCTATAGGTAGGTACTTGAGTCAGAATTTGGCTTTTCACGCGATACTTTGAACAGCAGTGAAAGATGGAGAGCGTCCCCGAAGCGCGAGCGGGTGTCACATGCCCTTTTACACAAGCGGAGGTGTGGAAACGGCAGGTCTTACAGTGCGCAATCTGAAACTCGTCCCGCTTGCGGCCGCGTCTCACCGCGCACATCAGCACCGAGCCCACTGCCCATGATGCCCCCCGCACGTTCAATGAACAAGTTCATGGTTGTTCTGTGCTGCAACGCAGATGTGCAAGACACCAGGTGCCGCGTCTCGTCATGCTAATATTTCGTGTCGCCCCAAAAGCGGCAGCAGCCGGCCGCGGCAAAACAGCCAGGATGCGACTTCCACACGCCCGCAGCTGCCGGTCTTGCCTCTGTGGTGACGCTGTAAAATGCCGTGCTGCCAGGCGCGAGCTCCGCACCAAGGCGCCGCGCCGGCACTCGTTGCCCACGGACCGCGGCTGCAACTGGATGCCCAGCGCCGTGCCATGCCCAGCGCTGCACATCGACGTCCGCAGGAGGCGCCGCCAGGATGGAATGAGTTCTGCTGCGGCGCATGGCGTTACTACCCCAATAACGCAACATGGACGAATATCAACGTCGGCGGGCTGTCGCTGCCGGCCCTCGAGCCTCAAGGGTTTAGGGTTGCAACCTCAGTTGGCGGCCGCAGCCTCCTTGTTCTTGGCGGCCGACCCCTTGGGCTTGGGCCCCAGCGACGGCAACCCCTTGACTGTCGTGGTCTCGGCCGCGGTGCCGTTGGCAGTCGCCGCCGGCGCCGCCTTCTCAGGCTGCAAGATCGTACACGCAAAACTCAGGCAGGCGTGAGCCACAGGCATGGGCCAGAGCACAGGACAGGCCGCGTTCTGTTCCGGCGTGCGCCGCGCGCTGACGTGGCAAGTATCAACCATAAACTTTTCACTTGTTCAGCTTCCTACAGGAACAGCGGCTTACAGCACGCACAGCGCAGCACCGCGCTGGGACTGCCCATGCATGCCCTGGCATCGACGAGACGGGCCCAGATGCAAGGCCTGGGCCAGCGCGCATGGTTGCTCAGCGAGAAGGGTTTGGGCCTTAGGGTTTAGGGCGCGGCGCACCTCCTCGGGCTGGGGGTCGGGCCCCAGGTCCAGCTGGCCGCTGCAGTAGTGGTTCTTGAGCGCGCCGCGGATGTCAGACTCCGCACAGCCGGCTCCCCGGAAGTGCTCCACCGCCTCGTCCAGCAGCGGCCGCCACTCCTGCAGGGGGAATCAGGAGCAGGGGATGAGATGACAGCAGCGTCGTGGGGTGGACAAGCTTGAGGTGCCCAGGAGGATTTCTGCCGCCCCGCCCACCAGCGACCGACGGCCCTGCAAGGAGGGTCTAGGGGAGTGGTTCAAGATGCAGAGGCGGGGTGGGGGCTTGCAGGCTGTGCCGCCGGGCGGAGGGAGGCATCGGCAGAAATGTGCCGAGGCGCCAGGCCCAGGACGCCAGGCGATGGGCGACAGAGCCTGACGCCGCGTCTCAGGCAGGTAGCCGGGCAGCCAGAGGCTGCAGGAAAGAGGAGAAAAAGGAGGAGAGAGTAGAGGCACCTGGCCAGCGCGGGCGGCGAGCTGCGAGCGCTCATACAGGAAGTTGCCCCAGTTGAGCAGCACCTGCGGGACACGGCAGGTCTGTCAGGTTTTGGCAAGTTGGGGATCGGGGGCACGATGCACGCATCTGAGGTCGCGACCGAGTCCCAAGCTGAAACGGTGTGACATTGATGTGCATCGGATTGGCGGCTGCTGCATGCGCCGTGGGCCAACCAGGCCACAGTGGCTTTGGGCGCAGGCAGGGGTGACAGAGCATCTCAGCAGTGCGAGGGCAGAGGGGGGGAATGAACAGGGCGCACGTTTGCGTAGGCAAAGAACTCCTCCTCGGGCGCCTGCGGCTCTGCCTGCACTGCCGACTCGCCCTGCACAGCAGGCATGGCTCCCTTGAAAACAAAACTCAAGTTTCCTGTGGGTCTCCAATGCTGTGTTTGTTCTTTGGGTTCAGCAAAACACGCATGGCACAGTTGATGAGACCCTGTTGCTGCACTCAGCTGCTGGCGGCTCCTTGGGAGGACGAACCACAGCCGTAAGCAGCAAATACCTTGTCGGCAGGCGCTGTCGCCGCGTCAGCATCGGCCGCCGGCTTGGCCTCGTCGTCGCCGTCAGCGGCGGCCGGCTCCTGCGCCGCCGCCTCCTTGTCAGCTGACTCCTTCCCGGCGGCTGCGGCCTTGTCAGCTGCGGCCTTGTCCTGCTGCGGCCGCGTCTTGCGCTGCTCCTCGGGCACGGCAGCCACCATGCGCTTGACGTAGTCGAAGCACTTTTCCCAGTGCGCGTCGCCGGCCGCTGCCTGCGTGGTAGGTGCGACGGCTCGATGCGCTACGACAGGCGCTGCTGCCGCTGCTAATGTCCGGGTCTCGAAACCAGCAGGAGGAGCGGACAACTGGCAGCTGCGGAGCCATGCGCCAGGCAATGGTTAAAAGGGCTATCGGCAAGCAGATGCTCAGTGGAACCCTTCCCTCTGCACCTTGCGGGAGCTCAGTGAAGCAAGCCCAGGCATCCGGCGCGGTTGGCACATCATGGCAACAGCCGACCTCCCATCCCAGATATCGGGATCCACCCCCCCCCCCCACMCTTTCTCAGAAGAAGCATCAGCACCAGAACGCAGGTGTGCGCCACAGCACCTGCTGTGGGGACAGGGCGTCGATGGCGGCGCACTGGGCGCGCGCCGACCACTCCTGCAGTTCCCGCTGTGCGTCTGCCTGCTCCTTCGCCAGGTCAGACTCCTGAAAACGGGAAACCGCTGGTTGGGTTTGGGGTCAAGGGGCTGCAAACATTACCGCCAGGGAGAGATTGCTGTAACAGCTTGAGAGAATCGGAAATGAGGTGCACAGCCGATGCATACGATGCGGCTGGCGGCTCACGAGGCAGCAGCACTGGCACGACAGGCTACGGCATGCTGAAAACGAGCAGCGGAGACACAGCTGATATGATCAAAATTGCAAGAAAGATTGCGAGGCAGAGGACAGTGCGAAGTTAAAACAAAGGTGCACACCGTTTTCTGCTTCGACGCGGCAGGCGCCTTGTCGGCTGTCCCCTCGCCCTCCTCCGCGGGCTTGTCCTCTGACTTCCTGCTTCCACATGACACACAGCACTCCCAGTCGGCAAGTGAGAAAAACGCAGCGGATGTGCTCGCACTCTGCGAGGCTGTGTGAAGGAGCCTGTGCATGCAGCTGGCGCGCGGGGCTCGGGAGCGGTCCCAGCGGGGGCTCCTCCAGCTGGCCTGGACCTGCCGGGCTGGCTGCAGCATGCGCCGCGGGCGGGGGGATGCCAGGGGAAGGACCCCATGAAAGCCTCACCGGTTGCCGACGTTGATGCCGGCGGCCAGCTTGGCGCGCTCCATCTCCAAGCTGGCCAGGTACTGAAGCGCGTCCACGTGCTCGCCCTTGACGCCCAGGGCCTCATTGTATTTGGCCTCCGCCTGCAGGGGGGGCCAGCAGCACTTGAAACATTGTTCTCAGTGCGGTGCGCTGGTGCAGTTTTGGGGCCATGTGATGCGACAACAGGCAGGCAGGTGGATGAGGGGCTGAGGCCTGGCGGCTGGTGGCCACGGCTGCATCCAGGCTTCAGACCGGCAGTTGGGAGGCGGCTGTTGCAACCGTGCAGGCCCTGCCGCAGGATCGATTGGGTCCGGCCTCACCTTGGCCCACTGCTCGTCGACCTGCGCGCGCACGTCGGCGACGTCGCGGCCGTCGCCGGCGGCGTCGTCCAGGTGCTTACGCGCCACCATGGTGAAGGTGTGCCCCCACTGCACCAGGCCTGCAGCACACAGTATTGCCTTTCAACGAAGTGATCTCTGTGTTGCATTGTGAGCATGCGCCACCGTGGTGAAGGTGTGCCCGCACTGCACCAGGCCTGCGGCGCAGCAGGTTGCTTTTTCCATCGGCTAGATTTCCGCTTGTTGGTGTATGTGGGCGGGCTCCGCCCCTTGGTGTGGGTGTAACCCCACTGCGCCATGAGGCCGATGCTGCATGGAGCGACACCGTGACCACACCATCGTGTCTGAGCGCCTGTCCAGGCATCTCAATCCACAGGCGGCGCAGCGGGAGGCATGCGAGGAGAGAGTCCGCACGGCGCGCAGCACTAGCCCCCTGCATCATGAGGCGTGCTTCTGACAACGCCTCATGAATTGGAGGCGCAGTGCTGCGTGCTGCAATACTGAGCAGCTGCAGTGGGCTGCGAAGTAGGGTTTAGGGTGTCAGAAGCCGCCTGTGCTGCAGCCGGCGGGGCTCACCGGAGATGGTGACCTCGGCAAACTTGTCGGCGGCAGCATCCAACAGCGGCAGCGCCTTGTCGGCTCGCAGCGTCGCGTCCATCGCCTCCTGTGGCGGTCCGGAGCTCAGGGTTTAGCACATTGCGGGGTTGCCAGGCAGCGGGGTGCGGTCTCAGGGGCTGGACGACTGGTTCTGTGACGCTGCAGACGCTGGTCGTCCTCAGCGCTTGTGCGGGCACTGGTGGGATGACGGTGCGGGCACTGGTGACTCTGTTGGCAGGACACTGCTGTGGAAGGTGGCGTGCACTGCCGTCGTCTCTGTCCGAAGGCTGTTTGGGTCCGCGGCGCTGTGACACTGCTGTACTGATAGTGTGGAGCAGCAGCACTGTTCAACGGCGCTGCGCCGCCGCCGGGCAGACAGTGGGCGGCCGTGCTAAACCCTAGCCCCCAGACCTGAACCCGCACCTGGATCTTGTCCCAGCCCAGGTTGTGGAGCTCCACGTGGCGGTCGAAGTCGATGCCCGTGGAGTCGCGGAACAGGTGCGCAAAGTCCACGATCCACTGGTCGATCTCCACCACCTCCGGCCCCGCCGGCTGCTGCTCCTGTGCGCGGGGGCGGCAAAGGCCGACTCAGTGCTCTGCTCGTGGCAGGGGGTTCAGGCGGGCCAGGGCGCACTGGGGCGGTGAACGGCGTGTCCTGCGGGTGACTCCTTGGGATCACGCGTGTCTGCAGGCAGCCACCCTCCCTGGGACCAGGGCGCCAGGGGCGCAGCACAGCGCGGCCTGCACGGCAGCGCGGCCTGGCAGCGCAGGTGCGGCGGCGGCAGAGCTCCGGAGCGAGGGGAGGAGCCCGACAGCAGCACAGAGGGCCGCACCTTTGCCGCGGCGGCGGTGCGCTGCGCCTCCAGCGCGCGGGCCTGCTCCAGCAGCTTCGCCTGGCCCTGGATGAGCCGCATCAGCTGCTGCTGCTCCTCCAGTGGCGGCGCCGGCACGTCCGCCTGTGAGAGGCGCAGGGGACCTTCGGGCATCACGCATTCGCAAACTCACAGCAGCTGCTCTGAGGGTGACTCGCAGGAAGGGCCCCCGCCAGGCACCCGGCCTCAGGCGTGGGCTCACCACAGCAGCAGCGTCCCGCGATGGCCGAGGCAACCGGCGCGCATCATGCCTGGCCGTGGCCCTGCAGCCGGCTGTGCCGCCATGCACGCTCAGCCAGACGTGCTCGGAATTTCAGCCCTGTCTGGGGGTTCAGGGCTCCAGGAAGGACTGCACTGCCCCACCTCGGAGGCGACGGGCACCAGCTGCAGGCGGATGGGCGGCAGCGCGCCGGACAGGCGCGGGCCATGTGGCCCCGCTGACGACGCCTCCTGCATCGCCTCCTGCATCGCGCGCTGCAGGTCCGGGCGGCTGGTCACCGTCACCAGGTCGCCCTCCCTGTAGCATGAAAATACGAGCGGGAATGAGGCGCCATTCAAGCACAGTATCGACTGGGTGTCGTGCAGAATGCCGGCCGCTGCTGTGTCACAACACCGGCTTGAGAGAGGGCGGACTCAACGCAGCTGCACGCTGCCCTGCTGCATCGTGATCTCTGTTCGTTCCTAAGCAGCCTGCTGCAGGACTGAAGCCAGGCCTTGCAGTTGCACCCACCCCCGCCGCCCGCGTCCCTAGACCCCCTGCATGTTGTGCCTGCCTTTGCGTAGCACGGTCGGAACTTTTGATTACAAGGCGCCACCACCGGCTGCCCTCACCGGTCGAGATATTTGAGGGCGAAGGGCGGCGCGTCAGGGAACTTGCTGCGGACGCCCTCCAGCATCTCGGCGTACGTCACGTTCGGCCCGATGTGCAGCAACCGCGTCTCGTCGCCCAGCGTGCACTTCGCCTGCGAGTTTGCGGAAACATGCGGGCTCGGCACCAGGGCGCAGCGTGCCACGACCGCACCGCAAGGCCGTGTGGAGCAGCACCCCTGGTTGCTGCCTGTCACAGTGGATGCAAATGCAGTGCGGGTAGCAAGACCCTGTGACAAGAACCTTGTGCCTCTGGTGCTTGTCGGGCCCGCAGCCGCCCAACTGGCGGTGCTTTTGCAGGGAGGAGGCAGTCTGCAGGCAGACAGTCGGGGGCACCTGGAAGACGGAGATCTGCTGCCGCGGCGTGCTGTTGGCAGCGGTCTTCCTGCGGCCGGCCAGCGCGCCCGAGGAGCCCGCCGGCTTCTTGCCTGCCAGGATGTCCTTTAGCCGCTTCTCCGTCGCCTGCAGGAATAGAAAACAACAATGATCCGCCTGCTTGTGCAAACAGCAATGATTCGTCTGCTTGTTCAGCGCTCCATGCACGGCTCCGGTTCCCTCTGCCAGAACAGTTTATTGGGTGGCCACTCGCATCGTCTCCTGCCCTGCATGTGACGGTCGACACTCCAGGCCACGTGCGGGCAGCCTGCCTGTCGCCCCGCATGCTGCACAGCTTCCGGGCCCTTTTTATTTGGTTGCTGAAGCCTAGTCCTGACCCCACCTGGTTCTCAGGCGGCGCATCGTCCAGCTTGTTGACTTTCTGCACGTCCGACAGCGCCTGCTTGTACAGACCCATTGCCTCCAGCGCCTTAGCGCGCCGAAGCAGCGCCTTCTGGTTGTTGGGCGCCGCCTCCAGCGCGGCGGTGCACTCGTTGACTGCCTCCTTGTACCTGCGCGGCCGCCGGCGGCAGGGACTGAGCGAGGCCGTGCCCACAGGGCCGGGGCTGCTGACTGCAGCGAGCGCATGCGGGCCGTTCCGCGGTTGTGCTGCGTGTTTCACCTCAGGCGCCCACTCGGGAGGCATGGCAAAGGACTACAGCAGAGTGCGCTGCATGCATGTGCGCTACTTAAGAAGTGACATACCCAGGGGAGGACAGGCACTGAATAAGTAGCGCAGGTTCCATATCGGCGAAAACTAAATACCGGCAGCTCATGGCGGAGCGCTAGCTGCCAGGGAGTGTGTGCGCCGGACGTATCAAGTCGCATGAGAGCCTGCATGCATGGGGAGCCGGCAGCAAGCAGAAGGGACGCACTTCTTCAGCATCATGCTGCAGGCAGCTTTGTTGCTGTGCAGCAGCACCGCCTCCGAGTGGCCCTCCGGCAGCATCTTGAGCGCGCGCTCGTAGGCGTCGAAGGCTTTAGAGTACTCCTTGCGCCCAAACAGCTTGTTGCCCTCATCCTTAAGGCCCGCCACCTGCGCCGTGTCCGCCTGGAAGCACCACAGGGGGGTTTTTTGGGCCGCAGGCAGTGCTCACTGCAGATGATGTCATCGTGACTGCCTGCTTCTGGTGACACCTCTGTAGGCTGCCTGAGGTCGGGCGTCCTGGCCGCCGTGCCCCTCGGTACGCCAGCGCCGCGCCTGCCTGCATGTATGGGTGGGGCATGCAACAGTGCAACTGCAACAGTGCAGCAAAGGAGAAAGCCAGCTGCGAATCCCAGTCTTGTGCAAGGGCTCTCGATCGCACAAGCCGGCGATGAGACCAAAACGTCGACATCGACATCTGCATCTGCGCCGCCACAGCGCAGTAGCCGCTCTGCAAAAGTACTGAATGATCGGTATACGTGGGTGCGTTGCAGCAGCCGTCTTACTTCACAGGATGCGAGCTTCATGCACCGCAAAGGGCGCTCGGCGCGCAGCCAGCGATCATTGCCAGCCCAGGGATATTGAGGGTGCAACTGTGCCCCCCGGAAATGATGCCTTGTGGGTGCCGTGAGGTATATGCTGCTGTTGACGGAAGTGTGAAATACATTTGCCTGTTGTAGAAGCGACGGTGGCATGATGATGCGCCTTGCGCCAGGGCAAAGGCTGGCGATAAGACAGGCGTGCATGCCATGCTGGTGGCTGTCTGCTCGACAGTGCATGCGTCTCCGAGTGCTCCGACACGCATATCTAGAGGATTCTGATCGATCTGGACTCACTCTAATAACCTATGGGTCAACACTATAATGTTAAGACTTTCGATGCAGCTGACATGGGCGAGGGTTGCGGCGGACTCGCCACGGCTACCTTGCTGATCCATCGCCCTCACCTCGCTGATGTCGCGTGGCGCAGACGACGGTCTCCGTGCTGCCTTTCCCATGGCGCGACCGGAGCGAAACGACACGTCGCTGGCAGGCCTGACTGCTGTTGCCGTGTTTGCACCCCGACGGCGGTGCCTTCCCTCGCTCCGGCTGTCGCGTCAGCCACAACTTCAGGCCAAGGCTGTTTTCTGGTGTAAAACTTGTCAAAGTCGCAGGTGCAATGCACTCGTTACGGAGGCAGCCGCAACCCGCTTTCCCAGCACTTCTCGGCCACTTGGATAGGTGGCGTTCGTCATCAGGCGCCGCCAAAACCCTTGACACGTCGCCAACTTGGCGGTCGCTCTGGCGGATAATTGAGATGCGGAGGCCCTTTCAGCAGCCTTGCACCGCTCGCACGAGCGGCATGAGAATTGCAAAACTCGTTGAAATCTGGAGTGTGCGACGCTGCCAGCACACCCGCGCGCGATGGCTGTGCGGCGCACTGCAGGCGCTCGCTGCGCTTACTGCTGGAGCTACTGCAACTGCACAGACCCCCAGGGTCCTCGTCCAATCCATTCAAGTGTTCTGACTCCACGGCATGTCGGGTTGTTCAAGGACGAGGCTCTGCAACCAAAGCTAGTGAGATTGTGTTCATCTTAGCTCTGGCAGTTAGGTACGAAGCTGGCCGGAGACAGCGAGCCGAGCTCAATCAATATGCACAGCGAATCCTGCAACCAAGGCATGCGCTTGTAGTCGGTTAGAAAATATCCCGTCCCACTTTGCTCTTCGCGTCTGTCAACACACGCGGTGCCCAGACTTTGCAGAGACTCGCGTGCAGAAAAGCAAGCTGATCGACGCGCGTGCGAAAGACCCACACACTGAACCTTCGACCCGTTTGCCTCACCTTCATACAACCATCACTTGCTGCTACATAAATCCTGCTCCCGAAATCGGACATGCTGTCGGGATGTCTCGACATGCAAATAGGGTGCCTCGTGAGGCACCCCAGGACCACCGTGCCGCTAGGTATGCTTTCTCACCTGAATTTCCAGTATACACTGACTGGCGGACCTTGATCCTTCCAGTTCTTCTGATCATGTGTCGTCTGTACATTAGGTGGTTCGTGCCAGCAGCGGCGCACCGCTGCACATGCATCGCCGCTGCGGCCCACGCGGTGGTGCCGCGTGACGCCCAAGCACGGCGCGTCCTCTGCAAATATGCGGCACCCGGACGGCAGCCAGCAGCCCGCTGCACTCGCCACGGCGGCGCTGCGTCTCGAGGCGCATGCATGCGAGGCGCTGCGCAGATGCGCAGACCGGCGTGCATCAGCGAGGCATGGCGGCAGGCGGCTTGTCACCTGCGCTGCCAGCAGGCAGGAGGAACCGCAGCGCCAGCAGGAGTCGCTGGACCTGCCTTCGGAGCGCGATGCCTCGTCAGGTCCGCCCTCACTCATCGAATCCCGTGCATGGATTGGCGCAGGGCTGTGCGTTCAACTTTGCTGCGGTGCCGGCTGCCGTCTGACACCCCATGCAACAGCTGTTCGACAGGGCGTCAATAGGGCAAGAGTGTTCCTCGCGTTCCCTATATCGCCACTCCTCACTAGCAGGAGTCTGATCCTCGCCGCGCCACGTCCATGCAAGCAGGCCCGTCCTGGAGCGGCGACTTCAGGCCGGGTGACGTGCTTGGCGGCCGCTACAGGGTGCTCGAGGTGCTCGGCCGCGGCAGCAACGGCGTCACCTACAAGGTGGGAACTGCCTTGACCGTGCAGCTGCCGCCACAGCCAACGCGCTGCGGCGCCGCAGCCTTGTATCGTCCATCTCGGTTCTGGGCCCACACAGCGGCACACACTGCACGGACCCCTTTTTCAACCCCTGCTGCAAACCCAGCTCACGCACACAGGTCCTTTTAAACCCTCGTGTCCCGCTCAGAGCGGATTTAGACATCCCTCCACATGCGGGCAGGGAGCCACTCGGAGGCAGCTCGCAGCCGTTGCGCCCGGTGGCAGCCGAGGAGGCGCTGTCGCAGCAGCGGCTGCGGCGGTCAGAAGGCGCTCGACCTGCTCCCGCTCCCTCGCAGCCAACATGCACAGCTCCCTGGCACGGTCATATTCCCGACGGCTGTTCTCCTGCAGGCCGAGCTGCTCCATGGCGATGGCGGCGGCGTGCCGTCGCTCCCGGTCGCAGTCAAGGCGCTGTCGCTGCGGCGGCTGCGCGGCGACTGGAAGCAGCTAGACCTGTTCCAGCGAGAAGCCAAAACTCTGGAGGCACTCGACCACCCGGGCATCCCGCGCTACCTGGACTACTTTGAGGAGGACACCCCCCAGGACAAGGGCTTCTTCCTTGTGCAGGCGAGATTTCGGATTCAGGGTTTTCACATGTTGAAATTGGGTGTGACACTTTGGATGGTTTTCCGCAAAGAGAGGGGGCGACAGAGAAGTTGTGACCTACACCGTCACGTCGTTGCACGCGCTGCAGCTTGCGCTGCTGCTGCGCCCAGCCGGGCAGCAGCGGGCACGCCGCAGAGGCAGGCGCTCGCAGGCGGGACGTGCACGCCCCCCTGCTTCCTGCTGCTGCGCGTCAGTCGCGGAGGCGCTGGATGGGTGGCCGGCGCACACCCCGCTGCAGATGTCGTTGAGCCACGTCTCGCGCTGCTGCGCGGTGGTCCGGTCTGCCAGGTTTCAGCCCGAAGGCGACCACGAAAGTGCTCGACCACAGATCGCTTCAGCACAGGACCCTGTTGAGACCGGACCACGTAGAAGAAGTGCACAGGAGCTTGCGGATGGGCGGTCCCCTGGCGCAGCTGGACCATGCCAAGCGAAATGGAGTGGATATCAAAAGGCGTCCAGTGGCGTTGCTCCTTCGCATGCAGGAGCTGGCGCAGGGGCAGTCCCTGGCTCAGCTGGTCGCCGGCGGCTGGCGCGGCAGCGAGGCTGACGTCAAGGCCCTCGCGGCGCAGCTGCTGGACATCCTGCAGTACCTGGCGGCACGCCGGCCGCCTGTCACCCACAGGTGGGCGCAACCTGCGACACGCCTGCAGACGACTGGATCCTGTTGAATGTGTCGCGGTGCCTGACAGCCCGTCAGCCTGTCGCCCACCGATGCGGCCTGTGGCGGGCTTGCTGCCGCCGGACCCGGGGGTCCAGCTGCCGCGCCGCGGCCGTGCTATCCCCCTTGCCCATTTCCTCTGCATGGCGTCACTGGCATGGGGTTCACTTTGGGATATCATCCAGATCGCCTCTTGGAACGACGCTACCGGAAGCCGCAGACGCACGTGAGGCACGCCGCAATGCCGCCCTATGCATAAGATTGTGGCATTCAGGTGGGCATCTAGATCTTTGGCCTTGCAAGCGCAGGGACGTGAAGCCGGACGACAACATCCTGGAGGGCGACAGACCCTTTAGGGTTCGTGTTTTAGGGTTTTAGATATATTTAAAAAATGTGACATTCGAGTGGGCAATCACTGCTCTGACCCTACAAGCGCAGGGACGTGAAGCCGGACAACATCATCCTGGAGGGCGATAGACCCGGCGGCCGCGTCTTCCTGGTGGACTTTGGCGGCGTCCAGGTTTGCCGCTTGACAAGAGCGCCAGGACCACCCTGCACCTTTGCTGCTGGCGGCATGCCCTGCAGACACCGTACCTGGCTTCTTTGCCTGTGTCCGTGCATGGCTCCGGTGCTGAAGTGCTGCACCTGAGCAGGGACAGCAGGAGGCATGACCCGTGAAGGCGCCACTGTTGCTGCGCAGGCGGCAGCCAGCGGCGCGAGCGGCATCGGCACCACCGTCGTTGGCACCTACGGTGTGCCGCCACGCCCCTGTCAGTGCTCTCGACGCGTCCTGTTTGCAACAGCGATGCCGAGGCTTCACCCTGCAGTCTGTCGTCTGAAACGAGGTTCAATGTGTGCCTCTCCCTGAGGGGTTCCCAACAAGAACTGGTTCAAAACCCTGAATCCTACATCGGACAGGGTACATGGCCCCGGAGAGCTTCCGTGGCGCCGCGGTGCCGTCGTCCGACCTGTACGGCCTCGGCGGCACGCTGCTGTTCCTGCTGTCAGGCGCGCGCACCTGCTCACTCCCGCCTTTGCGCCAGCGCCCTCCTGGCGGCCGCGCCAGAGCAGACCGCTGAACAGCGCTGGTCCGGCCCCCATGTCGGCACCCGCTGATGGCCAGCCATGCACGCCATGGGTGCCGCCACATGTGAATTGTACTGCAAGGCCGAGCTGGGAGCCCCATCTAAAACCCTAAGCCCTTCCGCATCACGCGCCGCAGGCAAGCCGCCCAGCGCGTTCCCGGAGCGGGGCCTGCGTCTGGACTACGGGGAGGACCTGGTGGCCGACCCCAACCTGGACGCAGTGCTGGAGGGTTTACTGGAGCCGCTGACGGCGGACCGGCTGTCTGCAACGGAGGCGCTGGAGCTTTTGCGGGCGTCACCGGACGAGGCCAGGTGTGTGGTGCAAGGATGAATCCTGTTGCAGCTCCAGTGCTGCCTGGAACCAGTGCAGATTGAGGGCTGGCGAGGCGGAAGGGGTACTGCGGAGCTCCAACGCTGCCCGGGCGATGCCGCTATCACAGGCAGGCACGGTCAGTGTTCTACCTGCCAGCCTTGTGAGGGTCATCGAGCTGGAAGTCGATCTGGCTGATGCATGCGCTGCGCATGCGGCAGGGGCCGCCAGAGTGCTCACCGGCGCGGCGGTGGCCGCGAGAATCTGGCGCCAGGGCAGCCGGCGGGCAGCCGCGTCGTGCTCAAGCGCCGCGGCCGGACGCTGGAAGTGGACATCCCTCCGGCAGGCCTGACAGGTGCGGTCTAGGGTCCCGGAGTCGTCCAATGATCGCTGAAGATCCGTGTTGCTTCTCTCGGCCCCAGGCTATCAGTCTAAATGCTGCGGCCTGAGTGGATGCTCTTCCCACAGGACGCTGCGCTGCTGAGCATGTGTTCCAGAAGTGTCATAGCACCGCCCAGACGCTGCAGGTGTTCCGTGGCTCTTGTGGCTCAAGCACACCGGGCTCCGATGTCTGCCTCGTAACTGAGCTTCGATAAACCCTAAACAGCACCTCGTGGCTGCAGACCACATTTACCTGTGGCCCCGTTCCCGCAGGCGAGTCCGTGTTCACAGGGGGGTTCGCCGTTGCCTGGAATGCATTTGTGGCGGTGTGGACGGTTGGCGCGCTGGCCGGCGGCGGGGTGCTCATGGCACTGTTCTCGCTGCCCTTTTGGGGAGCGGGGTTTGCGCTCGGCAGGTGATCCGATCGATTTTCACCGCTGCCCTCGCTCGCGCAGGCGAGACCGTGTTCACAGGGGTGATGGGTTCTATCAACCTTGTGCTGGCCTTCAGCGGTGTGCGCGAGGCGCTGGTCTCGGTGCTCGTTATCGGCGCTGCATTTGCGCTCGACAGGTGATCTGTCGAGTGTGTGTTTGACACCCAGCGCAAAGAGTTTCAAGGCGCTCTCCTCGCTGCCCTGACAGCCAGCTTGAATTCGAATCCGCCAACCCAACTCGATCCTCCTCTCGCAGGACGGCACTCGGCAAGGCGCTGCTGCGGGAGCGCCTCGAGCTGGGCGGCAAGCGGTGGGCGCTGCGGCGGAAGCTGGCGTCCCTGCGCGGCGGCGAGCCGGACTGGGGCCGCGGCCGCCAGCGCGGCACGGCAGGACGCACCCAGGTGCTGCATCCGCCCATCCCGGCAAGGGCACTACAGGCCCGCCAGTCTTCCTGCCTCCTAGGCTGGAATGCGGGCTCGGGTGGTCTCTGCTGCGGCGGGAGCGCCGTTCGTACATGTGGCATGCATTGCGCCGGCAAGGGTGCGCTTTGGTGTCTGTGAGGTCGTGGAGAGTACGTGTTTCAGACCAGACACCAGGCATGCGGCTCACCCTCCGTTTCCCACGAGCCCAAAAGCAGTGTTCATACTTTCCACGACTGGGCACGGGACGCTGTGTGGCACAGTGCCTTCGTCTCGCTTGCTGCACGTCTTTGACTCGACAAATTGCGTGCTGCAGGACCTGTCGGGGGCACGGGTAGTGACGGTGGCGTACGTCAATGGCGCCCCGCAGACGCAGGTGTGATGCGATTTGCCGCCGTTGAGTCTCACTGCCAGCGCCTGGCTCAGGCACTGTGCAGAGCAGACGATGCCGTTTGAGGCACCCGGCAGCGGCACACTGTTGCTAACAGGGGCGCTGCCGCGTGTCACGCCGCGAGGGCGATCCGCCGGCACCATTTGGCACCGTTTGACCCCATCTCGCTTCCCCTGCTCGCGGTGAGGCGCCCCTTGCCGAGCGCGCGCCGCTGTGCACGCCGCGGCACCTGCTTCCTGCTTCCTGATTCCTGCCGCATGCCTCTTCAAACCAGATCGAGCTGGTGGAGGGCGTCACGAAGCACGTCTTCGGCGAGGGGCTGGACATCGTGGAGCAGCAGTGGCTGGTAACAGAAATCAATCAGGCGCTCGAAGCGGCGCGTGGGCGGCCTGTGGACATCGCGCCTACGGAAGATCGCGCGGTGGTACGAATCTGCATTTGAAAGCTGAGATATCTTATATCGTGAGTCGCACAAGTGATTTCATGGAGAGCATATTTGACGAAAGCAGGCGTTTTCCCCATCGGTGGAAGTCGCGCTTGCATTTGCTTGCGGAGGGCTGCGCGGTGGTGTGAAGTTCATACCCTGAGTCTTGTGTCTCCCTGATGCACTGGCTTACCAGAAAAATGTTCTGCATGCCAGCGAGACGACTCTCCGCAGCACCAAACCCGCATTAGTCTGCCGGCATTGGAGGGCTTGCCGGGCGACGGCGGAAAGAGGAGGAACCAAAGACAATGATGGCGAGTCTGTTGGACGTCAGCACTCGGATGAGCTCGCTGGGCCACCCCAGCAAAGCAGCTGAGTTGGGTGGTCGGCGGCCCTGCCATGGCCTGCCTGCGCTAGTTTGAATTCGACCACACGGGCTCCGGCGCCGCTGCTGACCCATCCGCGACGTGCTGTCCGTGCAGAACGACCCGGACGCCAGCGACGACGACATGCCGTGGGGCGACGACTTCGGCTCATCCCGCTCCTCCATCGCTAGCCGGCGGCTGCACGGCGGCGGCAAGTGGGGCACCGGCCGCATGGGCGGCGGGTTCGACTCGTTCGACGATGAGTTCTGATCGGCGAACTGGCTGGACGGTGTCGGGACGGCAGTTTCGACAGCCGAATCAATGGGCAAGACCGGGTAACCTTTTCCTGGCCGCCGCCGCCACGGCGTGCGGGCAGCAAACGACTCCTCGGGTTGTGCTGGACCCATAATCTGAATTATTGATTTGTCAAGGCTCGGCGGCTGCAGCGGCCTTATTTTGTGGTTTGAACTCTTCGAATTGACAACCCTGTTGCAGGAGCTTAGTAGAGTTGTGGCAATTCAGCAGCGCTGATCCTCCTTCGCGCGCAGTTCGTCTTGTTGTACCTCTGCTACCCGCTGGCCATCCCTTGAAGCTGGTCACTTTGTTGCCTCGCTTTGACAGCTTCAGTACAAATGGCAACCCTCCAGCCCTCTGGGTCTCTTGTAGGTAATGCTTTCACGGCGTCACTCTCTGGCAGTGGAAGGGTAGGTGACGGTAGAACGTGGACACGGATACCCGATGCAGCAGCCATTAAACGGTGTTTCGCTCCCAGGACCGACAATCCAATGCGAAACCACTACAGGAACCAGACAGGAAATATCAGGTCACCTTTTCACCTACAGCACGACAATGCGCCCCTGACACCGCCAGACTTCTGGCTACACCCACCTTTGAAAAGGATGCACTGGCTGCCAGCAAGGAGTCGACCCAGCTCCTACGCCAGCAGCATGTGTTTCAGCGGCCGGTGCCGCTGCCAACAAACCAGAACCACAGTCATCGAGAGGTATCTACCTACCTACTTGTTCACGGACCCGCCCATGCGGCATGGTCAACAGTCAGTTCACTGTCCGCTGCCTGGAAACACTGCACGTCCATGCAGCAGGCAACAGCGTGACCCGCAATTTGCTGACTGGGCCCATCACATCGCAGGCCCGGCACCAGCGACTCTGGCGCCGCAGACCAGCGCTGTGCAGGCGCTTGCGGCACTGCGGCCGGGCGCCTCCCCCCAATCCCACAGCGCTGGGCTGTCAAGCAGGCTGCGGCGCCGGTGCCGGCGCCGCTGCGCGCGCCGCAGCGTCTCCGCCGTGGGGCGCATGCTCGCTCGAGCCAGAAGCCACAGGACCACTCTCCCAGGGCCAAGCCGGCCTGACCTGCCGGCTGCCGGAAGTGCCGGGCGGCCAGCGAACTGCCCGTGCGGCGGCCGCTGCGCCGAGCCGCCCTGCCATGCCGGCGCCGCGATGCGGGCATAGTGCGCCGCAGCCGTCGCCGCTGCAGTGCTGCCGCTCACTTGCGCGTGAGCACCGAGATCACGTGGTCGTGGATGTCCTTCTCCGTGATCTCGTCCCGGTCGGACACCTGCAGCTCCACCGATAGGCCCTGCGAGCGATGGATGGAGCCAGCATTACATGCGGGGGTTGGCTGGCGCTGTAGCAGCAACATCGATGACAGCGGCAATCTGGCCGGCGACGGCAGCGGGCTTCAACAACTGCTGGTCCGCAGGCTCCAGGCTGGCCCCTCGTCGGCAGCCGCTGGGGAGGGCAGTGGCGCCTGGCCGCTCCCGATGCGACAGGGCCCGAGGCACAGCACTGCGGCACAGCACCCGGTCACAGGGATGTTACAGCTATTACAGGGGGGAGCGCACCTCCAGGTAGGACTTGAAAAAGTCCTTCGTGCTGGCGTACCTGCAGCACATTGACACCAGTCACATCAGGGAAGATCATTCGAATTGGATTCTGATCAAAATTGATTGAAGATCGGGCCGTGAGAAGCAGGCAAGCAATTGCGAGTGAGCTGGCTGTATTTGATAGAGTTATCGTGCCCAGCTCATGTAGAGCACGGGAAACTCATTCAGGTTCAACACAGTGCCGGGGGAAGGGGGAAGAGTTCCAGGCTCACATCATCTTGTTTTTTATCCTTGCGGTGTCCGGCGACCTGCAGGGAATGCCATTGGCATGGTGAAGAAGATGTTCATTTCTGAGTAGCAAAAACCGCAGGTTCAGACACAGCTCGCCCTGGACATGCCTTGCAGCAGCAGAACAGGATGCAGATTGTTCACTTTCCAAACAAAATGTTTCAACGAAGGAACAGAATGAACCCAATAGAGTGCCTGGGGGAGGCGGGAGCACGGCGGGCGCACCAGCTGAAGAAGACCAGCTTGTCGAAGACTCGGCCTTCGCTGTTGGTGATGCAATAATCGTACACTGCAATTGACACAGTGAACCGTCAAACTCGGGTGGACAGATGAGTACAGATCGGTTCACGCCCTTACCCAGGCTGCAGAGGCTGTTGGCGGGCATTGGCGGACATTCCACTTGGCTAAGCATGCTTTCCATCCCCATCGCCGGTGACGCACTGCAGAGACCGCCAGGGTGCAGAGGTGCCGCAGCACTGGCAGGCAGCATGCAGGTCGCATGTGTTTTAGTGCTTAGGGTTTCCTCGCACCGGCAAAGCGGCAGTCGTTCTCTGGCAGCTTGTCCACGAATTCCTGGTAAGTGGAGTCCTTCTTGCCGACATCCACGATCACGATCTGCGTGCGGCGACAGGCAGGGGTGTCATGTGCCGGGCACATGGGAATGCAAGCGGCGTGGGCGAGGGTTTGCTGTTGCTGTTGCTGGGCATGCCGCCCAGGGCGGCAGGCATCCCAAGGGAGGGAGACTGGGGCGACGTTTCGAGGTTGCGCAGAGAGTCCAGCGCTCTGCGCCAGCACTGCTGCTGCAGCTGGCTTTGAGCAGGCGCAGGGCTTTGTGCGAGGCTCAACCAGGAGCAACATCATCCTCAGAAGGTGTCGGAAGCTGCATCAGGAGCGAGGGCAGGGCACGGGGCGGAGGCCCACCTCGCTGCCATTGCCGTTGATACCCCACATCGCCCAGCGGTATGTCGACTTGGCCTTCATGTAGTAGAACAGGTTGACCGCATCGTCGCTGACCGCAATTCCGCTCATCGAGGTCTGTGGGGGGCACACATCAGCGTCAATGCCTGGGGCGCGCAGATGGTTCAACAATAGGGTCAGCTCCTGTCATGCCCTGCGAGTACTTGCAGCCTGCATGGAAGATGCGCGGCCGGCAGCATGCTGCGCAGCGCTGCGATGGCTCAGCCTGCTTGATGATGCGCGGCCGGCATCACGCTCCGCAGCGCAAGCCGAGTATCAGCTGAGCAGCGACTACCTCCCGCGCCGCCCGCAGTGCACGACCAGGACACGTGTAGCACTCCTTGGCGAAGCAGGCGTCACAACCTCACTCCCCCCCAGTACCGGCTGCTGATATGCAGGCAGCCCAATGAAGCGGCAGCGCCCCCCGCCCCGAAATGGCTGCTGATCTGCCGGCGCCCGCAACCGCTACAGTGGAACAGCAGCAGGCTGTGCAGCCTCATTGCATGACCATCGAGCGTCTCACCTGCGGACCGGCAGCCTTCTTTCGCAATGCGCCGCCGACGCTGGGGATGTTGCTGGGCAGGGGCTCGCCGCTGTCGCTGCCCCGCGCCGACACCGGCGGCGATGGCTGCGGCGGCGCTGGCGCCGCTGCGCCGGGGGGGCCTGCTGTGTGGCCGCCGCGGCGGGCGGCGGCCCCGAAGAGGGTGCCGGCAGCCCTGGCGACGATATCTGCGCGGGACCTGCTGCGCAACAGGGCGTCCACGCTGGCAGAAGCCTCTCATGCATGTGGAGAGCCTTGGCCACGCTCAAGCGGCGACTCCCCCAGGTCATGCATCCCAAGCAAACGCAGCAGAGTGCCGCCAGTGCAGGCAGGCGAAGGTGCTTCTGCCAGCCTGTCAGTTTCAGGCCAACAACAGGGCAAGTCCCCTGTCGAACTCTGGCCGCGAGGACAACCAAGTTTTGCGCAGTGACTCACCTGCCGCAGGCGGGTGACCCAATGCCGGGGAGGCCGGGTGCGTGGAGACGCCGGCGCCGCTGCCACCGTCGCTGGACACGTTCAGGCCGTAGAACGCGTCCAGGAAGCGGGCCTTGACCTCCGCATAGTCGGCCTCGGTGATGAACCCGGCATCCAGGCCCGCCTTGAACTGCTGTGCCTTCAAGAACGCCCCTTTCACGGCATCGTAGTCCGCATCCGTGATCAGGCCTTCCTCAAGCGCGCTCCGCGCCGTGCGCAGCGTGGACGCTGCCGCGTCAGCCATCCGCTGACAAAGCGGGCGACTTCCGTGAGACCGACTCCTTCTGCAGCCAAGGGAGAGGCAATTTAGCTAGGACTGCCCTGTTGACAGCAGGAAGGCCGACGACGGCCGATCAACGCCGCTCGCCGAGCAGGCCTGGCTGGCAAAGCGATCTCAGCTGTCACGGGTCAGACTCGCAAATTTGTCGGAACGAGGAGCAGGTCCACTGCTTGACTGCAGCTTGTGGGCCTGCTCAATCTTCATTTGAACGCATATGGTGGGGTCTGCACGCGCCTGGCTGCGTTGACAAAACGCTGTGGGTTGCTGACCACGGATGACTTTCGCGTGAAGCAGCAAGGACAGCAGACCCGAGGAGCGTGTGTCAAGCTGAGTTGGGGGCAGAGGCACGCACTGAGGCAGCAGCAGGCGCTGCAAGCTGCAGTTACGTCTGAGCGGGCAGAAAATCCTGAACATCGTGCAGCTTTTACGCTGCTGCATCCACAGCTTCCTGTAACCACGTCCGTTCGACTTGGCAACAAAGAACAAATGCACAAGCTCACCTGGTCCTGAAGCATCCACGCTCCATGCCCACGGCTGCTGAACACTATGCCGCGGCGATCGCGCGACGACCAGACTCTGACATGCTTCCTCCAGGCGCTGCAGGGCTCGAAGTGAGAGCCATTATGGCCATTGATGACCACTCCTCCGTCAACGATCGTCACCCAAAACACATCTCGGCTGCATTCGTGCTAGTCGCTGCGGCGGGAGCGAACAACGCGGCCTACCTGACGCACCGTCAGCTCCAGTTTGCAGCGTCTGCAATGATCCCTGCATGTCCACCTGCCGAACCCTCGTGACGACTCCAATTGACACTGCACTGCCGTCAGGCTTGTCGTGGAGCTGAAGCGGGACATGATCGTGCGCGGCACGCTGGAGAGCGTGGACGCTGGCATGGGCCTCACACTCACCGGCGTCGTGTTTGAAAACCTGGAGGTGCGGCATTGTTCATGCGGTACAGGTACTCAGGGACGCATCTGGGAGCCATCTGGCTTCTTGAGGGACCCGATGTGCCATGTCCCTGTGCACCTGTGTCTGGATGGCGATGTCACGACGCCAACTGCGCAGCACTGGTTCAGCTGGAGGCTGTTTCTTGCGGCGCTGGGTGTTCGATTTTGGGCGCCAGAATGTTGCAGGACAACGCTCGTCCTGCCGCAAAGGCAAAACCGCCTTCCTGCCCAGGCTGAGTGAACCCTGGGGTTGCGAATGCCTCGCAGAAGGAGAAGCAGGAGCTGGAGCAGCTGCATGTGCGCGGTGGCGCGATCCGCTATGTGCATGTCCCGGGGCGGCTGGACCCAAATGCGGCCATTCTGGCGCACCGGCGGCGCCTCGCAGAGGCCGCCGCGCTGCAGCGGCGGCAGCACGACGCGGCACAGGCGGCCGCCGCATCGCTCGCCATGACTGTGACGAGCGCCTGAGCCTTGCCAGCGGCGCAAGAGAAAGTAGCGATTGGCGGCCTGCCGTTGCTGGAGGCGGCAGGCTCGGCGGCCGAGGCGTCTATGCAGCCGCTGCTGCGCTTGCGGCGAGTGTGCGACCCTGGGAAGCTGGCTACCGCTTGCTGCAGCCTCTTAACTGCCTCAACACACGGGGTGCCAGCAGCCTGTCAGCAGCAAGCCAACATATGTCGCCGTCCGACCGCGGCGGCGCGACACATCACATTCGCTGCCTCAACGCCACAGTTGTGAGCGTGAGCTGGGCGGCGGCGGCGGCGGCACACCATACCCCTTTGCTTGCCAAGGCGTGACACAGAAGGTGCCACTCGCACGGTGACCGGAGGATGAACACGCTCTGGCACCCTGCAACCCGGGCTCGGCTCTAAGCGCCTGCAGCATTAGCAGGCAGCAGCTCCTGTGCAGTGCGGATGCAGCGTCAATGCCTTGGCGAACTGCTCCGCCGCCTCTGCGGGCATCGCCGCCGCATCAGCGGCTCTGGCGGCGCAGCGCGGCGGCGACCAGTGCTGCATGGGACAGGCGGCGGGGGCGGCAGAGAGGAGTCGAGGTCATTGCGGCAGAGGGCGCAGCTCAGCACATGGCATTGTCAGGTGGGCGAACATATGAGCCCGCCTACCTTCCCGAGGCCAAATCCGAGGTGACTGCCGAGTGGCCTGCCTGCATGTTCGCCACTAGGTACTACCGTTGATCCAATAATCTGTGATGCGGGTGCGATGTTTTTGCTCCAAGCTGCATCACAGCAGCTTCAGTAAACAATCACTATCATAGGCGCCATCTTGCGTCATTTACTTGATGTGCCACCCAACCATAGTAGTGCTGCTGCAATGACATTTTCATCTGCGGGTTCCAATTCAGGTCGGCTATGGCACAGCAACCGCCTCAGTCGTGTCCCTGTAGCGGCAGAGGAACATCAAAGCTGCCCCGGTGGTGGCGGGAAGAGGGAAGGTGCAAGACCCGCAGGAGAGTGTGGCTCATCACGCCAGGAGTCAACTGATGCAGCGCAGTTGCTCATAACGGTTGTCGATTTTCGAGCATTTGCTGGTCAGCATCTGGCGCTGGTCAGCATCTGGCCCCGATGCAAAGGAGGCTATAGATTGCTTGTAGATTCATTAATAACTTGCGGTACACGTCCACCTATATGCAAGTCTTCCTTAGACATTACCGTCCGCCCGGCAGGCACAGACCTTCCACTGATTGCAACGGCACTGATCTTCTGCTCTTGCGAGGCTGATCAATCCGTTTCACGTGATCAATACACTTATATGCGTAAGGTTACTCCTCATTATGGTGTACAGCCTCCGAGTCAGAAGTGCCACAAGCATTGCTGCTGCAAGGCGGCCTTTCTTGCTGAACGACTGCCCACGACATTTGCTTTGCGCCATGCCGCTCCTGTGTCTATTACATAGCACAGCCAACAGCGACCAAGAGCAATTGGATCAAGACATGCCGGCCTATTATAACGCTCAAACCCGGCATGTGTCGTAGCGTATGCACTTTTTCGCATCTTCCCTCGTCAGTACATGGACAGCAGCGGCGCGGACGGCACCTCGGGCCGCGTCTCCGCGCCTGCCGACGCGGCCGCCAGGCAGGTGAAGGCACCGATATCGTGCAGCAACAGCGCCGCTTGGGCTGCCACGTCCGCCTGGCCGAGCCGCGCTGCCTGCGCCAGGCGCAATTGCAGCGCCTTGCGCCCGTCCGCCGCCACCGGGTCCCGAACCTGCGACCGACCAGGACGATGACATCAGAATGCTCTCGATGATGCTTCACTGTTGCAGACCTGCTGTAGCGTGTGTGCCAGACAACTTCCCAAAAGAGACCCTGATGCTGGCACTCGGTGCACATACGGAAGGGCTCGCATGCCTCTGCATGCGCATCTGCGGAGCCGCAGCTCTGGCAGGGCATAGGTCAAACGTCGCCTGTGTCACTCTGCCATGTGCGGCAAGACTTGGTCAGTGCCAGCTGCCGCATCTCGCAGCCCCAAGCCCAACTGACCGTGCAAGGCGTCATGGCCCCTGTCACAGCACAAGCGCCTGGCGCACCTGCAGCGCTGTGTGCGTCTCTAGCACCGTCAGCTCCAGGCCGCCGGCCGCCGCCTGCCGCAGCAGCACGCCGTTGCGCAGGCACAGCCACAAGCCACCGCCTTCCGGCCGCTGCGCTGCCAGGTGCTGTACCCCCAGCCCGCCGCTGCTGCTGCCGCCAGTGCACCTGCGCCAACCCATAAGACAGCACACAGCTCGGGGCACTGACATGCACCAGGATCTGAGCATGGCTTTGTGTGCTGTGGCTGCTGAGTCCCTGGCCCCCAGATTCCCCTGGGCACACTGCTGCTCATGTTACACCCAGAAAAGTCAAAGATGCAACAGCTGTGGGAATCCATTGGCGTGGCCACGCAGAGATGCAAAAGATTCCTGCAGGCCTCAGGGAGCCGGTGCTGGTCACAGAAACTCACGCAGCGCACAGGCAGAGCACCTGAACACGTGGATGGCTGCAGTGCCTGCCACCACAAACGTTGCTGTGCTGGCTTTGTCCCACAGTAGCGACAGCTTTGAGCTGTCGGAAACATCTGCGCCGGAGCCGCCGCCAGCGGTGCCGCCAATGCTGTCGCCGCCCCAGCTGTGCACGCTGCTACTCGGCAGCGGTATGCGCACGGCAGTTTCGGTCGCAGCATCGTACAGGTGCATGCCGCCTGCAGCATCCTCAGCCAGCACGCTGCAGAGAGCATTTTCGAGGGGCTGTCAGCCGCGAGAGTAGCAGCTCTGTCCAGGAATGGCCCTGGTTCTCAGCCACATGGAGAGGTTCGTGTCTGCAGCACGGAGCATCGGTCTGCAAACATGCGTTGCAGATGCAAAACTCTGGGTCTTAAGTCATCCTGAGGAGGTTCGTTAGCAGTTGGCGCCCTGACATGCACATCTGGACAGATGCAGCGGCGACTGCCGCACGTCACCTTGGCAGTGCTCCGACAACGTCGTCCCCTCGGGCTCGTCGACAGATGCGCTTGGTTCCAGGCAGGCATCAGCACGTCAACCCATCCTAAAAGAGAGAGTCGGTTCACCGAGTGCTGTCGTCCTGCGGCGCCAGCTGCACAAATGGCGGCCCGCCGTGGTCCCATGTAGCCAGCGGCGCCGGCATCGCGCCGCATGCGCTGCTGCAGCCGTACACCGCCAGCTGCCGGTCGAGTGTCTCGCAGAACAGAATGTCGCCTGCAGCGGTTCGCCGATCGTGCTTCAGCAAAATCGTTCAGTCTCGTATCGGCCCGTATGTCTCGCATCCTCAGTCTCGTCCGGACGCTGTGTCAGAAATTGCAATTGGTGAGCAGATGTGTGCACTGGCTGCACAACTGACGGGTTGCGCTGCCCATCCGCTGTGTGCTCCATGCGAAGGTCGGTGTAGCATCCACGCTGTACAGCATCCACACTTTCAAATGCCGGATTTCAACTCACCACTGAGACACGCTGTCTGCACGAGACCGAACAAAGGGGTCGGCCGCCAGGCAACACCCGCGCAGCACAGTCCAGCCAGCGGCTGGACGTACAGCTGGCCTGCAGGGCACACCACGGTCCAGCTGACGACTGACGGTAGGAGATGATCAGCGCTATTTGCGGCGCTCATCCACAGGCGTTGAGCACAAGTCGGTGCAGTCTCCAGCAAGCCTCCACAGCACATCCTGCATCGACGTCAACCCGTGCATCTCCCATCACATGTCACAGGTCTGCACTGCAAAAGAAACATGACATGCAGCCGCTGGCGCTGCAGGGTACAGCATTTACCACAGCGCTGCGCAGCATGAGCAATCGCGCAGAGAACTGCTGCTGTGGCAACAGGTGTCATCACCATTGATGCAGCCACCTGAACACATGGCGGCGAGGTAGTCATCGGTCAGCTGCACTTCGGAGACCCCGGCAGCGAAGCGCAGCCTCGCAAGCGGCGCCGCGGCAGGACCCGCCCACCGGTACAGGGACACCTGCGAGCGGAGCGGCAGCAGCAATGTTGCGGGTCGTTCCCAATTCTGCAGGTCCGATCCTGGAGCACCATGGCGCCCACACACAATCTGCCAGGCAAGAGGAGCGTCTGCTTGGCACGGCCACCAAGTCCTCGGGTTGCGCAACATCACGGAGGCACGGCGGGCACTCCGCGGCTCTGAGCTCCACAGGATGAGGCCGGAGCCTGACCTTGATGTGGCCCCTAGGATCCCCCAAGCTTCCTCGGGCCAGCAGCCTGGAGACCCGCCCATCCTCACCTGTGCGCCATGGCCCGCCGCAAGGTGGGAGTCGCTCAGCGCCAGCGCCGCGACGGCATGCCTGAGCCGCAGCCGCGCCMCCGGCGCCGCCGCGCGCCCCCCTGCCGCCCCCGCAGGCCGCCGGCGCCCCCGAGCGGCGCCGCAAGGGCGCAGGCATTGAACAGCGACACCTCCTGCAGGGAGGAGAGCACCGCAACGTGCGCGCCGCTGGCGGCGCCGACGAGGGGCGCGGCCACAAGCAGTGTGTGCACGGCGCCGTCCTGCAGGCGTCATGAAGGCCGTCACGCAGCGTGACGCACAAACCATCAAGTTGGAAGGCGTCTGGAGACCTTGCAGGCAGCAGCAAGCACCACGTTAGATGTGCGCCGATGCTGCAGCTGCGAAAGAGGTATCGTCATCGCAGGCAGTCGGGCTGCAGTTGACCTAGAGTTAAATCCTAGGCCCTAGGGTTTGACTCACCTCAGTCGACACCGTCAGCATGCCACCGTCCTGTGACCAAGCCATGCGCTGCAGCGCCAGGCCGCCTGTCAGCGCAAAGGTGCGGCTGCCGCTGTCTGCGGCCCTGCCTCCATCCGAGCCCGTGCTGCACAATTCGATTTCTGCCACTCAAGGACACAGCAAAGTCACAAGAGCAAGAGATGAACAGGAGTGCGCTGTAAGGACACCACCGCCGCAGATAAGCCGTGCATGGACCGAGCTCCTGGCCGGTCAGAGGTGGCTGTAGCAGCGCAGCGGTCCAGTGTTGACGGTGGCACCTCTGCACAGGACCGCGGCGCAGCCGCGGGCCCAGGCAGGCCACTCAGGCTGGTAGGGACCATGTGGGAGCGCACGGCAGGGCGGCAAGTGCAGATACCTAAGCGTGTGCGGCGGCTGGAAGGTGTGGACCGCGTCTGCTGTCAGCGCAGCGGCGACACCACTGGCGGCGCACAGGGCCACCGCGAGGACACCGCCCTGGGCCTCGCTGCCAGCTGGTGCGACATACGCCTGGCAGGTGCGGCAGCGCAGGGCGCCACCGCTAAGCTGCACGCTCACCTGGGTGACCGTGCCTGCACAGATTCATTGCGTTTCTGATCAAGACCTGGTAGATCAAACAGGAAGGGGTCAGTCACGGGCGCCCTTTGCTCAGTTTTGCCGCACGGGTCAGGCTGGCAGGTTGCAGGTAGGGGCCGGCATGCTGCATCAGCCACAACACCCTCAATTCGGCATTCGAAGACACGCAGTTGAACTCGTCCCCTGCACTGACTCCAACACCTGCCGTGAAGGTGAGCAGCAGGTCGCCGCTGGGCATTGCGGTGTGCGCCGCCATGCGGCCGTGGTCCGGCCCAAACAGCACGTCCACTGGAGTCACCGATGCACCGTGCGCCGCCAGGCTGCACACGTGCGCCGCCCGATCAAAGAGGACCGCCAGCCCACGGAATCCACCCCCGCCAACGCCATGCATGGCGGCTTTGCTGCCCTGCGCCTGACCGCGTCCCCCCGTGTCCGGTGCCGCAAGTGGCGGCGCAATGTCGCCAGCCGGCGCTGCGGTGTCCAGATCACAGCTGCCCCGCTGGCTGCCGAGTGGCGATGTCTCCATCTGTCCGCGCATCGTGCTTGCTGGGCCTGCAGCACCGGGTTCCCACGCAGATGGAGCAGCCGCCACATCAAGGTCATCAGGCTGATGCTGTCCTTCGTTTCCAGCTGCTGCGTCGACTCCGCCCCGACCCAGCTGCCCTTGCCCTCCGCAGATGCTGAGCCGCAGCAGATGCAGCCCCAGCGGCGGCTGCCCGAAGGGCAGCACCCCTGTCACCTGTTCGGGCAGGCCTGTCACCGGCGACAGTGAGAACAACGTCACCTGCGGGCAAGAGAATGCTCCAACTCACCGAGATCCATCAGTACCCAACCTCAGGAAGACTCCTGCACACCTCTGGCTGCAAGGCGGCTGCCGACGCGTCTGCGGGGCTCGCTCCTGGTCTGGTGCACCTCATTGCACAATCGAGAACGGAGATGGACGTTATGTCTCAAAGCAGTGGGGGTGGCAGCTGCCGCTATTGCAGACACAGATGCTGAAAAAATCTTGGTCAATGGAAGTGGCGCACCCGGCTACAGGCATCGCCTATGGCGAAGGTCTCCTCTCCAAATGCTAGGCATGTCACGGCGGCTTTATGTCCCAGGTTGGTCACTGCCTGAAGCATGGATGCCACAACCGTGGCAGCATTGCGTTCCGCACATCATGATCAACGACCATCACCGCGCCTCGTGTAGACATCTGAGCACAAGTACACACGCAGTGCAATAAGGCATGAGCATGGTCCAAACTGGAAGGGCTTTCTGTCGACGGAGGGTGACATGATGCCACAGGTTGGTGGCTGCAGCTGACGTGCCTGGAGGGAGTGCAGGTTCGTGTCAAAGCACAGCAAGCCGCCGCGGCTGGTGCCGGCGGCCAGCAGGTGGGCATGTCGCACCGGCGCCCACGCAAAGCAGGTAACCTCCTCGGCCTGCGCATGTCACACGTTGATTGCTCTGGCTCAGGTCCATCAGGGCTGACATTTCTGCTGTGCGACATGCAGACGCTGCTGCCGCACCGCGATCGGCTGCCTTCAGAGTTCTGTACTGCAGTGTGCGCCGCACAATCGAACCTTGTGTCGCCAGAAGTAGCAGGAGTGCATGATGACGTCATCGCCCTTACACACTGCTGAGTTTCAGCTGTGCAGCGTGACCGGTGATGACACTGGCTGCTTGACTGACAGCTGGATCGCCGGTCACCTTGCGCGCAATCTCAAAAGCCTGCGACTCCAGGGTGACGGTGCGCCACAGCACGAGCGAGCGGCAGCGGTGCGGCAACGCTGCCAGCATCTCCCCGCCAGCGGACCAGCCCAGCTGCGCGGCGCAGCTGCGGGACTCCTGGCGAAACGGAAAGTCCTCCCGCGGCAGCAGCACCGTATCATGCGGCGCGCCGTGGCGGTCCAAGATGGTGGCCTGCCTCTGTGCGGCATGCAACGTGTCTCATCAACAGGGCAGGTAGAGCTAGTTGCACCAGAGGTTCAGAACGAGGTCTCCGATAGAGCGACATGCAGCAGGGTGACAAGGTAGAGGGATGAGGCGCCTGCCAGCAGTAGGGTGGCCCGCTGGCGTACATACAGGTCGTATCGATGGCATGTCATCAGCTTCGGATGCACCTCGATGCCTACAACAGCGATGAAGCTGCTGAGCGGGTCCCAGGCCACCAGCGTCTCGCCTGCCTGTCCATCGGCCGCTGCCGCGGTGAAGCTCCATGCATGCCGCTGGATGCAGTGCACAATCATAGTCAGCGCTTATTTAGTGCACATGCCCAGATCGCTCCCCTACCATTCCTTTCTCAAGCAATGCTAGACCATGTGGCGTTCGGGAGTCTCACCATGTCAAACGTCACAGCCTTGGGTGCTGTCGGCGTTCTGCGTGCTCATGGTTCTTGCCGCTGATGTCGCACCGGACGTCACATCAAAAAGTCGCAAGACGAATTTACTCAGCATCCTTCGGCTGTATCGGGGCGTGATCTGATCGCGCGACGCTCGCCCTTCTCGGGTCAAATCGAGAAGGGGATCATAGCGGGGGGCGGAATGCTAGGCAGGCCGCCCTGTGGACAATCGCGCATTTTCAAACATGTCACAGCCGAGTGCAGCGCCGCACCCACAATATGCACGGTCAATACCAGCTTATCCTATCGGAGTAGGGTATCGGCCGAAGAAACATCGGCCGAAGAAACATCCGGGCCTTCCAAGAACAATTTCTGTAACTGTCTGACATTGGAACAATCAATTCTGACATTCAAGTTCAAGTAGCATGAAGGACAACGACGACAACGCTGGCGCAGTATTCGTGAAAGTTCTGCAGGATGCAGGGCTGCCCGAGAGGCTGTGGGATGTGCTGCTCGCCAAAATTACCGCCGGCGACGTCGGCACCGATGGCGCGCTCCAGGTACAGAACACATGCTCTGCAGACTGTGCGAGTGGCGGCGCATCTGCAGCATCATGACATTTGCAAGCTGTCGTGACGCGTTCCGAGATGCCGTCCGACAGGCTTGCGAACGTTCCTTGTACCACAGGACACGGCGGACAGCGGCAGTGCACGCGTCATCGCCGGCCGACGTCTGTCGCCGGCGACGGATGTGTTTCTCTTGCCGCACGCTGTCAGTGCGACACGGCCGGAGCTGCACAGACGGCTAGCGGCAGACGCTGAGTTTGCAGCACAATGCACCGCGCTGCTGCAGCTGCCTGCTGGCGCCTCAGGTCAGGCTGCCATCCGGTCATGCTCGTGGCGCATGATTTTGGACGACTCACCTCCCGCCTGCAGCAGCAGTTGTTCGGGGTCGGCGCAGAAGTTGTGTTGGCCTGCATAATGGCGGCTCGGACCTCTGCTATTGTTGGCAACCACAGCCCGCAATACCCAGTCGGATGCACAGCTGCATGTGGAGCGGGTTCAGGGCACAGTGCGTTCGTCGATAGTGGTGCAAAGGGCAGCTCGTGCAGCCAGTGCGACTTCCTGACACGCGACCGCGGTGTCGGCCTGTGCAGCGGGCAGGACCTTCTCCGAGTTCTTCGCCTGGGCCAAGGCGTCACCGCCGGCAGCCGGCGCGTCCTTTCGGGCCCTGACGGCGTGGCATCTGCTGCCGGCTGAGGCGCTTTGGGCGCGCCACTCGGAGACCGCACCCAATCTGAACGGTGCGCTGAGATTGTTCACTTCGACCAGCTCACTACCCCGGGCAGACTGCGTCTGCAGCCCTGCAGTGATGGTCCGGAACCGCGGTCGCCGCCAAAGCTGGCACCTGCATGCCCACATGGCAGGGTAGCTATGTCTGGGCCGCCCGGCTGCCATGCAGCGGCGGCGCTGCTGGCAGGCCACTAAGGCTGCGCACGGCGGTGCTGGCAGCACTGGCACGTCAGGCTCTGCGCATGCGCAGGTGTGGGGTGCAGCGTTCCGTCCAAGCGGCATGCGTTTCGGCGTTCTCCAACTCATTGAAGCCTGCTCTGCAATTGGCCACAGTGGTGGCTCTGCCGGACTTCATCGTGCAGCGCATTGGCAGCGGCGCGGGCTCAAACCCGCTGCCCGGCGCATCCCTCGTCTGGCCCGCGTCTCCCGTTCAGGTGCAAAATATATGTGGTTCAGGGTTTAGGGTCGGCGGATTCGTTCCAATGACACTCTGGGCCTCGCGCTGTCCGCTTCTGCATCACGACACAGGGCAACAGGACAGTCTGCTGTGCCGGTGCTGCTGACACAAAGGAGGCGCTGCCTATCATTCATCTGCTTCATCCCGAGATCTTTCTGCAGGCGGGCGGGGAGCTGACACGCGATTGGCTGCCGGGCGGCACCAAGTCGCTGCAGCGCGCGGCGGTGCTGCTGGCGCTGCTGCGGCCGCCGCTGTCGTCCCCTGCACCGACGGTGCAGCCTTCCTGTGGTCTTCAGCCCGGACATCTCATCTCCTGCCTCTCGCCTCGTCCTCGTGGAACAGCGGCTGTATATGGAGGGGTGTGGCACTCCGGCTGTGTTCGAGCTGGCCTCCTGTCGTCGTACATCCTAAGCCCATAAGGGTTTATGCCCTCATGGGCAGGCAACATGCGGTCTGGTGCGCCTGTGCCGACAGCCGATCAGCTGTCAGTCACGAACAAGGCTTTGACGCCTCGTGCCGCAGGCTGCACGGTGGGCGGAGCCTCAGGAGCACGCCGCGCTGGCGGCGGCGGTCGCCGGCGCGACGGCTGGGGTGCTGCCGCCGGGGCTGGGGGCCGCTGCCGGGAAGCCGCGCTCCGACGCACGGCGGCGGGTGGAGCCGCCCCAGGTCTGCAGGCCACGAGGCTGTGTAGACACGGCTCTCGTTGGCGCGGTCCTGCACCCCAGCTGCAAATTGCGGCAGCGTGAGGGTGCTGTCCTGAGGTGTTGGCAGTTTCGTTGACAGGCGCGCCTTCAGGGTTCGGGGTGTGCGTACTGGGCCAGTGACCGTCAGTGGCAAGCGCTGCTCTGTGTGACACCTGTCCAGGCGGCGCCCAGCGCGAGGCTGCGTGTGCACTTCGCCTACCCTGGCGCGGAGGCGCTGCTGAGCCACAGCGCCTTCGAAGCCGTAGACACGCCGGCGGATGCGGACATCCTGTGGTACTCGTCACCCGTGCGTGACTTCCTCGCCATTCCCCCGTGAGCGCACGCCTCAGTCGCCTGGGTTCTGCACCTCCTCTTCTCTGGAGCCTGTGACAGGCATTGCGGCCGCTGCAGTGCCGCCAGACTGGAGGCTGATGTCGACAGCCTGCGGTGCCGGCCGTCAGTGTGCCAGCATGCAAGCCTGCACCAGCTGCTGGATTAGCTCGTCTGGGCGCCGCCCGTGCAGCAAAGGGTGTGCCTGGCTGCGCATTGGGTGGCGTGCCGGGCTGCGCGGTGTCAACGAGCATCCATGATCTGGGACTGCCATGCCAGCAGCGGCTTGTAAGTAGAAAGTTTTCCTTTAGGCCTTGAGCAGCCCGATGGGCCTTGTCCCGCTACCTAGCTGCCGAGATCAGGCCTGCTGCACATCTTCTGTTGGCAGCGGCAGCGGAGGCGTCATTGCCACGACCGAGGAACTGAGCTGGTCTGCCTGCAGGCGGCAGCGCGTGAGCCAGTTCCCGTTCGAGGGCGCGCTCGTGCGCAAGGACCTGCTTCCGGCAACGCTGCGGCGGCTGGTGGCTGCTGGCGCATCGTCTGAACAGGACGGCAGTGTGGTACTCTTGGCGTCGCCTCAGAATTGGCACCCAGAGCTGCTGCCGGCAGCATATGACCTGGCGACCGAGCCGCACTTCTTCCTGGCCGACTTCCAACAGGTATGCAGTTGCGGCAGGCCTGCTGTGGTGTCTGTCCTCACCCCTGCCTCCTCGTGAACAGTCTTCACGTGTGTTACTGTCTGCGTCTGCCCGTCTGGCGCTTGGATGCGGGATCCTTGGCGCATGGGACTCAGGTTTGATGCCGCGCTGGATGCGACACACTCGGGTGCATGTGCTCTCGACAGCTGGTACCGTGCTGGGAGCTCGCAGCTGCTATCCTGCTGCCACATGCTTCATTCCCGCTGTAGCACTGCGCTGTTTTTGGGGTGGTGCTCCCCACTTTGACCAGTCCATTGCACCAGGCCAGCGCTGCTGCTCAGTGCAGAGCAGTGCGGCCACAGAGCATGCACTAAATAGACCCGGCCGCCGCGCTCTCGTCCCCACTTGCGTCGACCCAGTGCTCCGGAAAGAAGGGCGCAGCTGCCGGCACACGCAAGGCTGTCGCAGGTTGGCGCAGACGGTTGGAATGCAGCATGGTAAGGCTAACGCACTCGCCATACCCTGTGGTAACTGTTGCAGCTGCACGGGTTGCCTCCAGTGCGGCAAGTGACACAGAGCCATCTGCGGCTCTCAGCACGCTCTCAGCCCTCTGAATACATAAACACATACATACATTTTGTAGATGCCCGCTGCCTGCGTTTTGAGTGGAGCAACGGTGCCTCCTGCGTCAGCAGCTGCAGCGTCGGCGTGCCCAAGGACCTTGGCACATGTTGAACAGATTCATGCGGCGCCCAGCGACACAACTGCAGCGCTCGCTCTGCTCATCTCATCTATGTGATGGCGGCAGCAGCATGGTGTTGCCAATGACTCGAGTGTCATTCTCTATTGCTGATCCGCTGCAGAGGGCAGCCACAGGCGCGGACAACCACTGGGTGGTCAAGCATGCTCAGGGCACCCGTAGTGCCGACGCCTGCGTCACCGATGATGCCGCCACCGTGCTGGCCTACAGGTGCTGTCCCCTCTCCGCCTTGCAGACTCGGATTTTCAGCGCGGGCCATCCATGCAATCAGGTGTAACCTTGCCAGCGTGCTGGCAGCCTTGCCCTGGGAGTGTGGGGCTAGCCTTCCGCACACAAGAATGGGAGGCCCCTGAAGGTTGCTTTGTGATCGAGTGGTACATCCTTCGTGCACGCGCACCATAGCCCGAGACATGGCGCGCAGCCGCCTGGCCCTATCAAATTTCCTCGGTGATCTTAGGTGTGGCCTCTCGTCCAGTGCTGTTCCGGGCGCCGCCCAGAGCGGTGGGTTTTTGTGTCGGTCTTCTCATGTTTGCTTTCGTGCATGGTTGTGCAGGTCGGCGCCGGGCGGTGACCGTGTGGTGCAGAAGTACCTCGAGCGACCTATTACCTGGCGCGGCCGCAAGTTCGACCTGCGGGTGTACGCCGCTGTCAAGTCCTTTGCGCCGCTGGAGGCCTACCTGTTCACCGGCTGGTGAGATTTAAACCCACCGTGTACAGGCACCTTGAGACACCCAGCTGCTGACTGCATTGTGCAAACCGACAGCCGTGTCAGGTATTGTGCGTACACGTGGGGCACCTCACCCGACTGATTGTACCACAGGCTTGAGGCTGCACAACGATCCAGTGGTGGATGGAAACCCATGTTGACCCTGAGTCACACACACCAGCTTTCTGTCCGCAGGTACGCTCGCGCCGCGAACAAGCCATTTGGGCTGCAGGCAGACTCTCTCACGGACTTTGAGACGCATTTCACGGTGGTGTGCTACGAGGAGGACGCCCAACTGCGGGAATCTCAGGTTGGTTTCGCTGCTGCACCAAGTGCTCGAGTGACTCAGCCATCAACGGATGACGACTCGAAGCATGCCATATGCCAGGCCAGGCCGCGTTCCAGCAACCAGGTCCAACCCAGGCTAGAGGCACTCAGAGCATTTCCAATAGCTAGACGTCCCGCACGCCAAACCTGCAGCAACAGAAAGCGGTCTCCGTTCCATCAAGCCTTCCTGTCGACGCAGGCGGTGGTGCCCAAGTCCGAACTGGCGCACGAGCTGGCGGCGCAGGGCGTTGATTTGGACACCCTGGAGGGACAGTTGCGGGACCTGGTGCGGGATGTGCTGCGCGCCGGCGCCACGCAGGTGCAGTGCTTCCTCAGCCTGTGCTCCAGGCGGTGAGGAGGAAACAGCTGCTGAGAAGGCTACGACTGTAGCTCGAGCCGGACCTGCTGTTGCGGGGAGGTGTGTGCTGGGTGTTGCACGCCGCATTGGCTGCCACCAGACCGCGGAGCTGGGCGTGACATTCTCGGCCCGCATGCTGCATTCGCGTCAAATTGGGCTTGCAGAGCCGGAGGCATGTACGCTGGTATCTGCTGACAGGTCTTTCCAGAAGGTTGATGCTGCGACAAATGGCCCGCATTCAGGATGAGACCATTCCTCTGAACTGGTGGCATGCACTACACTGCAGATCGGCAGTTGGCCGAGCTCACGCGCAGTGTACGGCCTGGACGTCATGCTGGCGCGGAGGGGCTCAGCATCGGACGCCGCCACACGCAAAGCAGCAGGCAGCGCGAATGCTGCCACAGAAGCTGGCAGCCGCAGCAAAACCCCGGCTGCGACTGGCTCGCAGGCAGCTGAAGTCAGCGACACCGGCGGCGCCCCGGCGCAGGAGGCAGCAGCCGCTCCGGCGGCAGAGAACGGCAGCGGCAGCGGCGGCGGCGGCGAGCGGAACGCGGCGGTGCCGCAACTGCTAGAGGTCAACAGCGCGCCAGACTTTGGGCTGGTGTCCGCGCAGCACCCTGACTTTCTGAACGATGCCTTCGCGGTGCTCTTCCTGGAAGGGTCGCAGCCGCTGCCTGCATCCTTCCTGCGGCTGTAGGGCGCCGGTGGCGCTTTTGCGTGCCCGGCGGCAGCAGAAGCAGTTTCGCAATGAGCAGCACGGCATGGCGGCCACTGCCGCCATGCTGGCGGCAGCAGGGCGGCACCGGGAGGAGCATTTGAGGCAGCAGAGCTTGCTGGGCACTGTCAAAGGCACACCCGTGCGATTTTTTTTGCAGAGTTCATGAGCTGGAACTGGACAAAGAGTGCTGGAACATTCTGGAGTCGAACCAGTTCGATGCAAGGTTTGTAGGCACGTGACGGCCGCACGGGACCCCTCCGCAATTCCTTCTCACTGCAGTTTGAATAAGAATTAGAATGCACACAACCAATCCCATATTGCTTCCGCTTCACTGCCGCGCGCACCTGCCGTGGTCGGCGATCCGCGTCACGGAGGGACCAAACAGATCTGAGTGAGCAGTCCAGTGTTGTCCGCAGCCTCAGTCAGCAGCACGGATCTGCCCCCAGGACGGTTGCACGCTGCTGGAATGCATCTCTGATTCATTTCTGGTCATTCCAGCCGACGGGCCCACATGGCAGGCGCCAGGGCTGCACAGCAGCCGGAGGGTTACTGGTGGGATCCCATCGCCTTTGCGTATCGACAGGCCAAGCGGCTGGTCGACTTCATCTATGACGACGTTGTCGCCGCCGTCGCGTGGTGCGCCGGCCGCCTGCTGCTTGCAACAGCTACCCTGCAAGCCGAACTGCAAGTGGCGCACATGCTGGCATGCGGCACCAGGCTGACCCTCCTAAGCGATTGTCATGCGGATCCTCTTCTGCCCCGAAGACACACTGTAGCGACTGTGTGGACTGGGCGCGCAGGCCCTTCCTGCTGAAGCTGTATGCGCTGCTGAGCCGGCCGGACGAGCTGTGGCCGCTCGTGCAAGTTGCGCTCGCGGCGCGACGTGCCAAGGCACTGCCGCAGGACCCCGACCTGGCATTCTGCTACGGCATGCTCAACAAGGTCTCCCGCAGGTAGGGCAGTTCGTGACGCCAGCTCCTTGAGCTGCCATGCTGCGAATGGCAGCAGCTCAGCCAGCGGTCCTGGGTGGAGTTTGGGGCACTGCGCGACGGTGCTCTTTTGCCGCCTGGTGTGGACCTGGGTACTCTGCGGCCGGACATTCTGGCGCCGGCTTCGCATCAGTAGAGCGCGCTGTTGGCTGCATCGCACTGCCGGCAGTCCAGCAGGAGGGCCCACGCGGGCATTCCCGTTCAATCTGCGCACTCTGCAGCCCAGAGGCACCAGCGCCAGCCTTCCACTGAGCCGTGCAACACTTTGACCGCCCCCCCTGCCCGCGCAGCTTCGCCATCGTCATCCAGCAGTTGCCGGACCGGCTGCGGGACCCGGTGTGCGTCTTCTACCTGGTGCTGCGAGCGCTGGACACCGTGGAGGACGATATGGCCATCCCTCAGGACGTGAAGATCCCGCTGCTGCGCGCCTTCCACGAGAAGTGCTACGACAAGTGAGTCGTGGTCCAGCCCGGGGCTGTGGCGGGTGTCCTCTGCAAGTGTGTGCCTGTTCGCGCGCGTGGTTTGCTGCTCTTGGCACGTGGCACAGGTGGACCTGGGCTGGAGGATCAGAGGCAGTGGGGCGCCGGCGCGGCCTGGTCAGTGACGGAGGGTTCAGAGGCGTCTGGGCAGCGTCAACCCCGATCAGCGTGCCGTACAGCCTTCCTGCTGCGCCCTCGTGTCAGGGGCTGGACCATGGAGTGCGGCGCGGGGCACTACACGCAGCTCATGCAGCAGTACCCGCGTGTGGTGGCGGTCTTTGGAAGACTCGGGAAGCAGTACCAGCAGGTGGGTTTCAGGCTTTCACGAACAACATGGCGCCGCGGCTGCGACGCCTGGCTGCGGTTCGGTGTCCGCTGAGGCTGATGCTGCAGCAGCCAAAGTATCTCTGCACCCGTCAGCGGCGCCCCTGCCGGCCTGCGACCTCCAGTGGACGCCCACGCGCCTCCAGCCCGAGCACCGCGCCGCTGGCGCCCTGCTTCCGCATCCCGTGCAGCATGCCGGGAACCGTGATGCGTTGGTCATAGTCGCACACGCCACGCCGCCGCAGGTGATCGTGGACATCTGCCGCCGCATGGGGGAGGGCATGGCGGAGTTCATCCCTAAGGACGTTTTGAGCGTCGCCGAGTACGAAAGGTAGGAGCTTCAAATGCCCTGCCACCGAGTGAGCTTGGTGCCGTCGTGGCTGTGAGGCGGCGCTCGTGAACTTTGCAGGGTCTGGTGCCCCCATCCGGTTGTGGAGGTACGCAGATGCGGCGGCACATGTCTTGCCCAGAATCTTTGGCTTCCACAAGGATGCTAGGCGTGGAAATCAGACACCAACCAGAGGCCTGGCTCCCCATTGCAGGTACTGCCATTATGTGGCGGGCCTGGTGGGTATCGGGTTGTCTGACCTGTGGGCGGCCAGCGGCCTGGAGAGCGAGGAGTTTGCCGGCGAGGAGGTGAGATGCTCATTATTCATGTGGCGTTGACCAGCATTGTGTTGGCGTCTGGGGGCATTCCCCGTCCTGAGAGGGTCTGCGGCAAGTCCATGGCGGCAGCCGATCTCGAAAAGCAAATGTGACCCCGGCAATTACCAGCCATTCATGCCTGATCGCCGTCCACAGAAGCATGTCAAGTCCGCCACAGGACGAGGTTGCACGGGATCTCGCAGCTCCTCGCGATTGCTTGCGCCTGTGCGGGCGCAGGTGCTGTCGAACCACATGGGGCTGTTCCTGCAGAAGACCAACATCATCCGCGACTACCTGGAGGACATTATGGAGGAGCCGGCGCCGCGCATGTTCTGGCCGCGCGAGATCTGGGGCCGTCACGCGCAGGCGCTTGCGGAGTTCAAGGTTGAGATGTTTCTTGCTTTGTGTCCGTTAGTCTCCTGTCGCCTGGGACGGTCTGGAGTTTGCGCCACAGACCCGCTGATGCGCTGCTCCGCTCAGGCCCCCTGGCGGATGTCACGACAGGGCACCCGCCCACAGGAACCGAGAGGTTTGCACAGGGGTATCGATGTTTGGTGGCGGGCTGATGCATTTCGTGTTTTTGTGGCTGGAGGCAATCGCCGGGGGGCTTGCGGGCGTCTGGAGCTTGGGCATCGGCAGCGGTTCGTGTCGGCAGCGGTTTCAGCGAAAGATGCCCTTGTCCTAAGGCTGCCCGCTGCTGCATGTGGTCGACATGAGACCAGCCACCAGCTCGCTGCAAAGCCGTCCAACCCGTCAGGGCAAACGAGTTGTCCACTGAAAACGCCGGCCTGGCTGCGCCGCAGGAGAAGGAGAATGCGCCGGCAGCGGTCGCGTGCCTGAACGACATGGTGACCGATGCGCTCAAGCACGTGCCACACTGCCTGAAGTACATGGAGCGCGTGCGAGACTGGCAGATCTTCCGCTTTTGCGCCATCCCCCAGGCGCGCGCTTGCATTCACCGCACCATCCAGCTGGGTGTGTCTTGTGAACTCACGATTGCCGCCGCCCCTGCTCCGCCCGCCCCGCGCGCGGGGGGGCTATTAGTGTATCTACCTTGCGCGTGCAGAGACCCTGTTGGAAGTTTATTCTGTCTGTACTTTGCCATGCCCCTTGCATCCAATACAAGTTAAAGCGACATCTGCGCTGCGCTGGTGCCTCGCTGACATGCAGTCCCGCGCGCAGGTCATGGCCATCGGCACGCTGGGGCTGTGCTACGGAAACCCCAAGGTCTTCACAGGTGGGCTGGCACACAGCATCAATTTCATAAGAAAGATGTAGACCAGCAGCCATCGCAGCAAGTAGCGCCAGCTGCAGACATGTCGGCGGGCCCAGATGCCTTGCACAGGAGGCGGCCTGGCGACAAGCTTGCCTGTGTGACTCGACCACAGTGGACTGTCGGCTTGCATCAACTTGCATTCGTATATCATCCATATGTCAAGCTGATGGTCATGATGTGGTCTGCAGGCGTGGTGAAGATGCGTCGGGGGCAGACGGCAAAGTACATGGCGAACCTGGTCGGCATGCGGGACGTGTACGAGGCATTCAACGAGTGGGCTGTAGCAATTGGCGTCAAGTGTCAGCGAGTGCGGATGCTGCTGTCCCTGCCCCGCATTCCCTCCGTCTGGGTGACTCACATTAACTCTGAAAGCTCCTGTTCTGGCAGTGCTGTTCGGATTCACTGGGAACAGCGAGCACCTCGATCAGCCTCTGCTCCGCCGCTTTGCATATCCGCTTTCGGCGCAGCAGGCAGGGCGCAGCGTTGCGCTGCACGCGACGGCTTACAGCTGTCGTGCCAGATCAAGAACCGGCTGAGCTGCAGGTGTTGAAGACGTGCCCTGAGGTCGAACGTCTCTTCTTGTCCCAGGTGCAGCTCAGCAGCAAGCAGCAGGTAGTGGAGACGGCGCAGAAGACAGCAAAGGAGGTGCAGACGATACAGGGCCTCTGCGCCGCCGGCATTGCGCGGTGCCCGCCGCGCCGCCGCTCAGGTGAGCTGTGCGGTGCACTTAGCCCCCTTATGCACCAGCCTTCGATGTACTCAATTGCAATCGGTGAGAGTTCTGAAGTGCCCTGACGGCTCGGGCTATGTGTGTCTGCAGCGCGCACGGTCTGACGGCCCTCATATGCCCCATCTCTGGCGTTTCTTGAGAGCTTGCACCCTACACCCTGAAACTGAACATGCAGTCATGCCGCGCCCCGCACCAGCCGACTCCGCGACCACCCTCACACTCAAATCTGACCTCCGCTTCCATTTGCTGCAGCCTGGAAGGTTGTGGCCAAGTGGTACTTTAACTTTGCGGCGGTCGCCCTCATCGCATATCTGGCAGTGAAACTGCTGGACCTCGACATTTTTCAGGTGCAGTGAAAACCTGGCACCGATGGCAGGTACTGACCCTCGCCTCAGTATGTATCTGCTGCCGAGCCCTGCATTGGCCGCCCGGTCAAGCTGCAGCCGCTTGGGACATGCAGGACCTCTCGTTAATGCCAGTGGACAGGCTGCACCATCTCAAACTACCTCTGCCCACACGGTGTTCCTTTTGGTAACGCAGGCCGGACCGCCGGAAGTGGCACTGGAGGACTACATTGACTGACGACAGGTCATCAGAGATCGGAGAGGCAGTTCTGGAGACGACCGGGAGGGTGTGGGCCACGAGTTGGCAGCTATGCGGCGCTGCCGGTTGGGCCATGAGGTGCAGCGGCGGGAGCTGTGGGCATGCATGCGGTGGCTGGGTTCTTGTGTCGCGGCGTCGGTGGCTTCTCTGAAATGCTGTCCGGCGTGGGTACTGTAGAAGTGCCGAAGTCGAGACTGCGCACGAGATCGGAGAATTGCGCACTATAATGGAGAATCCGATACCTACTGTGCGGCGCAGAGCAACGGCGGCATCCTTCATGGCCTCGCCTTCATGGCATGCCGACACGCAGACAGCTGCAGCCAGGTTTCGTGATGTGAAGGGCTCCTCTCACTGCAGAGTAGCGCATGTAAGCAACGTGCAATGCTAGTTGAGTTGCAATGCTGATTGTGAAATGCAGGCGCTGCGCTGCAGGGTATTCTGGAAAGATGATTCAACATCAAAGAGTCCTCATTGAAGACACATCATTTCCGCAGCAAGGTTCGGTTTGGTGCATTTGTCCATTCACAGCGCCGGTGTGCAGCTAGCATCCACTAGCGGAGGTCGACATTTGCAAGTCACATCCTGCAGGTCATCCAACAGCAAGCCCGGCGCAATCTGCTTCGCACGAGCCGAAACTTGCTGGTGTTGTATGAGCTTCGACCGATAGCACTCCCACAACGGGCCGCACGCTTGCCAGCGTCCTACATCAGATCGAAAACCACTGAGCCTCCGTCCAAGCTCGTTCAGCAGCCAGCCAGCGCAAGACTGCGAACATCACCTCGAAAGCGTTGCTTATTAGCCGCGACCTCGTTTCGGAGATCCACGGCAGAGCCGCAGTCGCAGAAACAGGGTGCACAGAAGGGTGGGTTGCCCGGCGCCGCGCCATGGGCGACTACGGCCGCATTCAGGCACTCGTGATAGCCACGATGCCGGGCCATGTCGTCTATGAGCGCTTCTACAGCAGCTTCACGGACCTCGAGCGAGCCGAGCTGCGCGCCGCTCTGCAGGTGGGCTCTCACAGCTCCGCCGCTTATAGCAGCCGGAAGGGGAGACTTGCACGAGTGCCGACCTCGGACAAATTCGCATGACGCGCTGTGGGGCAGAGTGTCTCAAAGATCTGGCAGCCGATGTCTGATTCAAAGCGCATCATACGCTGTCAGAGCCCTCCGTTCATGTTTTGACAAGGCTACCCTGCCTCGGGCAGGCGCATTTGGGAGCGGTTGTGGAGCCCAGCTGCCTGCACAGCTCCTCATGCGCTTTTCCCTCGCATGTGAGCGCTGACCTGCAGGTTGCTCCACCTGCAGGCTGCTGCGGACCCCATCTTGCCTGCAGCGCAGGACGGTCTTGACTATGTGGCACGCTACAGGTGGGTACGTCTGCTGCTGTGGTGGAAGAGCGCACAAAATACCGCTCAAACTACGGCAGGGCACATCGCCTGTTGCCACGAGTGCGAAGCTGCGCTGCGCGGGACGACACTTTCCGACGGGCTTGCTGTCAAATGCTGGCATCTTGGAACTGCCGCATCGGCGGCCATTAGCAAGTGCAGCAAATTCTCTCTGCACCCTGTCAACGGCATAGATGGCTCGCCGCACAGCGGATGCGGTGGTTCCTTGAAGGCATCGGACCGGCTATTGTCGGCGTTTCAGTTGATTTCTCATTCATCTCAGCGGTCCAAGAAATGCTGAATTGCTAGGGCGGGCATGGTGGTGCCATTTGATGTGTCCGCAATTGAGGGACCCAGATGGCAACCGAACCCACGAGCTGAACATACGCACAGACCTTCCTATGCCTTCCAACTGAGTCGATCACCACAGGGCGGGCGCGGTGGTGTTCGTCATGTACGACCTGGACTTCAACCTCGCACAATGGTCCGAACTTGGAACCCCCCGCCAAGTCTTCTGACGGTGCCGCTTGCCAATACAGGGCGGGCGCGGTGGTCTTCATGAAGACCACCGATCTGGTCTTCTACCTCGTCGGCAGCGGCGAGTACGACGAACTCATGCGTGCGACCCCCCCCGCCCCCGCGCGACATCGGCCTGCCTTGATCCTGCAACTGCCGGAAGACCACGAAACCGACACATGCTGAACCCTCGCACCTGGCGGCGCACCCTGCTGAGGCGCATCCGCGCCCGCACCTCTGAAGAAGGGGGTCCTTCGTTGGTTGGATACGCAGCCTGCTGGCTGCGCTGGGCTTGCGGGGTGGTTTGCTGCGAACTGTGAGCAGGTGGCTTTAGGGTTTCAGGGCAGCCCCCTGTGTGGAGGCACCCACCAGACATTGAGAGGCAGTGCAGCCTGACCAGACATGCTGAAGGGCCCTGGGAAACTTCGATCCATCATCAGCATGCTTCACCACTGGCAAGCATGGCAAAGTACGGCTGCTGCGTCCCGGGTGCAGCTTTACATGAACTCAAAATGCTCGGAAATTCTTTGCAACTTGATCGCAGCTTGATTAAAGGAAACTGTCTGGCGTGAGTCACAGCGACCAGGGTCGTGCTGGCGTCGCTGGTGGTGTGTCTGGTGATTGCAAATTGCCGTCAGTTGATGCACCGCAGGAGGTGCTGCATTCGCTGGTCTCGTGCCTGGCAGCGGGTCCTGCGGCGCATGCACCCTCTGCAACGCCATACATACATCGCAAAGCTGAACCGTGCTGTGTGCAGTGCGGGAGGTGCTGGGGTCGCTGGTCTCGTGCTTGGCAGAGGCCCTGGGGCGGCAGCCGAGCGAGGCCGCCATCTTCCGCGACTACGGCCGCGCGGTGCTCGCCCTGGACCAGGTCATCTGCGAGGTGGATTTTTGGAGGTTTTCCCCCATTACATGGAGTGCACCTTCTGACTAGAAGTCCTGTGGAACTGTTGCACGACCGTGTTGGTGAGAGCCACGTGCGCTGATTCTCGGACATGCACCACCGAGCAGTCTGTGTGTCGACTGCATGTACCGCAGCTTGCGAAGCTCGTCTCCCACATCTCGGTCGGCCAAATTGTGACTGCCGTGACATGTGCTGCTTGCAGGGCGTCTTGGACGTCACCGACCCTAAGGCCGTGCGCCGACACGTGCAGGTGTTTTGTGTGTGTGTGTTTTGTTGGTCGGGTCGGGGGTGCACAGTGCTGCGCAGTTGGGAAGAGGCCGGAATTCACAGTTGCATAAAACGATGTCGCGTCGAGCCAGTTCTGACAGTGCACGGGTGATGTGTCTGTGCAGGACTGAGGAGGCAATTCGACATTCGGAGTTGTCAGTGGCGCCAAAATGTCCGCTTGACGCTGCTGACGGGATGTCGCCAGTCGAGCACGCCGATCCGCGGGCTTGTATTATTTCATCGTTGGATCGGACGATGGAGCCGGTGATCTTGGCAATCTGGCACATGGTGTTCTTTCTCTACCATTGATCTGAAAAAACTCCGACAGAGGTCACACCACTGAGACATCCTTGAACCTGCGCTGACTCTTTGTCAAGAGAGTTTCAGGGCGTTGTGGCCCAAGCATTGCTAGTGGGCGGATTTCTGGTCATAGTCTCGACTTCCCCCTCCTGATTCCCTATTCTCTACTGCTCATTCGGACCTGAACGCTGCAAAGTTCTGGAGGGCTGTCCCCGCTGTAACCAGTCCAATCACGCCGCTGATACGTGGCCAATGCCTCCGCATGACCGCATGCAAAGCTACGGCCTGCCAGCCTCATGCCGCCCCTGCAGCCACCGCGCCGCCCGCTGCCGGCGCCGCCGCCGCCGCCGCCGCATCGCCGTTGCTGGCGTGGGCAGGCGATGACGTGCAGTTTCGCACTCTGTCGCCGAGATACACCATCTGCTGCACCTCAACCACCTGTGCATTCCAAAGGCTGCAAATTCAGCCACAAGCAGCATGGCAGCATCCAGGCATGCCCTGGCAAGACGGTCGGTAGTGGGGCCAGCCACCTGTTCAGCACCAGGATCACACTCGTGCCGCATTCCAACAGCAGTGTGTTGGGCACGACTCGAGGCAGCTGAGAGCATCGGGGCTGTGACAGGGCACATGCTGTCAGAGAGGCATCATCGCATGCCTTGTGCAGCACCAGCCAGGGCTGGCTGCTGCACAGGTCCTTTTCGACCCAGTCGTGCAGCTGGTAGTTGACGACGCCGGGCGACGGCGGCGGCCCGAAGCAGCACTCGTCCGCGATGGTCCTGCAGTGATCAGCACGATATGTCGAACATGTCGAAGCCGCGGCGTCTCGATGCCTCAGGCCGAAATAACTTCGTGAACTGGTGTCGTTCCCCCAAGTCGCTGCAAGAGCAGGCCACGAACTTTGGCAGTGCAGCTCGACGATAAATACCATAACTGACAGCTGCCGGTGCTGCGACACCCGAGCGCTACCCTGCGTGCTGGAGACCACAGGTTGCAGTCGACTCTGCGGCTTCGCAGGAGGAGGTACCGCCTGGAGTTACTTCGCTTCTTGCGACCCACCACGCTCGTCAAACGCCAAGCAAGGCCGGTGACTACCTGACTTTCTGACACAGCGCAGCTTGCTCGCAACTGTCGCCAAACCCTAAACCCTAAACCCTAAACCCACCTGAAGCGGCTCTGGTTGATGTGGCGCAGGTCCCATGCCTGCAGCCAGTACCCAAATGTGGCGTCCTCCACGGTGTACCGCTTCAGCCCCACCGTCTTCTGCGTCGCGATCAGCATCCTGTGCGGGGAGCGCCAGCGCATGTCGTCACAACTCGGCACTTTGAGAACGTGAAGGGGCTCAAATCTCAGGCTGTTTGCCGGCCCCGTCAGCATGCGCTGTGGGTGCCAGCTGCTGGGATGCCGGGCCGGCCGCTGGAGCTGGCCTGCCAAGCACACTGCAGATGCAGGGTGCGGCATTCTGTCGTCCCATTTCCGGTCCAATTCCGCTGATTCATGTTGGTCGTCCACCCTGGAACCGGCTGCGATGTGCTGAGCCCGCTTCGCTGGCCGCAGGCCGGGTGCGCAACACGAAACTCTGAGAGGCAGCAGCCACGTTACAAGGATGCGACACCTTCAAGAGACGCATCTGCAAAAGCGGTTGCTCCTGGCTGCTTCTGACTGCTGCTCCAAACGTGGACGCACCTGGCGACGTCGTCGCTGATGACGTAGCCGCCGCCGACCATGTACTTAGGGTAGTCCTGCAGCCCGGTGTGCGCAAAGAATTCGTCGCTGTTGTGCGGGTGCTCCGGCTTGCCATGCGTCACGATGATGCGTTCCACCTGCGACCAGGCGGTGGGGAAAACCTGAAGGCGGAGTGTGTAAGGAAGGAAGGCGGTGTGTGTTGCGCTGTGCGGGTGCTGTAACATGGCATGACATGGCATGGATCATGGGCATGTTTCCCGCCTGTGCCCACAGACAGGCCCCTGGGGTTGTTCGTAACTCACACCAACGAGACAGCATGGCAGACAGCTTCGACCTGTACAGTCCAGCACTGTGCGCGTTGGCTGTGTGTCCCAGGGCCGGGGCCGTTGCGTCATGCCAGCAGGGCACGCATCACCCGCCCACCGCACGTCGCGACAGCACCACCCACGTGCAGCGGTCTGGCAAGATACAAGACGCAAGCGCGGTGGTGCAGGCCTGCCGCCTCCGGAACCCTATACATGAAATGCACCTTCCACTTTGGTGGGACTGCATCCGAATTGATCCCAAAGCTAGAGGGAGTCGAAATACCTGGTAGCCCATGTACAGCGCCTCCTGCCGGCAGGCGGTGTTGCTGCACGCCTGACGCAGCACCCCGACCAGCCCCGGCACGTTCACGAAGCTGTCGTCATCCGTCTGCACGCACCAGCAGACAGGCTTGCATGCATCGCACGAGTCGGCACCCAATCGTTCCTCCGATGCACTATTTGGGAGCGCCCCCGCAAGGCGTTGCAGAGGTCGTCCCAGCCCTGCGGCCGGCCCCATGCACATGAGTGCTCTGCCGCACCCACCTCTCCCCTGCAGGACAGGGACCGCTGCCCCGCCCACACATGCATCTCGCCTTGTGACGACAGCTCTACCGAGTCAGCTGGATATTCCAGAACGAAGCAACAACAGGACATCAGTACCAAGAATGTTGCAGGGGTTCAAACACTTCCATTTGTATTGAACGACAGACGCGAGCTGTGCGTGACTCGAATGTCCCACACCTTCAGCACGAAGGAGAAGTCGTTGGACGCGACCACGTGCTGGAACACCTTCAGCGTGGAGTCCCCTATCGTGCGGTAGTTCTGGTCGGCCGGGATGTCCAGCCAGACGAAGTCGTTGTGCGCCCTCAGCTCCGCCGCCGCCGGCGGGTCCACCGGGCCGCGGGCGGCGACGAAGAACCGTGTCGCCGATCGCCCCGGCACCTGCCGGCAGGAGTGGGAGCCGCCTCTGGCCGGGGGGCACAGGTGCGGCAGGCGAATCGTGCCGAGGCGCAGCAGAGCATGCAGGCGCCTTGATGCAACATCGCCACATTACTCCTCCCACCCGCATGCGACGCAGCACAGGCGCCTTGGGACACGTAATTGCACCGCTTCTTTCAGCCCAGCTGCGGGGGACACGGAGCATGGCCGTGAGGGTGCAGGAGCGGGCTACCTGTGATGCATCAGCCCAGGCCGCACGGACCGCCCCCCGCCGGTCCCAGTTGTTGCGCGCCGAAATGATGCCTGCAGGCAGGCGCGGGAAGAGTGGAGTCAGGCACCTGCCCCGCCTCATAGGCTCGCAAATCTTGCCGGAAGCCGCTGCTTCCGGTGTCATCTCTTGGGCGCCCTGCGCCCTGCGCACAAGCAGGGCAGCTCTGCAAGCATGCGCGGACAGCAGTTGCACTGCCTAGGTAGCAGACTGTGGCCGCTCATCTGGCGGTGTGGGCACACCATCACGGCCTTGACCCATCGCTCAGAGGAGGCTCCTCACCGATGAACAGGAACAGCTTTTCCCGCTTGGCAGCGTCCCCGCCCAGCAGGCACTGGTCCAGAGACTGCACGCCGCCGCTGCCATGCAGCATGCCGCCGCCGCCGCCGCCKCSGCCGCCGCCGCCGCCGCCGCCGCCGCCGCGGTGCAGCTGCCGCAGGCGAGGTGCCAGCGTCAGGCACAGCAGCAGCGCCGCCGCCAGCGCCAGGCATGTGAGGATGCGGCGTGAGCCGCAGCGGCGACCGGCCGCCCTACGGGGTGTCGCCTGCATGCACACAACCATGATGAATGGCATTGGGTGCACAGACGATGCAATCCAACATCAAAAGCGAGCGGTTGGCCGGCACCGGCAATCACTTGGTCTGGCGAAATAGCATACTTGTGACTGCGGCTTGGCCCACTGCGAAGAGGCACGCGTGTTCACACGCAGGCCCCGTGGCGTGTTCAGCCTGTCCACCTGCAGTAGAGCATACAACAGTCGGCTTTGGCTGCTGCTAGAACAGCGGCGACCTCAGGCGGCAGCAGCCGCATGGTGCGTGCCATGTGGGCGCCTGCAGCAGCACGCACGGACGTGACAGGATGCGGTGGCGGGCGGGTCGATATGGGAGGTGTGATCGAGGCTCACCGCCAGCAGAGGCATGGTGTAGCTACTGGTGGCGACGCGCCGCCGCGGAAGCGGCCTCGCAGCGGCCTGGGCTGCGCCTCACAACAGCAGGGCCGCCGCACGGTGCACCAGTAGGCTCATACACGGTGCTTGCGGCCTCAAACGCACCGGGTTCGGGTCAAGAGGCCAGCAAGCTCGTGGCTGGCCACGTTCTGGCACCAAGTTGCCACTGGCCTGCTGACACACGTTGAGCAAGTGAGATGGTGCACTGTCAAGCTTCAAAGATCGCGATATTGCCATGGTCCATTGACCTAGGAGCGTCTGCGTGTCGCCGGCGGCAGCTCGCAATGCTCTATTCAAGTTGGTCAGCTCAACTGCGGCGCCAGCGCATGCACCATATACAGCAGTGCCGGAGCCTGACTTTGAGGCCCAGACGCTCCTCAACTCGATGATTCAAAGCAAAATTCTGACGGAAGGTTTGTTCAATGCTCAAGATCTGTAGTAATGAGACTAAGGAATCCGGGATTAGATGGCTTGCTGCAGATTTGTGACGCAGGGCACCGAAGGCGCGCTGGGCAGAATCACGAAGCTTCAATTGACTGTTCTCAAGCTTCTATCGGCACCTTGGCACCGCTTCTCGCTTCTGCAAAGCCAAAATATACGCATTTTGAAGAAGTCCCATTATTTAAATGGTAAATTCGGGTTTTGTGTGTCGAGCCAAGAAGGAAGCGTCGAGACGGTGTTCGAGAATGCAAATCGCAAAGCTATTGTCGGTAATCTTTGAGACGTCTGCAGAGCTCCTTCTGCTGATGGACGCAGCGCTGCTAACTCACAGAAGCGCTGCTTGTCGAATGCACGTGTTCCGACACCGAGTTGCATCGATGGGGGTGCATACGCAGACTGAAGCCACATTGCGCGTTCGAAACCATCAGCAGTGACCTCCAGGAATCGTCCAAGATGGCGGCTGCTACCGAGAAGGAAGAGGTTGAGGAACTAGATCGGGTCCTCACCCGGCTCGCTCTCACCGAGGACACCAACCTACAGAAGGCGAGCGCCGGCTTGCTGATGAGTAGTGATGCAAGAATGCCATGCAGCCTGCATTCATGTATATAACGCTCGTCGACTTACTTGCGCTGTGGCATTTCAGGGTGCTGCATGCCGCAGTATGCATCTGCAGTGTTAGAGGGACCGCGCTGTGATGGTTGACTGACGAATACAACGCAAACGAATCTTTATGTGTGTATCGTCATGGGGAGCATACTATTTCCGCGGAAAATATGCCAACTAAGAGGCTGCGAGCCTGCAACCTACCGCAGGTGCTGGCGCGGCTGCTGCCGCTGGCGCTGGAGCGGCTTGGGTCCCCGCACCAGGCGTCCCGCACCAAGGTGGGCCTCGCAGCGCCTCTCACGGCAGGCACAGGTCGCCGGGGTCGCTGCGCCGCAAGCAGCTTGCATCCCTGCTCAGCGAGATTCCGACGCCTGCGCGGCCGCCGGGTCTCGCTCCGGCAGGGTCTGAAGGCTGTTGCTTGAGCCGCCATGCCCCAGTCGCCACACCCTCCATGCCCTGCGAATGGTGTGTCCACTGGACTGTGCGGGCGAAAGCTTTCCGATGCGTCCCCAATCTCAACGCACAGGTGCTGGAGATGCTGTCGCACATCAACAAGCGGGTCAAGGACCAGCGGGCGATCGGCCTGCCGTTGGGCGAGCTGCTCGCCCTGTACCAGAAGCCGGGTGCGGCGCCCATGGTGCGCAACTTTGCGCTGGTGTACGTGGAGATGGCGGCGGCGCGGGCCACCCCAGAGCAGCGCCTGAGCGTGGTGCGGCCCCCTCTGTTGCATGCAATGACAGCCAGGCATCCATGTATTCGGAGAATCATCGGGGTGGCATGGGCCACTGCAGAGCAGCTACAGGCCGTGGTGCGCCTCAACCCCCACTTAGGATTCCTGGAATTCCGCCTCAGCTTCATGGCAACTTTGCGGACAATCCACAAACAGTGCATATCTGGGGTGCGCCCCACTCCCTCAAATTGAAGGCATGCTGCCAAGGCCGTGTGCTGGTTTTGCATCCGTGGGGACAGCGATGGCCACCCTGGAGCAGTGGGTGGCTGCTGCGGTGCGCTGCCAGCCGCAGCGCATCCTCATCAGAGTTTGCTGCTCAAGCTCGGGTGTCATCCCGTAGTTTTGTCAACTGAGCAGGCCATCCCAAACTATGTAACCATCTTGGGGTGCTGTGCACTAGGGCATGGCCGTGCGGGTCTGCAGGCAGCAGACAATCTGGCCAATGTCAGGACCGCGAACCCGCTATTGCCAAGTTGCGCTGTGTGTTGGCTTCTCAGTGCCATGCCCTGCAAGCTATGCTGTGACTGCCACTGCTAAGCAGACCATGCGCACTTGGTAGCTTGCGTCAGGGAATCGTTCGGTCTCAAGGTTGGTGCCAGGCTTGACGAGTGAAGTGCGCTGCGCAACTGTGCGCATGCCTGTTCAATCTCCTCTTCCTCCCGGTCTCATTTCACTAAGTGATCCCAGCGGACGCGCTGGAAAGGCCTCGTCCATTTGCGGCAGGTGCCGCAGCTGCTGGCGGGCGTGGCGGCGAAGCCGGCGCAGCAGCGCGACATGCTGCTGCGGCTGGCCTTCAGCGGCCTGGCGCCGCTGGGCGGGGCCCAGGCGCCGCGGGCCGGCGGCCTGGACGAGGAGGCGGCTTTCGCAGCGAGTTATGGGTTTCTGGAGAGCGCCGCGGACCGGGCAGCGTTCCTGGACTTTGGGCTGAAGCTGCTGCTCTACAGCCCGCCACTCAGCGTGCTGATGCAGGTGTGACATTCTGTCAGGCTGAACATGCGAGGCCTGATGTGTCTCTGCTTTTGTGTGGGCTCCGCCACGAGCTGGGCTGCTGAGCTTGGTGCACAGACGTGGGCCACACAGCTTGCAGATGCCAACATCACATGCGGCATGCAGGGTTCCAGACCCGCGACTGACGTTGGTATGTGTCATGCTCAGGGTGGGGCATTGCGGGGGGCGGCCCCGCCAATTCCGCAGCCGCAGGGCGCGCCTGGAGGGGCGCCGCCGCCGGCTGCGAAAGTGGCGCCGCCGGGGCTATCGCTGGCGGACCTGCCCCGCATCGAGGGCAAATCGGCACCATCAGGCAAGGTCCTCGAGATAGATCTACACTAACCTCAGAGACAGTCGTGTGGCCTGAAACAGCGGTGCTGCCGAGGCTGCTGCTAGCGGTGCTCTGGCGCATCAAGAGCAGATCGGTGTGGATGGGACAGCAGCTCGGCCGTTTATGAAATGTCAGGGCAACATCGTGGCATGTTCGAATCGCACATCCACCTCGGCTGCACTGATTTCAGCAAAGTTTGCTGCAAGCCTGGAACATTGCGGCTCAGCAACGCAGTCATTGATAGCAGCCTCTAGTCGGGCGAGTCCGAGATGGCTGGCCTCGTTTGACATGCCTCTGCCCGCCGCAACACCCACGGTTGAGGGTAGATGTCCAGCTGCAGCCAGGTTCAACCCATGCCAGACCGTGTCGGTCAGGGCCTGGCTGTGTACAGCTGACCGCAGCTGACATCGTACTCCTCGGTGAGTGTTGCGGGCTGAGCAGGGCAGAAGCATGTTGTATGTTTTGCACATGCTCAGCTTGTGTGTGCCCCAGGTGAGCCAGCAGACTTCGCCGCCGCCAGCGGCAATTGGCAAATCTCCTGTAGCACCTCGTGACATAACCTGACAGTCAGGCAGCCTGCACTTGCCTGTCATCGCAGGCGAGCAGCTGACGGCGCAGCGGCTGGCGCTGCTCAACTTCAGCGCTGCCGCCGGCGTGGCGCCGGCCGAGGTGCTGCTGCACTACCTGGTCGCCGCCGTGGATTCTGCAGACGCCCAGGGACGCGTGGCGGCGCGCGGCGAGTCGCTGCTGCGCAAGCGCTGCGGGGTGGACTCCAGCAAGCCCGCCGTCGACCTCGAGGATGCCACGCTGGTGAGTTGAAAACACATTCTAGTTAGCTGCTTTGGCGCACAAGAATGCAGAATATGCAGAATGCAAATCATAAGTGGCGGGCAGCAAGGAGCTGCTGCGATATCGCTGCGGGGTGGGACTACATGATGTAGACAGGGCTGGCTCATGCCATCGACCTGCGCTCTCTTTGCGCCGGCAGCTTTGTGCATCTATTGAGCGGCTGGCCATAGGGCAGAGCTGAGGGTGCACGGGTGCCGTGGCTGTGGCAACCTGTTCACCCTCCGCATGTATATGCCGTGGTGCACCCAGCTTGTGCTGCCACTGCGCTCATCGTCCTCGGCTCTGCCCCGACCATCCATTCAAGTGCGTTGCGTCTCACTCAAGGCAGCTCAGTTGGAGGGAGATAATGCCGTCTGCCCTGGCAGGGCTGGATAGGTGGACCCGGTGGTGCAACTCATGCCGAGCTGGCAGAAAGCGCTCGATCCCCAAACCCTCTGGCTAACCTTGCAGAGTGGCCCATCTGCATACCAAAATGGCAGTGGGGCCACGTGCTGCATCGATTCACGCAGCGGCCACAGAGTTCAGAAGCAGCAGCTGGTGCTCGTTGCCGGCTGGTGCAGTGCACATGCTGCCGACAATTGTGCGACGAAGTGTCAGCTGGCGACTGGTCACCTATTCTTCCCCATCTGGCTGGCAGTTTAAAGGAGGATCTGATCCTTTGAGAACCTCATGCGCTCAGGTGAAGAAGTTGTTCGGGCTGTTTCTGGGTAGCGGCACCCCCGGGGCGGCAGCAACAGATTCCACGGTTGCGGCCGCGGGGCCGGCGCTGCAGGCGCGGCTCATGGGACTCTTCACACGCAGCCTGGCCGCCGCCAACTCCTTCCCACAGACGCTGCAGGTCCGCGCTTCTGATTTCCGGTGCAGTTGAACCTAGGCTCATAGACACATTCGAAGATTGCCGCTACTGCAGCGGGCGCTCCACGTCTGGTCCGCCTGCAGCGCTCCCAACGCTTGGCGGCGCTGCGCCGATGCTGCCCTCACGGCCTGTGAACTATGCCCTGCATACGTATCATGGGCCTTGGATGCGATACCACTCTGCAACATGAAATGTGCAGCGCAAAAGCTGTGTGCTGCCTCAAACCCTGTGCGTAAGCCAATATCCCGTGCAAGCCGTGTCCTCACGTCTCTCCCCTTTTATGTGCAGGTCATCTTCACTTGCGTCTACGGCGCGGGAACCACGCTGCGGCTCAAGCAGGCGGGCATGGAGTTTGCGGTGTGGGTGTTCAAACACGCGAGCGACGCACAGCTGGCGCCCATGGCGCCCGCTGTGCTGCAGGGCCTCCTGCGCCTGCTGGACTCGGGTGATTCTCCACTCTCTACGTCTTTACATCCTGTTCCTGTACTTTCGGGGGTTGCTGCCGGGGATGATGTCGCATGGAAGCTGAGCACCGCAGGCGCTGCAAGCCTAGCACCGGGTGCTACCCCGACTGACTGTGCATGTTGACCAGGTTTGGGATGCGCAATGCGAACTTTGCACACATGTCAGATGGCTTCACAGGCTGTTGCTGCAGCTGCTGTGGATATCGAAAAGTTGAGGATGCCCAACAGCTGGTTGCTGTAAAGCCGGCACCATGCATGCCTGCAAGAGGAATGTTGATGCAGAGTGTAAGCAGCACTCTGGTCGCCTCGTCATCGCCTTCTGCCCATGCGTCTGGCAGTATGCACGCTCACAAGTCGCGCATCGCATGTCGAGGTGTCGGACAGCCTGAAACACTTCTGCCTTTTCTGTTCTGCCTACCCTCCAGGATGGGCCAGAGGGGTTTAGCCTGTCCGACATCCTGCAGAGCCGCCCTTGCAGTCTGTGCGTCAACAAGTACTGCAAGTCGGCCTCCGTCATCACATGTATCCTGCCTGCAACGCCGCAGAGCCCCCCGGCGATGTGGCGGGGCGCGGATTGCGGTCCTTCACCTACCAGGCGGTCGGCCAGCTGGCGGCTCGGGCGCCACAGCTGTTTGCGTCCGACGTCGCCATCGCCGCCCGCTTCTTCCAGGCGCTCGTCAGCGAGCCGCCGGGCGTGCGCGCGGCGGTGCAAGAGGCTGTAGGATCGCTGGCGGCGGCATACCGCGGCTGCGCCGGTGAGGACAATCCCAGTCTGTTCCATGGGTTTGAACTCCTTTGTCCCTACAGTCTGGTTTTCTCTGTCAAACGAACTTGGTTGAATAGCTCTCACATGAAATTAGCACCCAGGGATCCTGCACAACATCTAACAGTGACTGCCGTATCTGAAGGCAATTCCACCGACGTGTCGACGCGCTGCTGTTGGACAGCATTGGAGCGCTGTACAGGGGGCGGCGCCTAACGCGAAGCAAATGGAACTAGTCTTGAAAACGGGTCCTGGTGACGCAACGACAGGCTGATGCTGCGTCCCTAAACCCTGAACCTAAATCCACAGGCGAAGACGCCGCCCGCATCGAGGCGTTGCTGCTGGACAGCATCGGGGCGGCCGAGGAGGGCCGCCGCCTGGCGGCTGCGCAGTGGGCGCTGCGCCTTTTCGGCTTTGCCCACGTGCCGGCGCGCTATGTGTGCGTGCTGGCGGCCGGCGATGGGAAGCTGGAAGTACGTGAGGCGGGCGCCGGCGGCCTGAAGCCGCCCAAGGCCGCTGCGGGAGGTGCGGCGCATTAGATCCGAGAACGCTCCTTTGACTGGATCTCTGGGCCCTGAGCACAATGCTTGCTTGTGCAGGCTGGCCAATGGGCGGACACACGAGTGGGACTTGCTTGACTGCTGGTGCCAGCGCACAAATCTAGGAAGCTTGTCAGCCTCTGCTTCCCCTTGCCTGAGCCCGTTTTACAGCTGGGTTGCAAGTGCTGTGCAATGGCATGTCCCCAGGTGCATCCCTGGACGCGGCGGCGGTGGCGACGGCGGCGGTGAATGCCCACTACCCTGCGGCCGCCGACGTCATCGCGTACTTCCGCGGGCGCCACCCGAAGCTGGCCGGCGGCGCCGAGGCGGGGGAGGCCCTGGCGCTGCCGCCGGGCGCCTTTGCGGCGCTGATCGCCTTCCTGCGCACCTGCCGGAAGGAGGCGGCGGCGGGGCAGCAGGAAGCAGAAGACCTGGCGGCATATGCAGGTGTGGCACCTGACGTATCAAGCCTTAAAAGCAAGGCCCTGTTGCTGTGCAAGGCTCGTTGGGTGCGGATTTTGGTAATTGCACAGTCCACATGCGATAAGGTCTCGTGCAGACCACAGGCGTGCTGCATTGGTTTCGTGGCCTGCGCCTTACTTGTCTAGCAGGTGTGTTGGATCATGCGACTGTCGCAACACATGGCATGTGGCAGTGCACGGTGCAGCGCGGTGATGCTGTGGCAACACCCTTTCCGTCGATGACTCCGTTTTACTGCTGCATGTTTGGCGCCGTCTGCCATTTCGTATGCTCTCGACAATTCCGCGACAGCATCCTTTATCACTTTGCTGTGTGCCACGGCATACACGCCTCCAGCGAGCGCTTTTCACAATCTCATTCTGATGTAGGCCTAGGGGACCGCCAGCTGCAGCGCCGGCGTCAAATCGCACATCAGCGTGATTTGACGTCTGCACTGGATTTTGTGGCGCTCGAGGATCGCCTGCAAGGATCCCCTGCGAGCAGCTGCGGCGCCCTGCCTTACATGCCTTCGCTGGCCTCAGGTCAACCCACCCTGTACTGCAGGCCTGCTGGAGCATGCCCTGGTGCGGGACTCGACGCCGGCGCTGCAGCTGGCGGCGCTGGAGGCTCTCCTGGAGGTGGCGAGCGGCGCGCCGGACGCTTTTGCGGAGCGCTATGCCCCGCGGCTGCCCTGGCTGCGCGCCTACCTGTCGCACACCGACGCCGCTGGTGTGGAGCTGATTCTTTTGAATCTTACCGCATGTTCCTCGCAAGACCTATGTGTCATGGCTGCGTCGGGTTGACGCCTGCGGGTGGGCTCCTGCCTGTGGCGCTCTGCAGGATGCTGTGTGGCTGCAACAATGTGAAAGGCTCTTAAACTGCCCGTTGAACACCATCCTCCCATTCACCACAGACACCCACGCGACTCCCAGAGGATGGTGTCGAGCCAGGCACTGAGAATGACTCTGCTCTGCACTTGCTGACGTGCAGCACGAGAGGCAGCGGCCAAGCTGTGCGGCGTTGCGAGCGCGGGACAGCCCAGCACCTCGGCTGCGGCTCTGTTGGCGGAGCTGGCGGCAGCGCTGGCGCCGCCGGCTGGTGGCCGGGACGGCGCCAAGAAAGCCGGGAAATTCGAGGAGCGGGACGGCGCCACGGCGGCAGTTGGCTACGTGTTGGCGCAGTCGATGACTGGTGAGGGTTTCGGTTTGAAACTGCCCCGCAATATTCTGGTTGTTGCAGGCAGCTCTTTTTGGGGCACAGCCACGAGGCGAATACGGATCGGGGAACTGGGAGATGCCATGCGACGCTGTTCTCGTTGTTCTTCACTTCAGTATGAGCATCGTTTCGACCGTTGTATTCTTCAACCTTTTTCCGTCTGGGTAGATTGCACCTAGCAGTGCACATTCCGTACGCAGTTGTGTGGCTGAATGTGAATTCAATTCAAAGCATTTTTTATACGCCCACAGCACAAGACATTATTCAGGGCAGCGTTGCCGCTGCGCAGCACGCTCCTTTCCCATTGAGACGGCTATGCTTTGGAGTCTTGCATGCATCACAAACCTACAGAGCTCAAGCGTCAGCACAGTCCACTTCGGTTCTCATTGTTGATTGCGCAGAATTGGGCTGCAAGGCTCGAGGTGTTGTCTCTGTCAAGGAGAGGCGCTGCCTGTCCTTAGAGATGATTGCCCTCAGCCTTTCAGTTGCTGGAAGCCCTTCAATGCTGGGAACGCTGTGCCAGGTGCTTCTGGGTGCACCTCCTCGTCGGCGCACACCTAAGTTGACGAGGATCGCACACGTTGCTGCCGGGTGCCGTCTTGCCGTGGTGGTTCTGTCACCATGACATCGTGGCTCTGCACCGCTGACTCTGCACGGCACCGGCTGCGCCATGCAGGCCGACCGCACGTCGGTGCCGACAGCCAGACCGCTGCCGCGGCGGAGCTGCATGCTGCGCTGGCAGATTCGGACACGCAGCTGGCGGCGGCCGCGGCCGCGGCCCTGGGGCACGCCGCTCTGAGGTGCATTCCCTTTCGTTGTTCACTAGGCCGATTGGATGAAGCATCACTTGCGAGGTGACCTGCCATCTGAGCAGGCTGGCACAATGGACGCGAAACGTGTGTTTACTTGTGCAGGGGCGCGCTGCCGCTGCCAGGGGGTGCACCGTCGCCGCCCGATGCCGCCGCAGGCAGCGCTGCGGGAACAGCGGCCACTGCCGCAGCACCCGCCGCCGCTGCGCCGGTCGCTGCCGGCACGCCGGCGGGCGATGCGACATGCGCGCAGCCCGCCGCAGACGGCGCAACGGCGATGGATTCCGACGCGCTGGACGTCGGCGCTGCAGCCAGCGCCACGGTGGGCGGCAGTGCCTCAGCGGAAGCAGGAAGCACAGTCCAGGCCACGCGGTGGAGCGTTCTGGAGCGCATCATTGGCCTGACCAAGGACCGCGACAACAAGGTGACCATGCAGAGCAGCTCCTCAACGGTGCACCGTGATCCAGCAGCTGCCATAATGGCTTCATGCCTGCTGCCCTGCATGGCTCTTGGCAGCCCCTCTGACAAGTGGCACCTCAGTGAGGCGCCGGTAGTAGCCCTGCTGCCTGCACACTCCCCCAAACCCTGAGACATGTCCTGCTCGGGAGCAAAATGGAACAGAACCGTTCACGAGCGACAGCGATCACGGTTTCAGGTGGTGCTGCGTGCCGTGGCGGCCGTCGGGCACCTGGCGTCCACCGCTGGCGACACGCCGCAGCTGGGCGCGGCGGTGGACGGCTTGTTTGCTCTGTCAGGCAACAAGGCTGAGGAGGTGCAATTCGCCGTTGGCGAGGCGCTGTGCTTCGTGTTCGGAGGTGAGCCGCCTGAGCGCCGAAACTTGAAGGAAGAGCAACTGTTCACACACCTTCACGGTGTGAATTCTGCAGCGCTGTGCTCCTTTCTCGGAGGTCAGCTGACACCAGACGCCCCGTGGGCTGCTGCACAACAGCGACGCCAAATGCGGCCCTGATGCACGGGCCTGATGCACTCCACGAATGCGCAAAATGCTGCGAAACGACGGTACCAGGTGCGCTGCGAACTGTTGCAGATGGCAAACAGCTTGCCAGCGGCGGTGGGGCACGAGTTCCACCACCAGCGCTAGACCCAAGGGAAACCCTGTGAACCTGAGCGGCAGGCTCTCGTGGTTTTGCTATTGCTGCGATGCGTACCCATGCCAGCCATGGTGCTACCAGATCACATCTCAGGCATCTGCAGACCTCACTTGGCGTTGAGGCAGCTAATTCGTATGGAAAGGCCTCAAATTTGGGGCGCTTGACCTCTCGGTGCAGATAGTGCGGGATGGCAGCCATAGGCTGCAGTCACAGTCATCGGCTGCTGGCACGAGATCTGTGGCCTGCGGCGCTCACTGCCACCTCTCCGCATCCTCCTTTGCAGTGGCCATCTGTCATGCACTAGGGGGTCACACGCTGACTGCGATGGTTTCGAAGGCCTTGCAAACCTCAGTAGCAATGGCTCACGGCAGTGTGCCTGTGCATTCATTCGTTGCAGGCGTACCGGTGTCAGCGGACACGATTTTGCGTAGCACCTACCGTGGGCTGGCCGCCTGGCTCACCGCCGCGGGCGGCGCCGCCACCACCGCCATCGCAGCGCCCGACGGGCCCGCCGCCGACGGCCCGGCGCCGATGGCGGAGGGTGATGCGGAAGCAGGAAGTGGCGGAAGCGGCGTGACCCGGCAGGGCGCCCCCGAGGCGGGCGGCAGGGCGGCGGCCCGGGAGCAGATCATGACCAAGATCATGGACGAGCTGATTTTCCACCCCCGCACAGAGGTCCGTGCCGGGACGGATCTAAACACGGAGCTTTCACAGCGTGTCCCATGGAACGCACTGGCCGCCTCATTGACGGTTGCTGTTCGTCGTCGGATCTGCTCAACAGCCTCTGCAGACTGCAGCATGCACCGCGCCCATGGGCAGGGCCCCGTGCCTCCACGAGCACATCCTCTCCGAGGATCCTTCTACGAGAACTCGGCTGGAGCAGACTTGCCTGCAATGCCATTTCCATAGACCGTGCACGCCCGGGGTGCAGGTGCGCTGCGGCGGCTGCATCGCGCTGCTGTCGCTGGTGAGCTACACAGGGCGCAATACCGCGCTACTGCCCCGCCTGCCGGCCATCCAGGTACGTCTGCAAGTCGCAAATGTGCTACGGCACTGGTGCGGAGGATTGTACACGAGAAGCATTCGAGAAGCGGCTGCGCGCGCCGAGTCACCAGAAACCATCTGCCGCCTCACCTGCGCGCAGGAGGCGTTCTCAGGGCTGCTGGGCGACGCGAACGAGCTGACGCAGGAGATGGCCAGCCGCGGCATCAGCGTCGTCTACTCCCTGAGCGACGCCGCCGCCCGCAAGCAGCTGCTGGACGGCCTTGTCGGCACGCTGCAGGGTGACAGCTGGTCCTGCAACATATTTTCCCAACCTGTCTAACGATCTGGCTGGCGCCTCTGTGGTCTCAGATGGGGGTGCGTGTGACAGCATCATGCAATGACCATGCGCAGGGTACTGCGGTGCTCTGCCAGATGCTCGTGGTTGCTGGTCAACCGTGAAGTATGAACACATTTGGCCGGGGATGCTCAGTCGTGTTTGCATTGCCTGTCGGCGTGACTGCTGGCCAGTCTCCTCTTCGGCTTTGTCCGCAGCAGCGCCACAACTAGTTTATTGCATTCGCTGGCGACACCCAGCGCTGTATTGTCCGAGGTTCAGCTGTCTCGCCAATGCCACTGGCCGCATGCAAGCGTTTGCTGTGGTGCAGCTGCAGTTGGGTTGCGGCAGTGGCGTTGAGCGCCCGGTCTAGGATGATACGTCAGAAAAACGAGGTCGATAGCATCTGCCCTTACAGTGATCAGAATTTCATGTCTGCAGTGCGAACGCGGCAGCAGTCCTGTCAACAGGAGGCTCGACAGATTCGCTCAGACGATCTGTGCCTGACGTGGTGCCCATGACTACAGCCCGAAATTTCGATCAAAGTAACCCAGCACATCAAAGGTTTCACCCCCTTTGACCAGGCGGCCCGCGCAAGCGGCGGGCGGTCAAGCTGGAGGGCGACAGCCGCGTGTTTGCAGAAGGGGCACTGCCCAGCGCGCCGGGCGGCGGCGGCCTCACCACGTACCGCGAGCTGTGCGGTGCGGCACGGAAACACCACCTTCCACGGCGTGGCGGACGTCCTTTTTGTTCATGTCTGCCGCCTGCATCGTGTATCCTTGGCATGTGCAGCCTACAAGCGCTCGTTACGGTCCTTGTATTTAGCGTGACACAACTCTTCATGTTCGGAAGATGGTGTCAGGGCAGCTGTGAAGCAGTCGATTTGAATCCTCCAAAGCTAGCCGACCTGGGGCAGCCCGAGTCGACGTACTGCTATGTGGCCGTCAGGACTGTCATTTGATGCAAACACTTTCTGGGTTGCGGAACTGGCCAAAGGCCTACCGCTCCAGGGACCTGCCTGACTCCCTGAATGTTGGGTTTGGGGCGGCAACTTCAGAGCGGTAGGCCTTTGGCCTGGAAGCTCTGAGCTGTCAGTTTCATACGAGTACATACATCTAAGGTCACCATGCAAATGCGATCATGAGCCACACCAATCTCCAATCTTGAACATACACATCAGGCCTGGCCAACGACCTGGGGCAGCCGGATCTGGTGTACCGCTTCATGGACCTGGCCAACCATGCGGCGAGCCTCAACTCCTCCCGCGGCGCGGCGTTCGGTTTCGCCGGCATCGCCAAGCTGGCGGGCGAGCAGCTGGCACCCTACGTCGCCTCCATGGTGCCAAAGCTGTACAGGTGTGTGCGGTTTGATTCTCCCAACACTCCTCTCAGCGCTTGGACAAGCTCTTGGCGAGCAGCTGGCGTCCTCGCATCGCGTCCACGGCGCCCAGGCCGTGCAGCTGCTGCCCTGCGTTCCTCTATGGTGCCAATCCCTCCGCGCCAGCATTCTTTCGTTGTTTGCACTCTGCACGTCTCCTTGTCCAGCAGCTGGCACCCTGCGTCGCCGCCAGAGTACCCGAGCTGTACAGGGTGTGGGGATCCCACAGCGTTGCAATTCCTGACGAGTCAGGGTGCTGTCACCCTGCAGTTCCAGGCGGCATGAAGCAGCTGGGACGTCAGCGTCGCCATCCCAGTGCTGATCTCGCGCCCGGGAGTGCTCGCCATCGCAATGCTGACCCTGCGCCCACGGGCCCACCACGTCACGGCCAGCTTGTGCAGATGCACACGCTGCTCAAGGAGGCGGCGGCTGTGTGCCGCATGCTCCTTGTAGGAGTTCATGTTCTGCAGACGGTGGCTGCCTGCACGGTGCTGCGCCTGCAGCCCTGGTCGGCACTTTGTCGAAGCGTCCGAGCAGTCGAAAAACGCCCTATATGCGGGGTTTTTTTTGGGGGTTTGTTCATCCCTAGGATCCTGCACTCATCAGCCCTACTCAAACTTACTACTGCAGGAACCATTTCGACCTCAGTGTAGGCCCCCGCAGGCGCGAAGCAAATGGCGGCAGGCGCTGGTCCCCGAGCGGCGCGTGGTAACTGCAAATAAATCCCACGGTCTTGGAAACCTTGATCGCAGATACCAGTGCAACTCCAACCCACAGACGCGCGAGACAATGGCGGCCATCTGGCGGGCGCTGGTCCAAGAGCCGCGCATGGCAATTGCAATTTGAACTTCACGATATCAGATAACCCATATGCAGGTATCAGTACGATCCCAACCCACGGGTGCGCGAGGCGATGGCGGCCATCTGGCGGGCGCTGGTCCCGGAGCCGCGCGCGGCAGTCGAGGCGCACTGGGACGCGATCGCGGGCGAGCTGCTGGGCGAGGTCGGCGGCCGGCTGTGGCGCAACCGCGAGGCGGCCTGCCTCGGTCTCGCAGACCTGCTGCAGGTGCGGGATTCGACAGACTTTACAACATTCTCAAGTGGTTTTTGTCATCTGTTCTGCGGGCGATTCCGATCAGCCGAGCCAGCCGCCTCCACCTGCCACCTGTTCCTGGGGTGTGCGCAAGGCGAGCCCCTCAGAACGGACGGCAGCCTGATGACAGCGGAGCAGGCGAGTCGGCGCCGCGGCGCACCAGCGTTGGCAGTGCCATGCTTGCACGGCCCTCACAGTGCGGCTCGGCAGGCCGTCAGTGCACCCTGCACGGCAGACGTCGGGCGGCGCTTCTGCCCCCCATCTTCTTGTTGGATTCGGGTGCACTTCTTGTCCGGCCAGCTGGTACTGTGAGGGTCTGCATTGTCCAGCACGCCTCAATCGATGCCCGCACGGCAGCGACCTGAAGACGCTGACACCTGCCGGCCGCAAACAGCTCAGCATGGCTTGTGTGCCTCAGACAGTCACAGTCTGGCATGCTGCCACCTAGGTAGGGCAAGTGCAGCAGACCTGCCGCAGCGGCATCCGCAGGGGCATGCCAGTTGAGTGTCATGCCGCAGCACCCAGGCGCAATGCACGCCAGGCGTCGCTGCGCATGCCGCACGCTGTCAAGTCTTGCAGTGAGACGCCGCTGCCGCAGTCTGGACTGCCACAGGCACACGGGAGTCGCAGCAGTCATGAGGGAGTGATGCCTTGAGCACTGTGGTCGTTGGCCGATACCAGACTTTCATTTTCCGCACGACATCCTGACGTGCTATGTATGCGACGCTGCTTTCAACAACAGCCCCGCATACCCTGACGTTGGTGTGCACACTCGCACTCTGCCGCTGCAAGCCGGCTGTGCGCGGGCGCTTCGAGGATGTTTGGACAGTGCGCTGTCAGCACCCTCATTGGATGATCAAGCTTTTCTCGCGCAGGGCCGCCCCTGGTAGGACGTGCGTTGTGACGAAATTGGACCGTGATGCTGCGCTGTACCGCGGCTCACGCTGAACGCACACACAAACGCTAAAGACGCATGAACCCTGCTGAAGCTTGCAGACTGCACACTGCACACAAGGGCGCCGCTGGCCGGCCGGCCGTGGCCGCTGCGACAGGATGTGGGCCGTGGCGCCACGCACGCCCGCCGCTGGCCAACGATGCACATTCGCTGGAGCCACGCACAGTCTGTCGCAAACTTGTCGCTCAGGGCCGCTGCCGGCCACATGTGCGGGGGCGCTGCCACGAGACGCGGACAACGACCGCCGGCGCACACCTTCTGTAAGAACGGAAACTCTGCGTTAACAGGGCCGGCGATGGCCGGACGTACGGGGCCGCTTCGACGAGATGTGGACCATGGCGCTGCGGGCCCTGGACGACATCAAGGAGTCCGTCCGCGCGGCGGCGGTTACACTGGCGCGCGCTCTGCGGAGTCTGACGCTGCGGGTGACGGACCGGGGACAGGCTGGCGAGGCCGACGCCGCGGCGGCCGTCGCCGCAGCGCTGCCGCTGCTGCTAGAAAAGGGTGAGGTTTCGAAGTTCTGTCTGTGGAGAGGGGGCCTCGCTGCCGCTGCTGCTGGAGAAGGGTTAGCTCCTATTCTGCTGCATGTTTTGCTTTTGGTTTCGCTGGTGAGTCCGACAACGAGGCTTCAGGGCAGGGAGGAGCCCGGCCCGTGTCCTGGAATGTGTGTGGTAAAGTGCTGGTTGTCGCCCCGCGGTGCAGGCCGCAGCACTTTCCTGTAGTTGCCCCGAAGGGCAACCATCAACCTAGCTGCAACTGGTAGAAAACTGAGAATGGCACAGGGACACTCGACCGCAGCGGTACTGTTGCTGTGCGTCGTCGCTGCCACTGCGGGTAGCTGCCTGGGAATGACGCGGCAGTGGCCAGCATTTGTATGACGATCTCGATGCTCATTGCTGGTGCTGGAAGCGGCCAGCGCAGCAGGACTCAACCAGTAGTAGCTCCGGCCGTTGACGGGCTGCGGCTGGTACTGAAATACTCCGTCTGCGCTGGTCGTCCTCATGAGCGGCCTCAGTATGCGGACACTGATTGGAGGCGTCCGCTGGGGCTGAAGGTCGCTAGAGTTTCCAGAGTGTTGTAGCTGCAAACGTCATACAGTCGGCACATCACTGCTTGACACACACCAGGCCCGGCCGTGGCGGTCTCACATGGCTGGGGTGTGTCCATGTAGCAGAAGGTTGTCCGGGCGCCTGCGCGGCCTGCGACTCCAATTAACAGTGCACTTCTATGCGTCTTCAACCCGAGGAACGCTCCGTTGCAGGCACGGGCGTACTCAGAGGTGCCTGGCCTGGTGGTGGGCACGCAGCCAGGGTGGACGCCAGGCCAGAGCTGCTGCACTTTCAGATCCTGAGCATGAAAGGGCAACACAAACCTCTGTTGGAACCTCCGCTGGGATGGGCAGCAGGGTGACGGAGGTGGCGGGCCCGGCAGTGGACACCATCGCTGCGATTGGCGCTGGGTCAGCACTGTGACAAACAGGATCACTATGCAGTGTACAGACAGGACAATGCGACGGTATAACATTCGCCACCATCATCTTGCGTAGGCATGGGCAGCGCAGTGCCGGAGGTGGCGGGCCTGGCAGTGGACACCATCGCCAAGATGGTGACGGCTGCGGGGCCGGGACCAGTGCGGCCACACCTGCCGCTACTGGTCGGCTCGCTGCTGGAGTCGCTGTCAACGCTGGAGGTGAGGTCTGCAACTCTTCCAAACCCTGGAAATGAGTTTTAATGCTCTGCTATGTGGTACGTGGGTGACAATGCGCATCGGGATGGGCGCACCTGCCGCCGCTGGTCGGCTCGATGGGTCAGAGAAGACCTGAGCAAGTCTCCAACAAGAGCGTCGTCCCACATGCACACGGGCATGCCAGGATGCAGATGCAGTTTCATGTTGGCTCAGGGCAACGCTGCCGTTTCCGTCCTCTTCAAGACATGCAGGCTGTTCATGTCGCGGAAGGTCCCAACTGCCTGCCAACACGGCCAAGCACTTTCCTCTATGCAGCTGTGCATTGGCTGCTGGCCTCCCTGGCCCGGAAGCTTACTCGTGTCGTCAGGCTCGTTGAAGCAGGAGTAAGCAGCCGGGCCTTTGAATGCCGGCATCGCGTGCACAGCTGCTGCCGGTTGCACTGGCATCTCGCATGAAGCATGTGGTTTCATACTTAGGACTCGTAGGTGACACAACTTTGAGCAGATTGTGTCGGCTGGAGATAGCTCTGAATAGGGTTTTGAGTTCAATGACAACCCACAATCAAGCTCCGAATCCCTTAGCAACTGCAGGACTTGCAGCTGAGCCACCTGGAGCAGCATGCGCAGCACCTCGCGCTAGACAACACCCAGTTGGGCGCCCTTGCAGGCCTCAAATGGTGTCGACAGGCCAGTCGAACAAATATCTGTGTCCTCGCCTGAACACACAGGACTCACGGCTGAACTACCTGGAACAGCATGCGGAGCGGCTGGGGCTCGACAACGCCCGGCTGGAGGGCGCGCGTTTCTCTGCCGCCAAGGCCAGCCCCATGGGCGACGCCCTGGACGCTGCCGGGCGCTACGTGGACCAGGCCTCTCTGGGTGAGTGTCGTCGCAGCAGGTTGCTGAGCTGCTGAGCTCTACTTTGCCAGCGCAACCGCTCGAAGATCTGCAGACAGCTTTGCGCCAGCCGAGCAGCGGCATGCTGTGACTCGTGAGGGCTCAGCAAAGCCGTGTGCAGAGTTGTGAGCGGTTGCCCTGGCAGTGAGCCACCTCATGACGCTCTAGGCATGTTGGTCGCCAGCTCGGGGGGTTCCCGGCACCAGTCGGGGGTGATTTTGTCTGTGTCCGGCGGCAGCAATGCAAGCTGGGACCCCGCAGCTGCGAACCAAGCGAAGTTGTCCCACTCTCTGTCCCGCTGTATGCTACACGCCGACAAGCTTGATGTGCCGCGTGTTGGGCCTGTCAGTGCCTGCAACAGAGGGCGCTGGGTGCCGACATTTCCGCCTTGATCTGGCCGCCTGCAGAGGCGCTGGTGCCGCGGCTGGGCAACATCGTGCGGCGCGGCGTGGGCGTTAACACACGCGTCGGCGCAGCACGCTTCATCTCGGGGCTGGCGCTGCGCATGGGGCCCGACATACGGCCCTCGTCGGGCGCCCTGATCAAGGTGCAGCCCCCATATTGACACGCAGCTGAGATGAGACGCCTCTGGACACCGGCAAGTGTCAAGGGGCGTGGACAGCGGCAGCAAGTACCTCCGCTAAGTTGTTGCGTTTGCTGAGCCTCATATCGCTAGCGCTGCACACCACAGCATGCCGGCATGGAAACCATCATTGTGTTCTACAGCACTCCGCGGGCTGCAGAGCACCCATCCCAACCTGCCCCTGGTCTTCTGCCATGCTTGGGGCAGTGTGCCTGGGCATCTCTCTGCAACGCAATACACGTGGCGATCGAAAAGCCGGAGATCGGCTGCTGCCAGCCCGGATCCGCACACGGTGCAGACAGCAAGGAACTCTCAACCCTTAAACGTGCCAGCCCAGAAGCCGGCCCGCCGTCGGCCTGCAACCTCCGACGCCCAAGCTCCTGAGCACTGGATCCCTGCATGCAACAGAAACTTGATACCACCGGCCCCCTGCATACAACAGGCTCTGGTGGGCGCCGCCCGCACCGAGCGCAGCGGCACCGCACAGCGCGCCTTCGCCGCCGCCGCCGCTGCCGTCGCCCGCCATGCGCCCGACGCCCGCGTGGAGAAGCTGCTGGCGGAGGCGGCCGCAATGCACGGCGACCCGGGGGACCGGCCTGCCCGGCAGCTGGCGGGCCTGCTGTGCAGGGAGACCGCGCGCAACGCCGCGGACGCCTTTGCCAAGCACGCTGCCCAGGTACTTGCACTGTGCCAGCCGTTTGTGCCTGCGAACTCTGACGTCGACCCTGAAGGTGAGGACCCTGACGCGGGAGAGAGGTGTGGCGCATGCCGGCCCGTTCACCTGCAGTCTTCTGTTGTGGGAGCCACGCAGCAACGGCCTGCGTGCAGCGTGCAGTTGCACTTCGTCGCCGGCGCTAAGACATTGCCCACTGCCGAAGTGGTGCTGCTGCTACTGCGAAGCAGGGCGAGGGCAGGCCTCGTCCTGGGCATCGCCGAGGGTGCCATACCTCGAACGACCACCCTTGCCCGCAGGTGCTGCCGCTGGCCTTTGTGGCAAAGCAGGACGAGGAGATGGATGTGGCGGAGCTGTGGGGCGAGGTGTGGGAGGAGGCCACCAGCGGCGCGGCCTCGGCGCTGCGGCTGTACATCGCAGACATCGTGCCGCTCATCACTTCCGGTGCGCTGTGCCCCTGGCGTGTGAGGCCCGGTCTGCACCTTGCGTCATGCAGGGTTTCACGACGCCTAGCGCCACCCGGCTGGCGGCGCAGCCCCCTGCTTCCGGCTGCCGCACCAAGGGGCGCCGCTCATCTCCCGGGCTGGCCCGTGAGCCGGCATCCGGATATCGTGCCTGGCATGCCACCACGAACGAAAGACAGCCAGGCGGCGTGCGAGGGTCGATGCAACGGCTTGCTGTGGGGAATGCCGGACCATCACCGGAGAATGCCGGACCGTGTCCGTCGGTGACACGCCTCGTCGCCGCCGTGTGGCCGCAGGGCTGGCCAGCCAGCAGTGGGGCCGGAAGCGGTGTGCGGCGCTGGCCGCGGCCGCGGCGGCAGAGGCAGCGCCGGACGCCGTGGGACCACATGCGCAGAAGCTGGCCGGCGCGCTGCAGGTGGGCGTGATCGCACACGCTTCTTCCACACACGTGTCCCACATATACCTGTCTTGCTGGCATGGTGGAAGGTGAGGAAGCGGCGGCGGCTGCGGCGGCGACTGCGTCGGGTGCGCCGCGTCGCTCGCACAGAGCCACACACGCTAAGGCAGCAGCTGACGCACCGCGCCGACCGCACAATCCGGGCACACGACCTGGTTTGCAGAGGCCATGCCGGCCTGCGATCGCGCCGTGCGCACCCGGCAGGCAGCGCCGGAGCGTGAGACGGCAAGGAGGCTGTTTCCTGAGGGCGCTGGCGGCGCTTGCTCAGGTGCCAGCAGCGTTCAGAACCCAGAACAACCGGAAGGGTGGTGACCTGAACATCGGCTTCGAAGATCGAGAAACCCTAAACTCTAGACATCGTGCCAGGCGGAGCTCCCCGGGCGGCTATGGGACGGAAAGGAGGCGGTGCCGGCGGCGCTGGCTGCACTCGTGGCGGCATGCCCTGCCGCGCTTGGCGAGCCCGGCGGCGCGGCGGCGGTGGCGGCCCTGGTGGAGGCAATCGGTGAGCGGTTCTACTCATCGTATCTTCTGGACTGATGGATGAGAAACCCTTCTGACAGCCGTGCTCCCGCTGCCCTCCGCGAGCCCGGCGGCGCGGCCCCAGTCGGGGCCCAGGTCGCGGCGGTCAGTGAGTGCATTGTGTGACAGACTCGTGTGGAGTTCCCGTGCCAGAGCTGTCGGGACATGCTGCGCGAGCGTGGAGCTGCTGCAGTGGCCTGCGGCGCCCCTGGCCTGCTGAGGTGGCCGGGCCACACATCGCTGCTGCTGCCTCTTGCGTGAGGCGCTGCTGCAGTCCATGCGGTTCCTGATGTTCCCAGCGTGCACTTCGATGGTCCGCACGCACAGCGCATGTTTTTCACGCAGGTAGTATCGGGCAGGACAGGGTGCTGCACCTGTTTCAGTAGTCATGCATGGAGAAGGCTGCAGCCATGCGGTGCTGCATGTCGCATTTGGCCTGGCCGAGCTACAGGGTACGTGGCCAGCGTGCAGTGTGCCAGGTGGAGTCAGGAACCTGGCTCCGCACCGCTGCTTCAGGCCTTGCTTGCCGGCTCGGTGCCCTCGCCCTGCCAGACTGCGCGTGCAGCACTTGCATGTTCTGAACTGCACCATCGACATGATGTCGCAAGGTTGTGACTGCCCATTCCTGTTCGTTCAGATTGCATTTGGCCGTGCGGCCGCGCAGATTGCAGCTCGTGGCTTCGTGGGCTAGACTTTCCGAGGAAATGGCGCCATTGCGTTGGCGATGGAGAGCCTTTGGCAGCCGCTTTGGATGGTTGCTTTTCGAGCCAGTCACCTGCTTTGAGCAGCGTCGCTGCAAGTTCAGGACACGGTGGCACGATCTGGGATTCAAACTGGAACCCTTGGTTCTGCAGCAGTGCACACAGCGCTGGGCCCGCGGATGCCTGAGAAGGCCGGAAGCTTCTTCCAATGGTTGCCAGACCGTCCAAGCAACCTGATGAGACACCCGCACGCCCTGTGCGTGCAGGGCGCAAAAAGGCGGACTTCCGAAAGGCGGCGCTCGAGGCGCTCCGCAAGACGCTGGCCGCCCTCCCGGCGCAGGACCACTTCGCGGCCGCGGCGCCGCCGCTGCTGGCGGCGCKGGCGGCGCATGCCGAGGTGCAGGCCGCCGTGCTCGCGGGCACCGCGCCGCCGGTGCGGCGCCTCCGCATGACTGGGAGCACCCGGGCCCCGAGTTGTCCGGAGCTGCCTGGCGCAGTGCTGCACCAGCGGATTCAAAGACCCGATGCAGCGGTCGGTCTGCCGCATCCAGCGGCGATGGGAAGGCTGGGCGGCTGCACACGCAGCACTCGTGCAAGCACAGCATGACAGCCGCTGCACTCGGCTCATTCGTTTCACTCGTGCCTGACATCGTCCAGACGGCCGGGAGGTTCTGCTCGACCCTGTACTGGAGGCTCGGCCCCGCAGGTCCAGGATTGTAATAGAGCTGCTACTGCAACAGTCGCTCAGGTAGCTTTTGACCGTGCTGCAGGCGCCGGCCGACGGCGACGCAGCGCTGGCTGAGGCGCCGACACCGCTGCCGGCGCTGGAGGCCGTGGCCGCGCTCGGCGCCGCATGGGCGGGGCGGGCGCGGCGACTGCCGAGGCGCGCGGCGGCGACGTGGCGGACGCGCTGGCGGCGGCGCTGCTGCCGGGTGATTGGCGGGCGCCCTTGCTTGCTGACAGGCTGTTTGAAGGCTCTGAACCTGTGCAGCAGCGCTGCTGGCCTTTACATGAGGGCGTGCGGGGCGTTTCTGCACCACCCGCGCTTTGGGTGCTGTGCCAGCAGGTTGTGTCAGCCGCTCTCGCGAGGTTCTGTCCTTGGCCCAAGCCTGGTTCGCTCTCCTGTTCCCAGGACACTCGTGGGCGACACGGGTGGAGGCGCTGGGCGTCGCCAAGGCGTATTTGCTGAAGCTGAGCCGCCTGAATGCTGGAACGGATACTGCCGCCGGCGCAGCGGCACATGGGGCTTCGCCCCCGCAGCTGACGGCGCAGCAGCTGCCCTGGGCTGCCAAGCTGGTGCCGGGTGAGTGGGAGCCCGGAATGTCGAGCTGAACCGTACTTGGCCAGACTTAAGTACCGGTTGACGCTGGGCTTATGCGTCAGGTGACATGCATCCCTGCCGGCTGGCGCAGCTGCTCTGCCGCAGATCCAACTGGTGTCGCTCATCTGCTTTCTGAACTGTGGCCTCGCAGACTGACTTGCAAAATCACAGCAAATCCGCGCCCCACATCGCAGGCATCCTGGCCGGCACTGAGGAGGCAAAGGTCTCTGCTGTGCGCGCCGCGGCGCTGACAACGCTGCAGACGCTGGTCGAGCGCGCGGGTGGCGGCGCCGCGCTGCCGACGGCGCTCGCGGCGAACGTCCGCGGTCGGCTGGGGGCACTGGTGGCCAGTGAACGTAATTCGGCCATCACAGCGCAGGTCAGTTTTGTTGCAGCGGTGGCACGCATGCTGTGTTGGAAGGTGTGTGGTGGGCCGGCGTGTCGTGTGTGGGTTGAATGTGGCCAAGATGGCTCGCTGGTAGCGCCTGGTTGTGCAAAGCCACCGTCGCAGTTCCCAGTGGCAAGTGCTCCTGAGCTTCAGCGCCTGTGAATGCTGAGGTGCGTGCATGCCTGCAAGCCTGCGACAGGCTGGTCCTAGGTACCTGGTTCATATCGTCTGCAGAAGTTGAGGTGCTGTGATGATGGGTGCAGGCTGCAGCATTGCTGGCGGCCATGCCGGCGAAGATGGAAGAGGGGAGTTGAAAGGAGGAGAATCGCATGCATTACGGTAGATCACGGGATTGGCGCTTGGACTTGCACTCCGATGCAGAATCCAGTCTGGGTGAACATGGCTACGTATAGGACATGCAGATGGAAGGCTGTGGTGCGCCATGGGAGCATGTGGAAGTTGGTACGCTGTCCAAGAAGTCTGAAAGTTGAAGCGTTTCAATGGTTCAGGCAACCGCCAGCAACCCAGAATGCACACTGACTGGCTGCTTGTACAGCTGCCAAGCCCTAGCTCCCCATTCCCCCAAACATGCCCGCTGAATGGCAACACGCTGCACGTCGACAAGCTGTCGCTGTCCTTGGCCTCCTGAGATGCATCTCAACCTCTGACAAGACCGTCGACAATTCCTGATCCAAAAGAGCCGGTGTGTTGGCCTGCAGTCGCCATCAAAATCTTGCTCTGCTCTGGTTCTGCAACGACTGAACGCCAGTCTCTAGGTCAGCATGGCGAATGCAACGGCGGCGATGGCCGCAGTGGCTGTTCCAAACGCAACGGTGCGGCTGGCGGACTGCGGGGCTGGGGCCGGCGCAGCGCTGGGGTTCATGGCGCCTGCAGGTTGTCAGACGAACAGTTCATGGGAAAGCTCGAGCAGAACATGGTAATTTCGTACGGCGCCGTGACCGACAGTGATGGGATGATGGTGCAATTGCACATGCAAGAGATCGTCTGGCGCAAGCCGCACAAGTACGCCTGGTCGGTGCACCTGCTGCGGCGCTGCCGGGGCCGGGCGCGGGCGCAGAGCTGGGCTCGGTGCCGGGTGCGGCGCCAGGTGCGCTGTCTGGGGTCAGCGCCGCGCCTGCAAAGGCCAGGCGAAGACGCGTTACAGATGTGCCATTGCAGGCGTTGCAATTTGAAAATTTAGGGGGTGAATGTTGGAGCCATGCCATCCGCCAGCATGCAAATGGCAAGCGTGCATGTGACATGCACCGCCCGCACTCTACAGTGTCTTCCACGCAGAGCAAGGCACCACGTGTTTGCAGGGGTTGGGCTGCTGTCAGCATGAAAGGTGACGCAATCATGCAGCTGGCATCACGCCTAGTTTGGATGAACAGCGTTACCGGCCAGCCACATTTGAGGCAGCCAACTTGGGTTTGCGGTTGGGGTTCGCATGAGTTGCGGACCAAGGATGCACGCCGTTGTGAACACGCTGCAAGCATTGGTGCTCACCAGAGGGCGAGTCAGCCATGCCGGGCTCAGTGGCGGGCGCGGTGGCGGGCGCCAGCTCCATCTCCGGCGCTGGAGCCGGCGCCATCGTGGAGTCTGCCAGGAAGAAGCGCGCCTGCATCCGGGGCCGACATGTCAAGGGCCTGGCTTTCGCGGGAGAAGGACAGCTGGGGGAGACCACGTTTCGTTGCACGTGTGCAGGGCACAGGTCTGAGCGGGGTTCGGGTGAGGCATGCTGCACAGCTTGTATCGTTTTCATGAGTCAGACCCGCGCATGCCCTGCGGGCCAACATGACCACAGACCCAGCAAACGGGCAGCACACCCAGGCACACCGTATGGTCACATCCCTCACAATTGATGCAGGCCAGCAGCCTTAGCTGCTGTTGCATATCCTGCGGCGCTCTTGGATTTGTCAGGCGCCTCGCCAGCCGCACAGCCGGTACTCCCTTGCTGTCGAGCATCCTGAGATTCATCAAAATCGACGCCTGGGGCAACAGCACACCGTGGTGTTGACGGTCGTGTTGAAGTCGGGGCAAGGGTTCGTGATGATGTACGTCGCCCGCGGCGCTGTGCACGGGTCGCCCGACGACGAGGTGCCGTTGCCGCTCGACACCGAGTTGGCGGCGTCCCGCGCGGCCACGGTGCAGAAGCGCTTCTCTGCCGTGGTCATACCGAAAGTGCGCGCGTAGTTCGTCGTGTCGGTGCCTGCGAGTATTGCGGCAGCAGCAGCAGCTTGTCAAACGAGACTTCATGAGCAGTCAATTGAACAGGCTCCTGCTGGCAGGTCGCACTGCCGGCTTCGAGGATGCGCGAACTCGCAACACGTGTAGCTGTGCAGCAAGTGCGTCGTGTCCCCTCTCATCGGATGGCCACAGCCCGTTACTAATGACGAATTCCCGAGTAATAACATCCAAAGCTGTGATGTCCGTGCAGCACGAGCAGCAAGAGGTGAACCTGACGACATGCAGACGAAGGAGTTGCGGACATCGTTGGCGGTGCTGGCCCCGACAGTTGCAGTGGCCGCGTCCGCCAGCACGCAGCCGTCTGTCTCGTACACCTGTGTCACCCTGCAGCAGATTTTGCAGAGGTCACGCTTCAGCGCTGCAACCCCGGTGTGGCAGCAGTCATGAGCAGACAACGAAAGGTAAACTCGAGCATGGCAGCGGGGCCGAGAGGGCTCACGTGGGGCTGGAGGCGACGCAGGCAGAGTTGTTCGCCCTGTAGCTGCTGCGGCTAAAGAAGAGGTTGGAGCCCGGGATGCCTGCCTGCTGGTAGTCTGCCGGGATGGCAATGCTCTGGTTGTTCACCTGCGAGCGGCACGGTTGCAGGGCTGGACCTGGACCGCAGGTCTGTTTGCAGACTCGTCAATGCATGCGGGAGGCTGCACAGGCAGCGAGGTTGTTCACGAGCTTCCACTTCGTCACTCGCGCTGGCACGCCGGCTCAGGAGGGACGGTCTGTGCTGGGGCGAGGCGACATCGTGACTTGGGAAAATCTCCCACGCCGGGGGCAGGCCCCATGCATGCGAGCAACGGACGGTAAGATTGTGTGTGAGCCACACCTGGAAGCTGGCGTCCTGAAGGCACATGCCCTCAGCAGCGGTGATGGACACGACAAGGCAGCCACCGGGTGGCACCACGAGCTGAGTGCCGACGGTACGGTTGGGGGAGATCTCTCCGCCGATGCCGGCGGAAGTGGCGGCGGTGGGGCCCATGGCGGCGACCGGCACCGTCGCGGCACCGGAGCCGATGGAGCCGACGCTGGTGGTGGCGATGTTGGTGTCGTCGATCGGCGCAGGCGCCAGTGCCGTCGCGGGCGTGATGGCGGCGCCCGGCGGGGTGCCGACTGCCAGGAGCTGGGCGGCGGATGGGCTGAGGGCTGCTGCGAGCAGCGCCGCGCAGAGCAGCGCTGCGAATGTGACTGGGCTGCGGGCCATGGCTGCTGAAGGGCTGCGGCGCTGCTGACCTGCGGCGCAACAACATCATGCTTTGAGGGACACGAACTGTTGTGTTGCAGGTCGCGACTCAATGTGCAGCCTCTTAGCGAAGGGCCGGTGGCCTGCGTCTCAAAGCGCTGCCCTGCCTCCGAGCTGATTAAAGGTAAGCCGATCTGGCCGAGACGAGACGGATGTCGGCAGGCACGTCGTGGAGACCGGCTTTGCACGATATGCAGGCGATTGTTGCTCCGCAGGGATGGCCAACCACATCGCGCACGCACGGGGCATCGTGACGCCCTAGTCAACAGCTGGTGCTGCAAGCGTCTGGGCTCTAGACACCAGCAAAGACAACAGCCCATCGGATGGATGCAGGCTTCGCAGTGCTGAAACGAGCTGCGATTGGTGCATCAGTATGTCGCAGCAGCGCTGCAGGTGCAGCCTTCCGACAAGCGTGCCGCGGTGCACATCGGTACAGATCTGGCGAAGGTGACCGGGACGCAGGATGCAACCAACGCATAGAGTCGACGTAAGAGCCGGAAACATGCTCCGGCGCGTTGCAGCACACATGCCCGTCCTGGGACCGACCGGCATCGACGCCCCTAGGGCGAACATGAGCCACGGGACGGTGCATACGTTGAACCCACCGTGGAAACGCAACACGCGGATCAAAGAAGCCTGCTCCCGCCTTCCGCAGTACTCTTGCCTGTTGGCGCTGCTGATCCGTGACTGCGTGCCGTTCGGGAAGTGTGCTGGCGGCCGAGGCGCAGCTGGCGCTTTTTCGTAGTCAAGTGAGACTCTCATCAACTTGTATCCCCATCATATCACCAAAGGGGTGGCACAGGTGAGGCCTCTTGAGTTTTGGCAAGTGGCCAACCCTTGTCCAGTGCCACATGCACCGATCATTCGATATGCCAGCAGACAGCACCGCCGCACGGACGTCCCTCGCGGGCCGCAGCACCCACCCGCGCCACCGACGCTAGGCGCTGCAACTGAGCTGCTGCACATGCTGTCGCCGTTACTGCCGCCGCATGCCCAGGACGCTGCAGCTCAGGCGGCGTCCTGGCTGTTGAACAGACCGATGCGCGTCTGCCCGGCGGCCAGGCGCGGCCCCCAGTGCTCCTGGAAGAAGCGCCAAAAGTCGGCGCAGGTCTCCGGCACGTCCAGGATCGTCCTGCAATCAACCGGCAAAGAGACAACATGAAGGGAGGCAGGGTGCTGAGGGCTGCGACTGTCCGCACACCAAGGGGTTGCACCAGCAGAGCCCCCGCACTGCTACGATGCCACCGCCCAGCCCCAGCGTCGCTCTTGCTGCCCGACCTGGTCTCGAGCATATTGCGCCCCTTGGACTTGAGGGCGGCATCAGCCAACACAGTGACGGCCAGGTGCAGGGCACGTGGAGGGGTGCTGTACCGCTGCTGGGTGTCCAAAGCACCCCTGGCAGCGCCGACTGCTGCCAAGCAGTCTGGGGGCCACATTTGAACCTGGTAAGCTTCCACAGGTGGGCATCCGCCTGCACTTGCTTGGCGTTAGGGGCGCTGTACACGATTGGCATCATGGACAACGTCCATGACAACGAAGTGCCGCTGGTCCAACTGATGGCTGCAAGCGCAGGGTGATGCCCTCGTAAGGTTGAAGGAGAGCCGGCCCATCTCTGTTCCGAGACCCATGTCTACACGCACCCGCTGTAGCCAGTCAAGCCGTGGGGCTCGCATCAGACGCCAAGTCGAGAGTCTTCATGAGGGCATTCTAGTGCGGGATCCCGCCCGCCGTCTGGCGTCCGAGCCACGAGCTCCAGACGCAGGCGGCCCGTTCGAGGGCGCCGGGCATGCTGCAACAGTCGGACGCAGGTTTTCGTGAACGTTGCGCGCACCGCTGCTTGGCATCCAGGGCAACGTCCAGGAGGACGAGGCGCAGCCGGTCCAGCTTGAGGGCGCCGAGCGCCGCCAGCTGGCTGAGGCGGTGCGGCGTGCCGACGCCGATCGCGGGCGCAGACCTCGTGAGCAGCGCCTGCTGGTCCGCCACCTTGAAGTGCTTGGCGAACAACTTGGCGACTTTGCAGGCCTGTGGGGGGTGCGGCAGGGGGGCCATGAGCGCCAGTGATGCTTGACGCGATGCTTACCGCGCAGGATGCGGTGACACCGGGGACACGAGTCGGATGTGGCGGCAAGCGCAGGGCCAGCCGTGCACGAGCAAGAATGCGAACAGGCGTTGGGAGCTCCGCGGGGTGGCAAAGGTGCCGCACCGGCCTGCTGCCGTGTCAGAGCAGGCGGCGACGCGCGCGGTGCATGCGAGCACAGGAAACCCTTAACCCTACGCACTGGCCTACCTGGTGCAGCGTCGGGAGCTGCTTGATGAGGTCGTTGGCGCCCGCCGCGGAGGCCGCGACCAGCAGCACGCTCGGCGAGCCGGCCGGCCGGCTCCTGTCGTCTCCCAGGTGCTGCCGCCAGCCGGGCCCCGCCGCCGCCCGGAGCTTGTCCTCAAGGGTGGGCTGCCCCGCCAGTGGCACCACGAAGCTGCCTGGCAGGCGGCAATGGGGCAAGCATTAAAGTATTGATAGAAGGCCCTGCCGCCGCCTAAGCCTGGTCCTCCAGTGTGCACTGCCTCGCCGGCGGCACCACGAAGCTGCCTGTGGACGGGGCACCACGCAGGTGTTGCGGGAAGTGAGCCTTGAGTCGACGGATGGCTGGTGTCTTGGCTCGTGGACGTGGACTGTGCTGGCCACGAGCCTGGCAACCCCTGGCACAGCCGGCAGCCTGCGCGACCCGCCTCTCGCGGCATTGCCAGGCGACCCGCAGTTCACGCCCTGCTCGCTGGATTCTGTTGCAGCAGGCGCGCACCGTCAAAGCTTCCACGGCGCTCCGCCGGCGCGCCCGTGGCGCCTGAGTAGGACCCCCAGAGCCAGTCGGCCTGCTGGGCCGGCTGCGCCTCGGCAATCGCTGCCGCTGCGCCGCGCGACGCCTCAAACTCCAGCGCAGACGCCCTCTTCTGCACCTGCGGATATGCGGGGGTGGGGCAGCGGTCGAGCATGCGTTCGAGGGTGTGCGAGCTCCCGGGTTGCGAGCTCCCAGACTTAGAGGTTCTGCCGCCCTTGCTGCCCTTGCACGAGAATCTGACATGAGCTGCAGCTCCTGCAGCCCTGCAGGTGCGCTGCCGCCGTCCACCACGGCACTCCACCGACCTGCTGCTCCAGGTGCAGAGCGGCGCAGAGCGGCGCATCGGCACACCGACACCCCTTCCCTCCGGGTCCTTGCCAAGAGCAGGAAAGGCGAAAACCGCCCACCTTCCTCTTGCGAGCCTTCTTCTTCTGGTTGCCCGTCGCCTCCGCAGCGCCGCCGGCGCCGCCGCCGGCGCCGCCGCCTGCGTCCCGCCCCTCGATCTCCGCCGCCAGCGCCTCTGCACCATCCTCGCCCAGCGAGCCCGCGTCAGAGAGCGCCATGTCCTGGAAGTCGTCGTCGTCGCCACCCGCCGGCGGCGCAGCGGCCGCAGCCTTCCTGCCCGCGGCCTTCCTGCCTGCTGCAATGGGGCGCGCGGGCATCTGTTGGTGTGAGGGGGTGACAGACTCTAGTCCAGGGGCCAGAGAGAACTCTGCAGCGGCAACTTGGATCCGTGCGCAGACACACGGACTTGTGAGCGGTCCAGTGCTGCAGCTGGCAGAAAGTCAATTCCCTAGTCTCTGCAGGGTGTCAAACCCAAAACAGCGCACCCCCCGATGCCCAGCCCCACAGGTTCACAAGATGCTGCATGCTTGACGGCTTCCAATTCTCATTAAATTCTCAGTCAGTTTCAGAATTTCAGGATGTGTGAGCCCGGCCGTTTCTCTTATGTGTGCACCTTTCGACTTTGAGGTGGGCTCCGCCTGCATTGCGGAGTCGCCGCCGCCGGCGCGCACATCCAGCCGCTTTGCCTTGCGCTTTGCGGCGACCGCCTTGGGCTTGAGCAGCCCCTGCTTCTTGAACCCCTTCGTCTTGCGCGCCGGCCCCTTCGACTTGCCCTTGCTGCGCGGCATGAGTGCCATGGCGGGGCGCCGCGGTCCCGCTGGCTGCGCGAGAGCAGAATAAAGCCATGTTGCATTCCCCAAACGGCGGTGGCGGCAGCAGGCGGCACGACGCAATGCCCTTTCGGAAATGCGACCATCCCCGAGATAACAGCTGGAGCTGTTTGATTCCAGTGTCCTTTGATTGCTTGGCAGCGTCCATCGACCAAGCCAACATGAACAGCGCAGTGCATCAGTACCTGTTACTTTTTCGTAGACTATCTGCCGATGCCTTTCAGCGTTGCTATTCTGCTGTGGGGTGTTTGCTGTTCACTCCTGGCAGGCTACAGTGGTCCGTCAAAAGCTCCGCCTCTACGGATGGGTCGCTGGTGCCGAACAAAAGTTGAAAGCAGGGACGTGCAGCATGTAGGGCCTTGCGCTGTATGATGTTTGTCCTTCAGAACAACATGTCGTGTTTTCGCGCGACCAATCGGAAATTTCAAATTTCGGCAGCGCCGGCGCGCGGACTCGACATGCATGGGTGTAATGCTTCCTGCAACCGCAGGCGGCGGCAGCTGGCAGATTCCACTTTGTTCCCACGAACTCTACCTACCTCATTCTGAACGAAGCTCCAGGGCAATTTACACATCCTCGTTGACCCGCTCAAACGGTCTTCCATTCATCATCAAGCTCAAAATGCCACGTACGCGCCGCAATTGCTGCAACAATACCTACAAGGAAAGAAAGCCAACTCTATCGACACACACAAAGTTTTCCTACCGTCTCACGCACAAAGCTGCACCATATAACAAAGCGGGCGCCAGGGGCGCGGCCAAGTTCAAGCCATGAGGCATCTGAAGGTTAGCGTGCATAAGATATTGACTGAGAAAATTGGTCGATGGCACATTTAGTGTGACGGCGCCGGCAGCCGCAGCCTCCCACATCCCCTGGCTGCATCGCTGACCTCCCGCTTCGCCCTTCGCCAATACCCTCTCTCGAACGGTGGCTGCTGAGTTCGTTCGTGGCCACCGAGGCAGCCCACCGCCTCTAGCCGGTCGTCGAGCGTATTCCATTCAAAAGTGGGCTGTTGTCGCCCCATACCTCGCTGCAGCCACAGCAGCTGCCGCGCACGCGCCACTAACCTCACCATTCCTCGGCGCTCGAAGTGGGAGGGTTCTCTTCCTCTGTTCGCTGTGTGAGTTTGTGACGGCTGCCGGGTGGCAGTCTGATCGCCCATCGCCCATTTACCAGATCCCCATTCGGGTAGCGCGCCCGCCAGCGGCGGCGCACGGCACCCCAGACTTCCGCACTTGTGCAGTTCCCTTCGTGGAGTTCTCTTCATTCTTTGCGTCAGCTGCCGGCGGCGCCGCCGCTTTGGCGCCGCCCAGTACCCAGCTGCTGCCCTTGCCTGCTGTTTCTGCCCTGATCCCCTCACCCGCCAAGGTTGCCGCCGCGCCGGCAGCGAGCGCCGTGCGCAGGCATCATGCGCGGTCCCGCAGCGGTGTCAGTTTCAGTCTGAGACCCCAAAGTCGGCCAGCCGCCGGTGCAGGCGCGCCAGGTCTTCGGTCGTCAGCTCACCATCGCTGTCGCCGCCGCCACCGCCACGGCCGCCGCCGCCCTCGCCGTCAGCTGCAGCGGCGCCGCCGTCACAGAGCACCCCTGAGCCCGGCCGCGGCAGAGCGCCTGATAGGGGGTGACCCTCAGGCGTCTGCGGCTGCGGCACCAGCCGGCCCGGGGAGGGCGCCTCCTCAGAGCCGCCGCCGCCGCCGCCGCCGCCGCCGCCGCCGCTCGCGAGGCTGCCGGCAGCCGAAGCGCTGTGCTGCAGCTGTGCCTGCGGCTGCGGCTGCTGCGCCACGGGCTGCGCCTGGCGAATGATGGCGATGCACGCGGCCAGGGCACCCGCATCAGGGTCCTGCTCCGACCGCAGGCGACTGCTTCAGGATTCACTCCGGAGTAGCTGCGATAGCAGCTGTCCCCAACAGAAATGGCAGTGCAGCAACCGCGCTTGCAAGTGCAGCAAAGCAAGCAGGCGCCGGAAGCTGCAGTGTGGCGGACCACAAACCCGCTTCTCTCTGCTGAAGCCTCCCAGCCACTGTCCCTTCCGTGCCATGCTCCAACATGTCCGCCTGACACCGGCAATCCCACAGAACTCACAAGTTGGTGTCGGGCAGCTGGAGCCTCTCACCGTGTGCCCTGTGAGACTGGCGAGCGACGCGGGCCACACCGGCGCCGCGCCCACCGCCGCGCGGCCCACCGCCAGCGCCGCCGCCGCCGCGGTGCTGCCGCGGAAGCCGGGCATGCGGGCGTCGGGCGCCGCTGCCGCCAGCGCTGCCGCCGCGCCGCCGCCGACCCAGGTGGACGCCGCTGCGTCCTGGGCAGCCGCCGGAAGCCAGGTGAACATCAGCAGCCGTTCAGCGTGCTCCACGCTACGAATGATTTCCAGGTGTGCCTGGCAGCGGCAACGTCAGGTGGTGGAGGTGCAGACACTGTGTGGCTTGAGGATACAGGGTGCTGGGCCCGGGCGGCATTGGATGATATCCTGACAGTGCCACCCTGACGCTGCCGCTGGCATTGCAGGCGACCGCGGTGAGCAGCCAGAGTGCTCTGGCAGCATAACAGGGTGATGCTGAAAGAAAGCAGTGCCCCTGCCATGTGAGTGGCGTGCATCCCCGTTCTGTGGCGTGCCACATGGGGAGGACCGACGACCGGCCCAAACCTGAACATCCGGCCCTTGTCGCTCGGCAGCGCAGCACTTGGCGGGGGGCGGCTGGAAGCTGGGGCGTGCGCACAGCAGCAGCGCCGGAGTGGGAGGCCACTGTCCCGAGGGTTTGTCACTCATCAGCGCCTTTGCCTCTGCAAGCGAACCCCCTGTGTGGCATGGCCACACACCTGGCTGTCGGCGCCGAGGCGTTCCAGCAGCAGCGCCAGGATGCGCGGCGCGGACACCGCGCCCGTGCCGGCGTCGCAGCCACCGAGGCGCGACTGCAGCCTGACCGCCGCGGCCGCCGCAGCGCCGGCATCGACGCCCGCCGCGCCGGCGACCTGCTCCGCTGCCGCGGCGCGTCCGGCTGCGGAACAATCAAGGGGTATAAAGGGTTCAAAGCTTACCCTTTATTGCCCAGAAGAGTGCGGCACGCAGCGGCGTCGGCGCATGGAGCGGGGCACAGGCAAGGAGAGGTGCGGGTGCAGTGTGCTGTTCAAGAGCGCAAGGCTCGGCGAGATGCTCGTAAAGTTTGCTCCCGCAGCTCTGCTGGGGTCGCACTGAAGTTGTTGCCGGCAGCTACCAACCGGCGGCCGGCGTCAGCATGCGCCAATGCTCTGGATGTGCTGGCAGGATCGGACTTCCTGAGCGATGTCGTGTTGCCAAGATGTCAGCAAGTACCACAATACTCACCCTGCCGAGCAGCCAGCATGAGCGAGGCCGCCGTGAGCATCGCGTCGTCCGCCGCCGCATCCAGGCACACCACGCGGTCCGCCACCTGCAGCATGATTTCAAACATATGACATAAAAGGAAGTTTCGAATTATAATTGGAAAGCAACATGTCAATGCTGACGCTTGGCAGAGACCGAAGCCACGGCCAAACCAGTGTCGCTCCTGAGAGGGGCCACGCTCGAGTGGTGACTGTCGCCTCTGTTTGCCTCTGACCCTGCGGCTGCTCCGCGCAGGTCACTGGGCGTGTTTGACATCGACCGCCAAACAGCGCCTTTAACTGCTTGACGACTTGCGCAGTCATCGAATAAGCCAGAGGGAAGTCGACTTGTAGGATCTCGGGGGCACATGGGAAGCAGGTTTCTTCCTCCGGGCACACTGGAAGCAAGTGTTTCATCCGCAACTCGTCACGCGCGCACCGCAAAGCCAAAGTCTGTACATGTGATTTGGGCTATGACATGTGGCGATGGCAGCCAGGGTTTTAGGGTTTAGGGTTTGAGCCCACCTGGACGGCATCCGCCGCGATCTCTGTCGGCAGGCCGCACGCTGCGGCAGCGGACTGCAGCGCCGCCAGCCGGGCGCAGCGCGCTGCCGCAGCGGCCTCCGAGGCGAAGGGCTGCGCGCTCACGCAGTCGCGCGACTCAAATTCCTGTGTTGGTGCAAGCGTGCTTCAGTACAGTATGGCTTTCTCCATGATATTATTCACACATGTACCAGACCTGTGCATCATAAGTGGGCCACCTCAGCAGTGCACTGGAGGAGCACTCTGGGGACATGGGACGCGGCGGGACAGACGCCGCGGTGGCAAGCCCTGCCGGCAGCGGTGGCCGCTGAGCAGCCGCTCAGCGGCGGTTGCGGCCAACTGCCGAGGGACTGAGACTGCACGGACTCGCCTGCACGGCGTGCAGCGCGCGGCGGCAGCGGGCGTCCCGGTCGGCATCCTCGTCCACGAGGGCCTCGTGGGGGCCACGGGCTCGCGCTGCCGCCGCCGCCAGCGCTGCTGCCGGCGCCGCCGCGGGCGAGGCCGCCCAGCGGCGCACTGCACCAGGTTCCGCCTCCAGCCGCAGGCCCTGTAAGCACGTGAACATGTGGTGAGCATTCTAGGGTTCAGCAAGTCGTGACACACGTGGATGCGCTCGAGATGGTGTCTCGGACACGGCAGCGGGGCTGCCAGCTGCATGCGCTGCTTCTGCAGGTCTGGTTGAGCAGTCTGACGCCAGTGCAACCAACATCGCCTTGCCGGCTTTGCAGTGCTGATGATTGTTGCAGCAGCGTTAGCACGCCAGCCCAGCAGGCTGCGGCACGCTGTTGCCAACAAGCTGCGCATACACCCCGCTGGCAAGCGAAGTACAGCCGCGGCTCGATCGGCTGCGAATGCTGCGCAGCTGGAAGGCTAGCGGACACCACTGCAATGGCACGCCGACACGATAGCGGCAGGGGCAGCATTGGCTGGCAACGCAGCTGTCACAGAGGCAAGGCGCTGCGCGCTAGGGTTGGAAAGGGTACTCATGTGTGGTTCCTGGCCTCAGAAAACGGAGGCCAACAGAGCCGCGGTCGTGGCCACAGCCGACGTCTTCGTGTCCAAAGTCGGCATGCTTCCACACCGAGTACACTGCCAAGCACACCTGAGGCGTGACGGTCAGTGCCACCGGCGCCGAGAGCCCGGCGAGCAGCATGCGCAGCTGCCCCGCGACTTCCTCCGCCGGCGCCGCCGCGGCAGCCCACGGTCGGTCATGCTGCAGCAGCAGGGCCGCCGAGCAGCCGCCGGCGCTGCCATCCGGTGAGACGTGCCCGGGCAAGGAGCTCGCAACGCCTGCAGCATGCATGCATCCGAGCGTCAGGAGACGGGGCAAGCAAGCTGGATCTGTGGGACGGATTCGCTTATGCGATGGTCTGAAGTGCTGCTGCTGCAAACGCGCCGTCAAACAGCACGGCACGCTTGAGCCGCCGCTGCTCACGTGTTGCCGTCAGCCGGTAGCACCCTCTGCACACTTGAAAACAAGCACTGGATCCGTCTGCACGCCCGGCTCCGCACCTGAAGACAGGCGGGACATGGACGACGAGGAGGCTGCCCGTAGGGTGGCGCCGGCCACGTCCTGGCCCCGCACGCGTTCGTCCGCCGCTTCGTGCAGGCCCTCCGCGCCTCCGCCGGTGCCGCCGTCGCGGAAGGCCGGCGACAGCAGCAGCCAGTGCAGCGCGGCGGCGCTCCTACCMCCCCGGTCGCCGCGGCGACCGCAGTCTCGTCGCTGCCGGCTTGCAGCCTGCGGCATGCAGGTGGCACCATTCAGACACCACATGCACGGCAGCATCGACCGTCGCGGCGTGCACATTTGTTGCACACACGGCCGACTCGAAACGGGCGGCTGCCAGCACTAGCAGGGGCGCTCCCTGGTGCGCCTGCCTGCTGCTGGCCAGCGCTCGAACACTCCATTGCTTTCTGATCCCCTGTCACCTTCCGTCGAGCGAGGCGGCCTTCTGATCTCTGCGCGCTAGCGGGTAGAGTGCGGACCTGAGCGCGCCACTGCTGAGCGCAGCGTCAAGGTGCGCCACCGCCAGCGCCTGCGCCTGCAGGCCGCCGCCCATCCAGAGCGCCTGCAGCACCGCATTGTGGTGTCCCGCATCCGCGCGGATGCCCGCCGCCTGAATAGGATTTGACAGGCAGTTGTCAGGCCGCCTGATCAAATTTTGACACGCACTTGTCACGGTTGCTTCAAATTGCCGCCCTCAACTCCTTCCCGACCCTCGATTTGGTCTCCATCTGTGAAGGGTCTGGACTCGGAAGCGCCAGGCTTGAACGAGTCAACGACGTCGCGGGCGCCCCCCTTGTCAGCGCACAGCGCTCCTGGACGCCGCTTGCCTTGCGGAAATGACATTCCCCCAAGGCGACAGTCTCCCATGACGGGACGCCGGCTGAGCTTTTGCAGACAGGTGATCCAGTGTCCGATGGCTCTGTGCCGTGCGGGCAAGGGCGACTGTGCCTGAAACCGCTGCACATCAACAGCCATTGGCAGGCAACGAAGGCCAAGGCGACTTGCCGGCCTGTGGACATAGGCAGTCGGCAAGAAGCGGGTCAACAGGCATTGCCGGCCTGTGGACGCGCGCAGTTGGCAAGAGGCAGGTCGCCAGGCGGCGCCAGACTGCCTGGTCCTGCCCGCCTCAGTTGCCCCTGGCGCGTGCATGCAGGCAGAAGGGCGCCGCCCTAAAGTGGAGTCTGCTCAGGCGCACAAGGCGCTGCCACCTTGCAGACCAGGCTGCGTGACGGACCCCCTCTTCTGTGGTGCATTGTGTCGCGCCAAGTGCCATCCTTTCACAGTGCATGTATGAGGCGCGCATTGATGCCTGACGCGTGATCGATTCCCACCTGCAGGCGGCCGAAGACGTGGAGAGCCAGCTGCCACTGGCCGCCGCCGGCCAGCGCGTTGAGCAGGCTGCTGAAGGCCGCTGCGTCCGGTTTGCACCCCCGGCTGCGCATGAGCTCAAAGATCTCCAGGCCCCGCTCCCAGCGCCCGCCTGCAAACAGGGGGGATTCTGCGGTCCCAGGGTGCCGGGGCAGGCGGCAAAGCAGAGTGAGGTGTGAGGGTGTGGGGGCTCGACGGTTTGCGGGCCCGACTCCCTGCGCATGCCTGCAAACAGAGAAGCGTCTTGCGGCTCAGAGGTGCAACAGTGCAGATGCCTGCTGTTGCGCTTCTGCAGGCGGTGCGTACAAGCAGGGCTGGCGGCTGAAGGCAGCTCACAGGAGACGACGTTGACCCCCAACATTTGACGATACACACACACTGTGCGTGTAAGAGCGCCATCGACAACCCTGTGCCTTCGTAGCCATCCCTGTCCACGAGAAGTTCCTGCAGGAAGGGGGACATGCCGGCAGGACTCACTCTGCGTGCAGGCGGCGAGCGCGGCGGCGAACGTGGCGGCGCTGGGCTTGAGCAGCGCCCGCAGCATGTCGTCGAACAGCTGCAGCGCCAGGCCGGGGCGGCCGCCGCGCTCCGCGGCCGCCACGAGGGCGCCGTACGCCACCGGGGAGCGCTCTGCGCCGCGTGCGGCCATGTCCTGCAGCACCGCCAGCGCCTCGTCCACCTGCAGGGCCAGCATTTAGGGTTCAGCTGATAGGGGGTGTGGGGTATATTGGGGGGGTGGGCGGCCATGTCCTGCAGCACCGCCAGCGCCTCGTCCACCTGCAGGGCCAGCATGTAGGGTTTAGGGTCTACGGCAGGCGCTGCCCTCCAGCCCGCCAGGTCCTGCAGCACCGCCAGCGCCTCGTCCACCCGCAGGGCCAGCATGTAGGACTCAGCATTCTTCAGCAGCGTCAAAAGGCAGCACCACACTGGGGCTCCATGGGGCCGGAGCTGCCACTGTTGAGCGGCCATGGCGGTTCTGATAAACGGCTCCACGCTGCGGGGCAGGGCCCGGGACCACTGATATGTAGGCTGATATGTAGAAGTTCAGCCTCATGCCTGTCTGGCATGTGGCAGTTGGCAGAGCCTTTCAGCATTGCTGTTCTGGTGGTTCTGCGACAGCACTGCAGCGGCCTTGCAGCAGCGCATCAAAGGCGCTGGAGGCGCGGCTCTCAGCAAGTCCTCACTTGAAGCCACATATTTGCAGCCTGGAGCGGTCCGAGCTGACAGGCAGCACTGCAGGCGTGCGGCACAGGCACTGAGTGTGCCAGTCCAGCACGCCGGCTGCCCGGGAGCCGCCCTCTGCCGGAATGGAGAAGCTCAGCAACGGGAGGAATCACGCTGCACTGTAGCGCGCGGACCGCTGCGGCCGCTCCAAAGCGCGTCTCGGAGCGTTTCCAGCTGCGGCCTCTCAAAGCTCGTCTCAGAACGGCTCCGCCTGAGTTGTGACCCACCTGGCCGGCGCGCGCGAACACGGAGACGAGCGCCGTCGCAGTGGTCGCCGTCGGCGCAGCGCCGTCGGCGAGCATGCGGCGGTAGACCGCGGCCGCAGCGCCGGGCTGCCCGGCGCGCGCACAGGCGCCGATGACCGTGTTGTAGGTCCGCACCTCGGGCGCAGTGCCCTGCAGAAGGGGTCGAGACAGAGGCTCAGGGGAGACAGAAACGATGGCCCGCCTTGAGTCTGACCATTGGCCGGGAAGCATGTGTGCCTGCGAGCTGTGCAACAGCCGCAAGCAGCGTGCGCCAGACCAACCGCTGCGGCGTCGCAACCCCGGGAGCCGGCGCTGATTTGGGTGTTGATAGAGGATGTTAAGAAGCGCAACACCCCATATGAGGGCGCATAGGCCCCGCCTTGCAGGGCTGAGGTGACCATGTCAGGAGCGGGCAGGGTCGACTGACAGGACAATCGCCAGCAATCTGCCGAGGGCCCCCGACATCCTGATCCACGACCGCACCACCCTTTTATTGCGTCACATTTATGTCAAAAAACTCTTTCGTCGAACCAAGGCTGGTGACAGGAGCATCGCACCTGCGCCTGGAGCGTGTCCAGCACCTTCACCGCCTCCTCCCACTGCCCCGTTTTTGAGTGTATCTGCAGCAGCACCGGCGGGAAGCAAGTCAGGGAAGCTGGACACACGGAAAGCCAGACCCGGAGTAGCCTCAAGCACAGAGAAACTGCACAAGGAGACTAAACACTCTATGCAATGATGTGCAGCATGAGCTACAGCTACTGTGCATTGCATTACATGCAGTACACCATGCCGGTGCTGAGCACATAGCTGACGAATGCCAAGTCGGGTCTGTGCAACAAACTGACAGAGCTCAGAGCGCTGCGAGCTTGGGAACAGTGACTGTGAGGCCCGCACGTCAATGAGGATATTGTATGTGACGAGGTTGGGGGTGCAGCCCTCGCGCAGCAGCTGCTGGAAGACGTCAAGTGCCAGATCCAGCTCGCCAGCCTTGATGCACACTGCGGCTCAGAGAGCTTTTCCAGTGATGCTTGTGATTCCTATCATTTGTTCTCCTGTGGGCACATGCCCAGCACGAGGTCCAGCTCCCCGGCCTTGATGCATGGGACGCAACAACACAAATTGCTGGTCAGCACAGACACACAAGGCTGATGGGATACGATTCGCTTCCGGCTTGCGGTTCCGGCTTGCGGCTTGAAGGCTCTCAACCTGCGTCTGGCTTGTGCAGCCAGCACAGGCGGCTCTGGCGGCAGCAGCAGCCAATATGAGCGTCATGACGCTGCAGACGCTGCAGCGCTGCCATGCCGCGGCGCCCCACACACGCACAAGGGCGTCGTCTGAGGGTGACCAGGTTCATTCCTGTGTCAACGAGCTGGGCCTCACCGTTCATGAGGGCAGAGAAGGCATGGCAGTTGAGGGAGATGCGGCGGGTGCGCATCTCCGCAGCGAGCGCCAGCGCCGCTCCCAGCCCCTGCCCAGCGCCGCACTGCGGCATTGCGACAGGCGCCGTCAGGATGAGACCTTCTCGAAAGGGCGGCGGCTTGCAGTCCTGCCGCAAGGGCGTAAAGGCAAGTGCTTGGCCGCTGCCCATCTGCAAACGTGCTGTCTGGTGCACCCGGCCGGGAGCAGCCAGTAGGTTGGGCTCGTAGAGTTGCAGGTGTCCTCAGGCTCACATCTTCCACGGAAGCAATCAGTCGAAACTGTTGTCGGGCGGCGAATGCACCTGAGCAATGATGGTGGTGTAGGTGTACACATCGCACAGCGATGCAAGCGGGTGGCTGGACGGCTGGCTGCGCAGCCAGTCGAAAATCTCCGAGGCGCGCCCCGACAGCCCCGCCTGTGCACACGGAACATGTAACTTCTACGGCTATGATTGAACGAGGAGAGCAGTGCACCAAGGTGAGCTGCAGCCGCTGGCTTGCGACTGATTGTCTCAACTGTTGTGTGACAGCAGAGCCTGTTGACATGTGGCGAGACAGCCCACAGCACTGCCGCCTCAAACGCCCTGACACACTCCTGAAAGGAACTGCTTCGCTGGGAAATGGGCGAGCACAGGGGTGAGCTGCTGCTCGCCTTTGCAAGCTCCTTCAGCAGGGCAGCCAGGGCGCGGGAATCCAGGTGGTGCAGGCCACGCGCCACCACCTGCAGGCAAGATTGGACAGGTCGACTTTGAGCGGAACATGATGCACAATTGACGGACGCCTGAGGCGGAAGTTGCTGCGCTGCGAGGGGCACAGCTGGGGGCGGACTCGCATGCCAATCAGGAAGAGAGTGCAGCCAGCCTGACGCCACAGAGCGGTTTCAGATGCGTTATGCAGGAGATCCCTCAAGGCTGGCTACGGAACGGAATGCTCCCAGAACCCGGGTGGAAAGGTCACCGGCGCAGCTTCGGCATCCAGTGGCAGCTGCTTTACGACCCGCAGAAGGTCTTCCACCGTGGTCTCCTCGCCGGCGGCGGGGCCATCTCCGCAGCCGCCCGCCTGCATGCCTGTGACCTGTGCCCACAGCTGGCGGTAGCCCGCGCCGTCAGAGACAGTGGGACTGCTGATCCCTCGGCCCGCCAGGCCGGCGCCCGATGTTGAGCGGCTGAGCACCTGCGGTGCATTGCAATGGGAGCTGGGTTCATAGGAAAGAATACACAGTCACCTGTTGGTCCCGTGATGGCAGTGAGACGCGCTAGCAGTCAAAGATGCTGCACGGATCCAGCTGGTGTGAGGTCAATTACAGCACAACAGACGGGCAAGGGGGCCAACCTGGGGGGAGGTGTGCCCGCTGACAGTGCTGCCGCTGATGCGGCCATAGCCGCCGCCGCCATCGCCGCCAAACCCGAAGTCTCGACCCGGGCTGGAGCCGCGGCCACCGATGTAGCCGCGGCCGCCTGTGCCGCGCCCACCGGCCTGATTGTTAAGCGGGCCGCGGCCGCCGCGCCGCGGCGGCGTGCCAAAGTCCGCAGATCTCACCCGCCGGTGCGACGCCGGCACATCGCTGCCGCCTCCATATTGCGTGGCTGGGCTCTGGATGCCGACACCACTGTTGCCAAAAGTCGGCCTACCGTGCATGCTGCCGTGTACGCTGCCGTTGGAGTGCGGGCTGCCTAGAGCGCCGCCGAATGGCACCCCTGCACCGCCACCGCCGCCAAAGCCGCCACTGCCGCCGAGGGTTGGGGAGGGCGGCGGCTGGTTCGAGAAGCTGCTGAGGTTGGCAGCCAGGCCGCTGCCCATGGACAGGTGCCGCCTCAGTCCTGCTGGCTGGTATGGCGCCAGCGGCGCAAAGTCGCCATAGCCAGAAGGCACCCCACGTTCGGCGCCGTGCTGCGAATTGCCGGCGCTGACGCTGCCGCAGAACCCGCTGCCAGCATGCAGGCTGCCGCCGGAGCCGCCCTGCTGCTGCTGCTGCTGCTGCTGCTGCTGCTGCTGCTGCTGCTGGGGCGGCGGCGGCGCATCAAACTGCGGGCCGCCCGCACGGCCATGCACGAAGCCGGGCCGCATGCCGCTGCGGCCCGAGGCGACATGGCTTGCACCGGCGCCGCCATCGAATGACACTGTGCGTCGCGGAGGCATCATCCGTCCGGCCATGGGCCCAGAGTGCAGCGGCCCGTGCTGGCTATGGCCTCCGCCCTGCTGCTGCTGGCGATTCAGCTGCGAGTAACTCTGCTGCTGCTGCCACTGTGGCGCCTGGCCCAGTGGCTGCCCTGCCTGCAGCTGCGACAAAGCATCGGCCTGGAGGCCGCCAATGCGCTGGCTGGGGCTGCTCAGCGGCAGCCCGCTCAGACCGAAGCCGCCAGGGCTGTTGGGGGCCTGCGAGACACCAGATGCCCCCGTCTGGTGCAGGTGTGCCTGCTGGTGTGCCGGCTGGCCGAATAGCTGCGGGCTGGAGCGGAAGCTGAAGCCGCCGCCGCCGCCGCCGCCGCCGCCGTTTCCCAACTGCAGCATGGGCCCCGTCGCTGCGTGCTGGAAGTGCATCGGCTGGCCCTCGGGCAGCGACATGGCGCCCATCGGCAGCAGCGAGCTGGTCGAGTGGCAATGCAGCGCGGGCGGGCCCATGGGCGACTGCGGCTCCGCCTGTGCGTCGTGTCTGCTGTTTAGAGAGGGAACGCCGCCGCTGCCGCCGCCGTCACCGTCCAGGAATCCCGCTGCTGCAGTGGCCAGCTCCTCGGGCCGCGGCGGCTCGCTGAGGTAGCGGTGCAAGGGCCGCTGGGCTGCGCCAATCGGCAGGCCGGTGCGGCCGCCAGACGGGGTGCTGGGCTGCGAGCCAAGCTGCTGTTGCTGCTGCTGCTGCGCTGCCAGCATGCTGGGCGGCGCTGCCAGCGGCGGAAGGTGGTCCAGCAGCGGTGGCGACGGCGTGTTAGGGCTCATGGATCCATGGCCGCCACCGAAAGCAATGCCGTTGGCGCCAGAGTGCGGCGGGTGCGACATGCCAGGGTAGAATCCGCCGCCGCCGCCGCCGCCGCTGGCCCCGCCGACAGACGTCTGCGATCGCTGCAGCGGCCCCGCCTGCGGTGCGTGCTGCTCGGGCACAGCAGCATGCTGCGCACCCGATGCTGAAGGCGACTGCCAGGCGAAGGCGGCTGACATGTTCGTCAGCCCCACCGCGCTTTTTAACGCATTGAAATCGGTGCTGTTGAACGAGTCCCACGTGATGAGGCTACGCAGCGGTGCGGGACTGCCGCCGCCGCCGTGCTGCGCCAGGCCTGCGCTGCCGGCGGGCGCGCTGCCGAGGTGGCCGAAGGCGCTGCCGTTGCTGGCATGGCTGTGGCCATCCTCCGAGGAAAATGCCAGTGAGGAGGTCGAGGAGGCTGGGCGCGGCAGGCCGTGTGTGGCGCCGCCAACACCTCGGCCGTACGCCGTGGGGGACTCGCATTGCGCGCCCGCGTCTGCCATGCCGACGCAGCCGCCGGTGGTCCCTGCCGTGTTGGTGTCCCTACCGATGTCCCTGCAGCTGCTGCTGGCCGGCCGTTACACCAACACTGCTGACCGCGCCAGCATACAGCGACACCTGCGGCAGCAACTCCAGGGTCGCTGCGGGTTCTGCTGCCGCCTGAAGTGTGGTCCACAGTCTCGACCAGGAGCCTGGCAGACGCTGCACAGCTGCCAACATGTGTTAGTTGAAGAACGGGGGATCGCTTGCCGATGTGGTGTCAAGCAAATTGGGACTGGAGCACACTGAGCGCCTGATTGCGGAGCCAAACCGTTCAACCTGCCATACAAACACCTTGCGAGTTCCAGACCAGCGCCAAGGAAGCATACTCTGGCAGCAATAGAACAGCTTTAGTCCAAGACTGTGCCAAGACCCCTATTGAGCTCGCTGACGGCTGCTGTAGATCATCTAGAGGTTGCTGGAGGTTTGAGACAGCCATGCTCAGCGCTGACGCACGCTTGACGAGCAGTCTCTCGAGGCCCGGAAAACCGGACAGGGAAGATGTGCACGAGCCCCGCACTCGGCATGACAAAAGACAGCCGCGGGCAATCAATCCTGAATATCATTGGGAAACGACTGTCGACGGATGTGTGTGTGACCAGCTCCCCATGCGTCCTGACTGAACGGCCCACGCGGTGCGACGGGGAACAAGCCAGTGCCTGGCGGCCAGCAACGTCAGGCAGCGCCTCTGAATTAGCGCTCACCTGACCCGCAGACAATCCTCACACACCAGTCGTTCTGCCTTGACGCCCCAAGCCCCCTAACTGGACCCTCCCGCGTCTCACCTCAGCCAGAGATCTGGTGCGGATGCTCCTCAGCTCCTCAGTGCAAACCGCTCCCGTCGATCAGCTGAGCGCCGATGCGCAATCTTACAAGAGCTGCGAAGCGCCTAGCGGCGAACACCGGCCCGCTGCATCGCCGCTGGCGGCTCTGACTTGCACCCCACAGAGGCGCTGAAGCAACGGGCTCCGTCGACGGGCGTCAATCGCCTCGGCAGCCGCGGTGCTGCGCCGACATGCACCCTTACACGTACCGATGCCGTGCGAATAGATCCTGCTGGCGAGTGCGCGGCGTGCTGGCCAGCTGTGAACTTTGCAGCCAGGTGCCCGTCAATCAGTCATGGAGCACAGTGATGATAGGTGGTATTTAAGGCACCTTAATAAATACCGAGAATAATTCCGGAGGAAAGTGAAGCATTGCGCCTGCGACGAGGGCCACATTGACAGGCAACAGGTGCAGCGCAAGCTGGAGTGTCGCCCCTGCTCCAGAACAGTCCCTGCACCATCTTCTGGCTGTAGTTGCTGCTCTCCGTCGCGTGGGCGTCGTTTCCAGTCTTGTGAGGCAGCTCCGTTTCGGTCATACCGTAACACCCCGAGCAAGGGCCAGCCGGGCGTCGCACGAGCGCTGCCGGTAGCACGAGGTCTGCTTGGTATTTCATACAGTAGGGGAGTGCGCCGGCGCCCCCCAATCGGCATAGCAGGTGCAGCTTCCTGCGAGGCTGCCACTATCGAATGGCACACAGGGGACTGATTAAATTGCTCGAGTCATGTGACGCACCATCGAGGAGACAGCACAGACGCAATTACAATGATGTTGTGCAGCGTATGCCCAGTCCTCACCGCATGGACGCATGCCATGCAATGTTCACGAAACTTCTGCTACGAAGCGCATGCATGAGCATGCCACAGCTAAGACGCTGGAGCGCGCAAACGCGTCGTCATCATCAATTACTGTCACGTGTTTCTCAGCGGTTGTGCCGACACTGCACTCATTGCGTCATGCATGTGCTACTGTGACGCTGCAGATGTCTGGGCGCCAAGATCTGCCTGCATCCCTGCGGGGGTTTGCTGCTCAAGGTCCGCCTTCAGGCGGACTTCAACATCCATACTGATGGATCTGTCTGCGCTCTGCCCGCAGATGGTGTCGCTGCAGCAGAAGGTGGGCGCGCTGGGCGGCCCTGCAAAGCTCGCGCTGGGCGCGCTGGCAGCAACGGTTGCCGGCGGCAGCTTCTACTTCCTGTCAACCTATGAGGTGTTGATGGTTCTCGTTGTCAATGTTCTGGTCCAAGCTGAACGCCACTATGCGCCTGACTGCTGCATCCGAGGGCTGTAAAACGTGTCGTGCATGGACAGTGGGAATGTTTTGGGGCGGTGCTGCCAGCGCTGCAGCTGCGGTTGTGGCTGCAGCCACCGTCAGGTGGTATCCATGCAAGTTCAAGAGCTTTGCTGACAGCTGCGACTCCCGACCGCAGGCTTGCGAGGGGTGCAAGCGGCGGCGCGAGGCCATGAAGGCGGCGTTTAAGGACGCTGGCCTGGGTTCATTGTCGGTACCGCCGGGGTCCACTGCTGGCGTGCAAGCGCAGCAGCAGCAGAGGGCGGAGCAGCCGCAGCGCCAGGCCCAATAGTTTTCTCGCTGGATTTGGGAGCAGCCTGACAGGGAGGCAGGACCTGACAGGGAGGCAGGCTGCGGGGGGTGCAGCACTGATTTTTCTTGTCCCTGTGCGTGCACACTGGAGGCGTATACCTGGCCAAGGCTTAAGACACATAGAAAGCAATTCGCGCTGCTGGGCCACAGCGAGCATGCGGAAGCAATCCCAGCCAGCAGCGGATTGCAGCTGATGCAAATAATCTGTCGGCTGCAGCAGAGATCTAGAAAATACACAGTCCTTGGGCTGCGGCATTTGGCACCCAGAGTGCTCGGATGACCAGGTGACCAGATGGAGGACAGCGTCCAGGCTGACACCAGTAGGGCCTCGCGCCAGGCAAAGCGCATTCGCGTCATAGAAACGAGCAGTTGCAGCGTAGTACAGATTAGTACGTGCTTTGTCCAGAGCATGTGGTTTACTCTAACTATGAGTTGCAGCAGCGAAACGTGAACAAGGATGCGGTCGCTTCAGCCGTCTCATGCCAAGTGTGCATGCGAGGCCCAGCACAACCAAGGCCATGAAAAGGAAAGAGCGGGTGGCGCCCGACATTTGTCTCCTGTTGGCCTCTGAAGTCGCCCGTTGCGGCCCAGCACCTACTGCATGCTGCCACTCAGTTAGGGGCGTTTCAGGAGTCACACTGCCGTACAACGTCCCGTTGATGTACCAGTCGTCCACGTCGACGTGATGGGCGTGGATGAAGCCATTCCGCAGCAATACCTCCCGGATGCGGCGGCGCTTTGGCTCCTCATAGTTATGCTCCACTGTCACCAGGCCCACCGAGTACTCCTCAAACGGCCATGCTTCCAAGATGTCCGCCTCCTGCCCCTCAACGTCCAGACTCAGGTAGTCGATGTGCCGCGGGATGGCGGGCAGGCTGCCGGGCCAGCCATCGGGCAGGGCGCCAGGCGAGGCATGGCCTGCTAGGAGCTCTCGGATGCCCAGGGTGCGCAGCTGCACGATGCTCGTGCCGGCGGCATGCAGTGCGGCCTCCCTGTGGGTGTCGAGCGTGTCGAGGATGCCGCCAATGGCCGTGTTGTTGGCCGGCCGCACAAATTCCACCTTTGCGCCGCCGACGCCGCTGACGGCCGCATGCACGACCGCGCAGGTGCGGTTGGCCGCCGGGGCATCGAAGTCTGCCGGGAAGGGGTCGACTGCGACGCCCTGCCACCGGTGCCGGTCCAGGTAGAACGTGTTGCTGTTGGAAATTGCCGAGTTAGCGCCCAGGTCTATGTAGAAGCCCGGCTCTGGATGTAGGCGGGCGACCCACTTGTCCTGACCGAACTGGCTCTTTTCCAGCGGGTCCCGCGGCGGCGCTTGTGACAGCAGTCGGTCGACGAGTTCCCAGTTGACCGCGTCCACTGCGGCCGGCGCCAACCGCGGCCGGCGCAGGTTTGAGAGGGACAGCAGCACAAGCGCCAGCCCGCACAGGACTGCAGCAACGGCTGACTTGCGGGATCTGGGCCCGCCGCGGCGATGCATGGGCATTGAGAGGGGAGTGTATGCTGCAGTGGCCTTGGGTGGCCGGCTTCTGCGTGGCGTCCAGACTCCAGAGCCATTGGGACTGCCTCACAAGGGATGAACCGGGAGTCCCGCCAGGTGAGTCAGCACGTCAGCGCCTCCTACGCCGATATGGGATTCTCCTCGTGCCTTGCTTGCGAGACCGCAGCCACGCCTGTTGTTAACCGTGCGCTTTGCCAACCAGACTCGACTGCCTCTCTCGGTGCCGGCGTCAAGCACTCCGTCCTCCGCAGGTGAGGCGCTGTCGTGTCGCTGCACCGCAGCGGCCTGCTGGCTCTCCGTACTAGTTGGGGGTGCAGCCGTGGTGCTGGCGGCGCACAGAGGGGCCCTCGGAGCCCATTCTAGGTAGCGATAGGCTCCAGACGTTCGGCTGTCCACTGGGCGGGGCGGTCCTGCACAGCTGCTGGGGCGAGGACCGGCACCCGAGATGGGGCGTGCAGACGGTTTTGGTTTGGCAGACGCGGTCGACCGGCGGTCAAGTGCTGCGGGATCGTGACAATAGGTCTGCCTGGAGTCTCAGACGGGCGGGCACATGGCAGCCGAGTGTCGACTCCGCACACAGCTGTGCAGCCGGGCTGCACGCAGTGCATGCGACGAGGCTCTCTGCGGCTCAGCCGCCTGCGCGCTGGGCTGCGCAACAAAATTTGGCAGTGATCACTTACTACATCAGCGTCATGGGCGGGGCGACGCCTGGTGCATGCAACCGGTCAGTGCAAACCGCAGCTACTTCCCCCCGCCGCCCAGCGGCTTGTGCAGGCAGTGTTGGGATCAACCCAGCCGCTGACCTGCTACTTTGATCGTCGTCGCAGGTCTCTACACAGCCAACAGACAATATGGACGGCTCAGCCTCGTGGGTGCCGATGGCCATCCTGGGCATGCTGGTGCGCTGCGCCTGATGTCAAGAAGTTTTTGTCTCGGCTCTCGTCTCTCACCAGCCGCCTGCAGCAAAACAACTGCTCAAACTCACTTTGATTACCTGTGCCTGCTCCATGCTTTGCAGGCATTCCTTGTCATCTGGAACATCTGGTGAGCGCACATTGAGCCCTTGCCGTCACCGGCATGCCTCATCTTTTGATCCCACTGATGTGCATGCATGCGATGCCATTGCAACATGTTTTCGTCCTAACATACATATACGTCATCCAAAAACCTATCTGTGAACCGCGACTTTGCTCTGCTGCAGCCTCATGGGCGTGGTGGGCGCTACGTTGTCGAAGATCAACTGATCAGCGGGTTGGGCCTGCCAGGGGAATTGGTGTCAAAGACAACCCAGCATGCTGAGTATGAACTGTCACGGCAACCTGCCGCGAAACTTGGCAGTGGCTGGTCAGGCTTCCACTTGATTGCTGTTGTGTCTGCGTGATGCCAGATACTGGCACACTTGTCAACAGGGGTACTGCATGTAGGATTGCAGGAAGCTGTGGTTTGTGCTGACGCAGTTGGTAAACCGTTGAAGCGTCGCACATGCCCCATACACATACTTGCCTATCGAGGATAGGCCACAGCCGTCACGCCATGCCGCAGCGCTGATCAATATTTTGCAATCACGTCATGTCTTTGCTTAGAATTTTACATAGGAAGTTGTCCAACGCCGCGTGCGAGTACCTAGCAGTGTGACCACCATCCGCACGGAGCATTGTCCATCACTTGTTCCTCCTCTACGGTTCAAATGGGCACGGCGCCGGCACACCGCCTCTGCCAGTGCGGAGCCATCAGGTGGGGGGCCAGCGCCCCAGATCTGCACAGGCTGCAAACTGTTCCAATTTGCCGGAACGACCTGGGCGATGTCACGCCGCCGCTGCAAGGTGTGCGTCGTGCAGCGCCACCACCGCTGCGACGATCTGAACCTCGATGGGCAGCGCTCCCTCCGCCTCGGGCTGCAGTAGCTCCCGCACATGCGGCCGCAGCAGCGGCACCCCGCCATCCGCCTGCGCGCCGGCCAAACTGGGGCGCTCACTCGGCCCTCAGTCCACCGAGGCGCACTCGCAGCAGCATGGACAGAGCTCTGGAAAGTGAGCTCTCGAAAAGGGTGCTGGTAGAACACCTGCGCCGATCACCTCTGTCTGGTCACAGCTGTGTCTGGAGCTGTGTCTGGGTGATGTGCGCGGCATTTTACACATTGCGCAGCAGGCCCCAATATGCGTGGCAGGTCCGAATTCGAGCCTGGCTGACGGCAGCCGGAGGGGCAGTGCCCTCCAGAGGATCAGGCTGGCAAGGTTTTGAGATGGCAGCCCACCTGCGAGTCGCTGTGCCGCGCCGACTTTGCGTGTGCAACAAGGCGGCCCCACCAGCCAGCCATGCCCCGCGCCGCGCCAGCCGCCGCGCCGGCCGCCTGCGCAGCTGGTGGGTCGTCGTGGCGACAGGTGCAGCAGTGCGGCTCAGCTGTGCGGCATGATTTCACCCCTCGGTGTAACCTGTCTGACCTTCGGACGTTTACCATTCAGTAGCCACGAGATGGCGGGCGTCAACATGCTGCAACCTGGCAATTGTTGTGCGCATGGCGAGACTGACTTCAGCCCTGCGGACAGCAGGTGGTTCAGGCAAAGGCGCCCCCTCGACGTTGATGCATCGCCGGCAGGATGCAAGAGCCTGCAGCCGGCCAACAGCCACAGGGTGGACTACAGGGTGGATGTCAGTGCAGCCCGCCAAGCGCTACAGGGCGGAGCACATCTGTTCACCTTGGCCGCCGCGCCCGCGCCCAGATCCCGCAGGCTGCCCGCGCTGGCTGACTTGGGCAGCGACGCCGGCGCCAGCCGCTCCCGCCACGGCGCCGCACGCTCTCCCGACCGTGGGCTGCCGCCTGCCTCCTGGGACCCGCCGCCCGCCGCAGCGTCGCCCCCGCGGCCGCTGCCGCATGCCGCGCCATGTCCAACGCTTTGTCCCCCGCCGCGGCGCTGCTGCTGCTGCTGCTGCTGCTGCTGCTGCTGCTGCTGCCTCGGAAAGGCCGAGCCCTCCGCAAACCCAGGGGCTTCTGGCAGTAGATCAGGCGGCGGCGGCGTGACGAGCAGCACGCGTGTGGTGCGCGTCGGCAGCAGGTTAGCCACCACCGCGTGCATGCCGTAGGCTTGGATCGCGCCGGCCGCCTGCCATACCAGACATGATTCGCGGTCGGTCCCCTGGACGCTGTATTCATTCCAATGTTCATAGCAGCAGGTCGTCCGCAGAGGTGGCGGCGGCGGGTCAGACGCCGCCACGCAGGAGCCAGGCAAATCAGCCAGGTCTATGTCTGCTGTTAGACGCATAGAACGACTGTTACATACTTATGAGCAGGCGGCCGCCGGCGCACGGCGCTGGCGCAGGACGCAGCTTCCGGACAGCTAGGTCTAGGGTTTAGGGTAAAGGTTCAGGCTGGGCTCCTGCTGCAACCGCATGCAAGCTGCAGCGCAGGCGCCCGACGCGGCCGATAGCGAAACTCCCCCAGGAAGCAGCAGTCGTATGCAGGCGCTGACGTGCCAGAGACGAGCTGGACAGCGGGGTGATGGCGACAGCGCCCTGTCAGTGCAGCATCTGCTGCATCTGCTGCACTGCTGGGGCACAATCGCCATTAAGCCGCTGTCAGTGGACGGGAGGGAGCCAGGAGAGGAACGACGGCTTCGCCTTGTGAAGCAGCAGCTGCTTGCCCTCGACTAGGGAACCCTCAAACTACCCCTGGAAAATGCGCACTGGACCTGAACAGTTCACACCAGACCCGAAGAGAGCTTTTGCGCCTCAGAATCATATGTATAAAGCGAGCTCGCCTTGTCCAGCAGCAGCTGCTCGTCGGTTTCCAGCTTGAAGCTGACGGCGAGCGCCGCCGGCGCCCACTCCCGCCGCAGCACGCCCAGCATCTTGGGCACCTGCAGAGTACATTGTTTGAGTGAGGAGGAGGCTCATCGTTCCAAGGAGAAGGAGGCTCCCATCAGCCTGCTGGCATTCTGCAAAGCGGTGTGAAAACACCAACGCGATGCAAGTCTGATGCTGCGGCTCCGGTGAATTTGCACGGCAGGCACCACCGAGGCCGACAGTGCAAAGAGGACTGCAGCACTGCCAGGCCTGACCAGTTTTTGCAGGTCAATCAATTGAGAAGAAGAATGAAAACAGGCCAGAAGACATGAATGCCCCACGCATGCAAGCAAACACGCGAGCAGACCGGCACCTTGCGCAGCTGAAGGCTGATCGTGTCGTCGCCTGAGGACGACTGCATCTTGTGCTCTGCCTGCAAATTCACAGCACGTTCATTGACAATTGACCGTCTCGTGCGAATTCGAAGTGGTGCAGCAGCAGCGGCGGGCCGTGCCGTGCAGCGGCTCCTATTTCGCTGGTACATGAGCCCTACAGCTCGGCGCCCGTCAGCAGCCGCTGTCGGCAAGTGCGCAAACAAGCAAAGCGCCGCTGAGGCTCTGCTGACTTTGCCTGCAGTGACCACTGTTATTTGAATGGAAGAATTGAATGCGCACCATTTCGGCCCAGGGCACGAAGAAGTCTGACACCGCGGCGGCCAAGTAGAACGCCGCGCGCCGCTGCAGCGGGGCCACCGCCTCGGCGATGTACTGCAGAAACTGTAAGGGTGCACATGGGCAGGGATGGTGAGCTCGCATCAGTCTGCAGAGGCTGCAGGTCAAGGCACCGCCGCAGAGACGGAGGACGGGAATCGGCCAGCGTCGCAGCCGCAGAATGGCAGGAACGACACCTATCGTGCAGCCGATGATGCCCAACATCTGGCAGAGGAGACTGTGCGGCGCCATGCTTGCTCAGGGTTTGTTTTGCAAGACCAAACCCTGAGGTGTTTGAGCAGCATCACGAAGGGCAACCTGACCAGCAGCGCGGCCCTGCGGCGCTGTACAGGCTCTGGGATGTAGAGTTACAGGTTCCAACACCCACCCTGAGGTACTCAAACAGCGTCACGAAGGGCACCCTCAGCAGCCGCCCACCGGCCTCCATCGCCCTGAGGCGGCCGCGGCCGCTGCACGCTGTGCACGCCGCCGCCGCCGCGCCGCCATGGTTTCCGTCTAACGGGCTGCTCTCGGCGGCGGCGCCCTGAGCGGCGACGCCTTCTGGGAGGGCGGCCAAGCTTTGACCACCCCCTGCATGCCCGCTGCCCACCATGGCGCCGCTGCCGGCAGCCCCAGTGCCGCCAGAGCTGCCGGCCCGGGCTGCCGCCGGGCCGGCTCCAGCGCCACCCCCGCTGCCGCTGCCAGTCCTGCTGCCGCCACCAGCGCCGCCGGCCCCGCCGCTGCCGCCGCTGCCGCCTCCGCCGTCCATGGAGTGCCGCCCCAGGTGCGCGGCCCTTGCAGCGCGCGCCTCCGCGAGCTCGTACTCCGCCGACTGCCGCGCAAAGGGCTGGATGGAGCGCACGCGGTGGAGGAAGATGACATGATAGCCCGCCTGCAGGGTTAGGGTTTGTTTTGTGAGGCAGACCGCTGACATGCATGACTTCCATCGGCAGAAAGGAGTTGTGGTGCGAAAATACGAGAGATGTGCTCAGAGTGGAGTCAGCAAGCCGCACAGACTGCAGGAACGCTTGCATGCAATTTGCAGCATGCCGCTACGGCCGGGTCTCTTGCACCGCGCCATGGCAGAAGGCGCATGCCGAGGCTCAGTGGCGATGACGAGGCTCAGCGCCGTCAGCAGCTGTACGTGTAACAGCGACAGCATTGCTGCGATCGGACGACGCTCCCTTCCTGCTGTCAATTGAGCTTCAATGGTGCTGCAGAGCATTGAGAACCCTGTGCCATCGGCGCAGAGGGACCAGGAGCGCGCCGCCAGGAACTGTTCCGCCGACAGGGCGCCGCGGGTGCCCTGGCTGAAATTGTCCAGAAACCGCACGCAGCGCCGCTCCAGGGGGGCCGTCGTGCCGCCGCTGGTAACCACCACAACCCGCATTGTGCTGCCGCCAGCGACGCCGCCGCTGGTGGGGGCCGCGCCGGCCGCCGCTGCCGCCAGGGAAGGTGCATCCCCTGCATGGCCAGCCGTGCCACCGGCGCTGCTGTTGTTACTAGATCCGGCCCCAGGCCGGTCCTCGGCCGTGTCTGCGCCCTGCAGCGGCCGCAGGAAAGCCTCCAGGCGGGCGGGCAGGTCTCCAAGGTCCACCGGTGCATCCAGGAGCCCGGGTGCTGCCGCCGCGGCGGCGGCGACCATGCCGGCTCCGGCTGCAGGCGGCTGCAAGCGGAGACAGAACACGCAGCTTGGTGCGTCTTATGTAGCATGCACATAGGATCATCGTTGTTGGCTCTGATTGCACACCGACTTCGACATGCGTCCTGGCGAGCGCTGCCGCTGGCAGGCATTTGGCGCGATAAATCCTGAGCACCATTCTAGTTCGCAGAGGCTTCAGCATTCTGGAGATGGATTAGATGATTCCCAGCGCCACGAGTCGCGACGAGATGTAAGATTCTCGGGCAAGCACGGTGCTGCTGCGTCGGGGCATCGACATTTTCGACGGCCCAAAATTTAATGGTGCGGGCAGCGCGCAACGTTTCTGACGTTTCCAGACGTTCTGGACTGTTCCAGAAAGCGTTTCAATGTTGCGCTCGTGTCGTACTTGCACCTTTTTGAGAGTGTGCTTTGGTTGCGCTGCTTTGTTTGGTCGTAGATCCGTGCTGTGCTGCTGCTTGGCGAAAGGTGCGCCTCCTCTCGGTTTTCAAACACTTTGGCAATGCACAACAAGCACACGGCGGCTTGCAAACACGAAACGTCCATGGAGTGTGCATATCACCACAGGGTTTCCTGCACAGTCATTACGGAGCAGGAAACTGGCCGGGTTCACGGCTCAGCAATCTCAAGCCTGCTCCACAGCATGATTTCACACTAGCGTGTTGCTAAACTGCCAGCGGCACACGACCCCGCCGCCACGCCCCTGCTGCTGCCAGCACTTGGCGGCGCATTGATGCGGCGGCGGCCGGCCTGCCCCGCCGCGGACCAGCGGCTCTTTAACCGCCGTGCAGCACCTGCTCCAGCAGCTCTTCCTGCGGCAGGAGCAAGACTCGAAAGCCTCGACAACACGGATTTGGCAAGGGCCGCGATCAGCAACGACGGTGGCTGCACAGAGTGAAGCAGTAGTGTGCCTGCAGAAAGGCACCCGGCCGGCATCTCTGTCGCACCCATCCGCTGTGTGCGCAGCAGCTCAAGCTGCACTGCGCACGCGGATCAAGGCCCCAAGCGAGGCGGCATGCTGCATTGCCGGCCAATGTCCTATTGAACGAAAGGGAGGCGGCTTCACACCTCCGGGATGGTGCGGATCTTGCAGTCCGACTGCGGCGTTGACACGCACAGCAGCGCGTAACCCTTCGCCTTCACCTCGTCGTCCAGCATGCCCGCGCTCTGGTCCACCTGTCCAGACTCCTGCACGGCACAGGACTTTCACATGGTTTGCAGGAAGGTCCTTCATCCTAAGGGTCCGGCATGCCTTGCGCTCTGGTCCGCCTGCCCTGGATCCTGCGCCAATTTTGAGTCAGGTAGGCTTCACGGACGGCAGATACGACACTGTTGAAACCCGGCATCCAGTCGGCTTGTGGCCTGGCATGGCGGCGCTGTGCTCCGCCAGCCCTGCCTCCTGCTCCCCAAATTGCAAGCTGTAAGAGGTTGATAGACTGGTTCTGGGACTGCAGATGCCGCTCAAAGCGCTTTCAAAGCCTGTCGCCCCGCCGGCCAGCATGTGTCGCATATTGTTTCACCTGCTGCGCTCCTGCGCTGCACAGCACACCACGGCAGGTTATGCAGGGCACAGGATTTGCTGGCGCGGTTCCGGAGCTGGTGGGGACCGTCCCTCAAGCCACGCGCACGCCGGCGCCCACATCGACATTTCGTCCGCATGAAGCTCTATGGGGTCATGCCCATGCATTGCCTGACGACCGCATTCTGCCACATCGTGTCCGCATCCTGACAAGATGTCCCCAGCTTGGCAGGGTAGATCATGCATACGAAACCGTTTGCAGCATGCAGCGGTGACTCAGCTGCCCCACGTCAAGCAGGCTACAGTAGTGCGCGCATGGCGCACCAGCTTGGCGGGGCATGTCATGCACACGCCCATCTTGCAGTCGTGGCTGAGCTCCAGGCCCTTGTCCAGCGCCGCCTCCAGTATGGTCTCGTCCTCGCCCACCTCCAGCATCGTCGTGCCGTCATCGTGCTCAATTTCTACCTGCGGCAGGCAGGGCTTGCTGCGGTCTCGCGTGGCTGTGCCTCACTCAGGAAGCTCAAAAATCTAATTGATCACTGCGCAAGAGGGTTGCATGCGCCATGCGCCATCATAGGGCGGTTGCAGTACATGGTGGCCCAATGAGATGCCAGATTATATCTCACCTGATACGCCTGCACGCGCAGACACCTGCTGCTGCGCTGCAACCTGCCGCACTGAGGCTCCGCTGCCAGCGCCCGCCTGCCAGCAGCTGATGTGCAACTGCCTAACTGTCCTGCGATGCCGAGTCTTCGCTGAAGGTATTGCGCTGTGCCACATGCTGGTCCACTGCACTGTGCCGACTGCATCGTGGTGGCTTGGTGCGTTCGCACGTCAGCTTGACCAGCAGCAATGTGGTCTGCGAGGTGCAAGTTCCCGCACCGGGCAGCGATGTTAGGCTGAAAGAATGATTGATGTTTGAATATCACGGGAAGTCAAGTCATGCAAGAATGCGCTTTGCTAACTGTCATCCTGTTCAATGCATCGCAGCCTATCCATGTAGCTCAGGGGCTTGAGCTGCCAGCCCTCGTGACGGCATGCTGTGCGTGCTGCGCCATGGGCTGAATCCTGGCTGAACCTTGCCGCTGGAGTCCTTCGAGCTTCAGCGCTCTTGAAACCAGGACAGGCAGCAACTCAGTCGGCTGATATCATCGGATCACTATGGCGATGGCCAAGGTGTCATTCAGGGTCCAGCCCGACAGACAGCAGCCACTGCCTCCGCCGCGCCCGCGCCCTGGCAATATTTGCGGTCAGAAGCCGTCCGACCCCCTGTGGCAGCCTGCGGCATCGGCAAGAATTCATCACGAGCCCCGACAACACCAGATGAGCTGCGCACGCTGGCGCACTCGGACGCGATGCGCATTGTGGAATGACGTATAGCTCGCGGTCATGCAGGGCAAGGATGACGATTGGCGGTCGTGCTATTGGCGAAATAGCTGGCTGTCGTGCCTGTCTAATGCTGTGCTATGCTCAGCTGCAGCGTCGTCCCCGCCGCTGGAGCCGCCGCCGTCGCTGCTGCAGTTTCTACTGCTGCCGCTGCTGCTTGCACTGCTGCCTTCAAACCCGAACTCGTCCGCCAGGCCCCTGCTGGTCGAGGGCGTTGGCCGGCCAGATTTGATCCTCGCTGCCTCCGACTGCAGGCGCCAGATGCCGACATGGTGTCTCCCATGAGACCTCCAAGATTGGAGCTATGTAATCTGACTCCTGCCCACTTCGGCTTTGAATGTGCAGAGGCTCGGCTCGCTTGCATCGGATGCGAGATGATGGCCAAGTGAGCAGCTCTCACCTGCAGATCTGACAGCATTCCCTTGACCTGCGTCACGAAGTGCAGCTCTGAGAGCGAGTCCTCATACACCAGTTTGCATGCTGCCTCGGCGAACCCATCACAAATTGCATTGCCGGCTGCTTGCACCATACCTGCGCCGCTGAAATGTTCTTTACCAATTTGCCCAGCGGCCCGGGCGGTACAAGTCCTGCAGACATTGAGGCACTTTGCAGGATACTGCACAAATAGACCTCGTTTTGTGTAAGGTGAAGGTTGTTAAGACTGGAAGGCATGCACATGTCGAACACATTTGAGTTGGGACTGATTCCTCACCTGGCAACAGCGACTGTTCGAGAGTCACAAGTGAGGCCTGTGTCTCGGGCTGCGGCAGCCAGCCTGCGCTTGCAAGACATCACATTGGCAAGCCAGCAGCATGCAGACTCTTGGCGCACAAGTACTACGGCAGCGCAAGTGTGGAGGAGGCTGTGGCAGCAGCAGCTAGCGTGCCTAGCCTTGCGAAGACCAGCAGAGCTGTTGTTGCAAACCATGTTCCTCCGGCAGCTAATAGGCGGGAAGGCGGTGCCGGCCACGACTGCATGATTGCCCTCTCCGCCTGACCATCATCAGGCAGCTTCCCCAAGTAAGGCAACACACATGCACCCGGACAGCTGCGTCGAATCTCACAGGTCCAGCAACGAACCCTGTGCTCGCCTCTGAGGTTTGGCAGGGCGAGGCCCCCGAACGCCTCCGGCGCCGCATCCCGCCGCGCTGCCTCTGCCAGGCTGTCAGACGCCGGCACCGACACAATGGCGTCCAGCGAGCGCCGCCCGTCGTACGGCAGCACCGACCAGTGCCCCTCGAAGGCCTTCATCATGCCGGGCCGCGCCAACCGGAAGCTGATCTGGGGAAGCACCGGCAGCAGAAAGTTGTCGAGTGGCCATGCGCAGGGCCAGGTCACACAGAGCAGCAAGTAGCGCGGCAGCGCAGGGGACTTCTGCGTCACATCCCCCTTGTCGGGAGCTGCTGCCAACACAATCAGGCCAATCAGGGGAGAAGCTTGTCCCGTTCCCAGGGATGGGTGCCATGGGACATGTGGGATGGCACTGCGCACCGTGCCTGCAGGCTGGTCCAGGTCCACAAACAGCCTGCGCACGAGCATTGGCCCCTGCGTTAGGAGGAATGGGGTATTGCGATAGCACATGCACACGGCGCCAACGGCGCAATGCCCGGTACATGCCGGGCATTGCACTGGGTGCAAAGCAGCCACGATGGACCTCGCAGGAACAGCACCTGGTGGCGAATTTGCCGCTGAACATGGCGAAGCGCCACTTTGCGAGCGCCTCCGTCTCCACCTTCATCTGCAAAACTCGCACAAGACACACTGTGATACTGGACCTAAATCCTGAGCACGAATATGCTGGGCGACTTACCGGCGCCAAGCAAGGTGCATAGCAACCAGCGGGAGGCGCCTCGACTTACCTGTCCGCGCCTCTGGTCCGTGCTCTTCAGCACTTTCCGGTAGGTGTTGTCCTGCATGTGTGGCAGGCAACACTGCTGACCCCACCTCTTTAGCCGCCTTCCTGTATGTGTTCTGACCGGAGCGTTGAACGCTGTCAGGTGGCTTTCAGTGCAACGGCACGCTGCGAGGTCAGCAGATGTAGGCGTCCTAAGGCAAGCTCACCGTGATGCTTTTGAAGATGTTGTGCGAGTCCGGTCGCGCCAGCAGGTCAAAGGTCTGCTTCGGCGTTAGCGGCAGCACCGCCGCCAGCCGGATGGTGCAGAAGAAGCCTTCCCTGGCTGTCACCTGGCCAGTGGCGGTGCTCTGCTTCGGTGCTCGATCGATAGTCATGATTCGTCATGGAAGGCTTGTCACCGCGCAGCATGGCGCCATGCTTTTGGTGCGGATGCTGTGCAGAGCGGCACGCACCCTCAGACTGTACTGCTTTGAGGACCACTCTTCTGAGTCGCTGCTCTCCTCATGCTGGTCCGCATTCGCTGGTTTATCACTGGGCATGCTGCCAACTGGTGCACGAAGCTTGGTGCCACTGCCGGGGAACAGTCTAGTGATGTTGGTCAACAATTGCAAAATTTACATACGACTCCGCTCCTAATGACCTCTGCGCCACCAGAAACGGCCTGAAAGCCAGCTGCACTTGCCACGTGCACCCTCGACACCAGCGATCTGCAACGTGTTGCAGACCTACCTAAACACTTCTCAGCATACTTCGAATGCAAACATCCTCCTCATACACGTGGTCATGTCGATAACAATATGATCGTTGTGTGTGCGCCAGCCTCCGAAGCATACGAGTGAATATGCGCAAGCTCCGAGACTGGCCAGGGGGAAATGAACTAACTAGTACGAATGACCACATGGTGAGTTGTAACTGTTGGTGCAGCGCACATTTGCTGCTTGCGACCTGTGCGAGGGTGCCTGCACTATCACCAGCTAGTGTGCAAGCCATGTGGCGCAGCGTCGCCTCTGACAACGTTACTTTCAGCAACGGCCTGCACGTCCAGTTCAGCCCTACCGCCGCTAGGTTGTTGTGCAGGCCTCGCACGTCGTCTCATTGCAAGGCGTCTAGGAGCTCGCTGCTCATCCGCGCGGACGTGAACGGCGGCGTCGTCGATACAGACCCCGACACCGTCCAGGGCATCAACGTGATACCCAAGTCCCGCTGGCCAGACGGCATCCCTCCGGTGATGGGAGCGCACCTCATGGAGTCTGGAGCGGTGAGGGCTTTGACGAGCGTTGCTCAGCGCACTCGAAGCTCTCACGCGTGCATGCTGCCGGGATCATGCGGGCTGCCGCCGTCCTGCACTGCCAGACCCCTCCTAGCATTACCCCGTCCTGCACTGGCAACGCAAGTGGCTGATTTGAGCTCTGAATCAATCGCCATGAATTTTGGCAAGCCATGGTCCGACTCGTGCTGAAGACAGCAGCCCAATGCCAAACGAGGCAATGGCACGGCGGCTCAAGTGGCTGCCTGCATGCCGCCGGTGCAGATCGCACCGCTGTCGACGTCCAAGGGCCCCGGAACAGGCGAGGAGCACCAGTTCTACTACCCCAAGGGCGACGCGGATCTGGGTGTCATCGCCTACGGCACGCCGGCCGGCGCCAACGGCCAGATTGCGCGGCTGGTCGCCGGCGAGTCGGCAAAAGCGATCTCTGCCAAGGGCTCCTTCACCATCGTGCTGACAGGTCGGCACCGGCGGCACGGCGCTGTGTTGCCGAAAGCGACACCACAGGCGCTGCTGTTCAATGGCGCGTGCATGTCGCACTGCATGCCCGGAAACACCTGAAGGAGCTGCTGCGGCACGGGCGCTGACATGGCGCTGACTCACCGCTGCCGCGCACAGGCGGCTCGCTGCTTAAGTCGCTGAGCGCGCTCGTGGGCTCCAAGGACGTGGACTGGTCCCGGTGGCATGTCTTCTTTGGAGACGAGGTGCAGTGGCCATGCACAATGTACTATGTATGTGCTCTGAATACCTCTGCGCAGATGCTCTTGTGCAGACCTTACCTGTGCACTGCTGGCAGCGGCAGGTGCAGAGCTCTTTCTCGTGCATTGCTCTGCCAGGAGCGCTGTCACCAGCAGAAACCACCTGCTGGTGCATCCACTCACTGCTTGCGGCTGCACCCCGAGAGGATGCTGAGCCCAACTCTCGACTCGTGTCTGCCGCAGCGGAATGTGCCGCACTCGTCGCCAGACTGCACGCTGAAGGGCGCGCGGGAGGCGTTCCTGTCCAAGGTCCCGATCCCAGAGTCCCAGATTCACGCCATCGCGGAGGGCCTGGCCGTGGATGTGAGTCGCCGTGAAGCTTGGCGCCGCAACACCTGTCCAGTCCGAGCCTGCAGCATGCGCATGAAGGCAGAAGCAGTGCCACTTGCACCCAACGTTCGTACCTGCCGTGGCTGGCGCCGAGCGGCACAGTGAAGGCCGCTTCTTGCGGCACTGTTGCTGCATGAGGCCACCAGCTCGCCCGCTGCACGGCTACATGCACCTTTTTGACGCCTGCCTAAAGCCCTGAGCACGGGCAAAGGAGTCCTTTGCCTCAGTCCTAAGCAGTCCTAAGCCACAGGCTGCTGCACACCCACATGCGTTGAACATTCATGATGCCGCAGGTCGCTCGTGCCCAAAGTGGAACCTTATCTGCGCGCACAAAGGAATCCCAACTGCGCGCAGGGCGCCGCAAACGAGTGTCATGGCAAGATGCTGGCGGTGCCGCAGGGCGGCCCTGCTCCATGCTTCCAGCCTGTCTAATCTTGAAGCCCTAAACCCTGTACCCTGAACCCTGAACCCTGAACACAGGACGCTGCGAAGGAGTATTACGGCCAGATGCTGGCGGTGCCACAGACCGTGCTGCCACGCAACGACGCCGGCTTCCCGGTGTTCGACCTGATCCTGCTGGGCGTCGGCCCCGACGGCCACATCTGCAGCCTGTTCCCCAACCGGCCGCAGACGTCCGCCAAGGAGGGCTGGTGCGCTCTCTGGGGTTAAAGCTCAAATGCGCTGCTCAGTTTGCTTTCTGACACCAGTGCAGCCCGGTTACCCCCGTCCATTCCCGACATTGAGCCACTGCTGTTGCACATGCCCAGAATGCCAGGGACGATGCCCCTGTCAGCACGCTTTGCCTGGAGTTGCAGTGAAGCTGCACGCTGACGCTGCACGCTCTGGCAAAGCACCGCTATGCGACTTCCCACACTGGCCGCCTGCCGCAAGCAGCTTCCATACCCTTCCCTGGGTCTTTGTGCCAGTCTGCACCCTGCGCTCCCGTCCCACACGCAAACATCCCTGCTGCCGCCACAGGACCCTGTCCATCGCGATGTTGCCCGAGCTGCCCCCCGGAGCGTTTCCACGTGGCGGGTCCAATAGTGTTACTGTCCAGCGTCTCTGCATCCCATTCGATTCCATGCCCCGTGCCCGCAGGATCCTGTCCATTGCGGACTCGCCTAAGCCGCCGCCAGAGCGCATCACCTTTAGCATGCCGGTGGTGAACGCGGCCAGGGAGGTGGTGTTTGTGGCGCTCGGCGAGGGCAAGGCGGAGATCGTGCAGCGCGTGCTCGAGGTGAGCCTTGACGCAGGGCCCGACACCCATTGACTGAGTGCAGGCTGTGAGACGCTGACTGGAGCGTAAGGAGCAGGCGGCCGTCCGGCAGAATCACCTGCCGCACTCGTGATCCACATGGATGTGCGCTGGCGCATAGTGGGCGTTGCCGCCAATGGCCCTGAAGGCCGCGGACATGAGTCCTTCTTCACCCTCCCGGCCGCGACCCTGCACCACCCTGTGGCGTTACGACTGCAGGTGCAGAGCCTGCCGGGGGCGCTGCCGGCGCAGATGGTGCGACCGGAGAACGGCAAAGTCACCTGGATCTTGGACGCGGACGCAGCCTCGCAGATCGCGGCGGACAAGTGGGTGGAGAAGTCCAAGGATTTTCCGCGCAGCACCTCCTGAGGTCTGGTCGTGGCGGCGGCGGCGCGGCGGGTCACCGCAGCGGAGGCGCTTCCGCCGCGCAGGGTAACACCTTCGGAGGCCGGTCCTCCGAGCCCTCGAGGGCAAGCGCCGGACTGCACGGGAGGACTGAGACACAAGCTTTGACGAGGAGCAGGCTGTGAAACCAGCAGGTGCCGGGGCGACAGGTGTCAATGGGTCCTGAGTTATGCATCTTCTGGACGTTGGAGCCGCCTTGTAGGGAGAACCACCTGGTACCTGACATTTGCACCGATGGTGCGGGCAGTGTAATCTTTGCAGTGATCACAGGCAGCAGTCGGACTACGGCAGCTGGCTAGAGGCGGCGGCAGCATGAGTGCAGTCATAGTGATGGTGTGGACGTGATCTGCATGCCGCAGGACTCCCAGTGATGGACGAACTCATGCGGTGCAAGGAACAGATGCGAGATGCATTTCTCAGTGCTGTTAAAGATCGATAAAGATGAATCCCTCATGTCGTTGAAACCCGGCATGAAACTCCCCACCAGCCAACCGATGAACCAACCAATGAAATGCGTCAAGAGCAATCACCGCCCGCATGCGGCATGCTATATTATGGAGCCCCCAACGCTACTGTGCTAGCTGATCGGTTCACTACCGACTAACAAATTGTCTAGCGTGTTGAGATGCAGTCATGTGATGGATGCCAGGGTTGTTCGTCGGTGATCACGCCACATTTTGGGCAAGCCTGTCCAGTATCTCACACAGCTTTGATGCTAACTTCAGTGATTCATGCGTTCTTCTCGAACGGCTCCGGCAGCGTGCTGCTGCTGACGGGCAGCTCATTGCGGGCAGCCGCCTGGCGGCGCCGGACCGCCGCGGCCTGCCACAGCAGCCGCCGCTGTTGCGCGCGGCGCACTACCGCAATGGAGCCCGCCCGCGCCTTGCCAAGATACCGCATGCCCGTGCGCCAGTACCTGCGGCGGTTGATGAAACACTTGACAATGGTGTTTCGGACAGGTGTTTTCCTGGGAGCTCAATCAGGTCCAGACCAGAACATCAGTGGACTTCGAGACTTTATTCTATTGGCGTGCTTGCCAGCAATGAGAAACGTGTGATGTGCACCAAAGGCCTGGGCGGTGGAAGCAGCCAGCATGTCGGACAGCATGCTATTCAGCACGCACCCTACAAAGTGCCTGCGCGTCTTTGTAACGGTGATGAGCAGCATGAAGACGATGATGACGATGTCGAACACCAGGCAGATGGCGCCCACAGTATTTGTCAGCGGACCTGCAGCCGCAAAAAACAGAGTGTCTGAGTCGTGAGACTGACTTGAGTGTCTAAAGCGGCAGACCAAAGGCAAAAGGTTGGCCACCGCATTGCTCAAGGCATTTGAAAAGTCGGGCGTCAGCTGCTGCAGCTGCGACGTGCGTGCAGCGTGAGAAAAAAATTCCTGTGATTACGCCGCAGCAGGTATGCCGAGTCCGCTAAACTGGCAAGCTGCAAACTGGAGGCGGCCAACAGAAAGCAAGCAACCTGAGGCGCAGTGGCTGGGGGTGAAACGCACCAGAGGGCTGCTTGGAGTAGGCGATGAAGTACAGCGACATGAACATCAGGAAGGCGATGGAGCTCATGGACAGCAGGTCCATTTGCCCCGCGTAGGCGTGCGGCTGCAGCATCACCGACACCGCCGCCGAGACGAGCAGGATGAAGATGAACAGGTGCAGCTGCACGAAGGTCGGCAGAGCCCTGCGGCAAGGGGGGAGTGCGGCGGTTTCGTGGGCGGCGTGCATCAAGTTGTATCCATCACTAGCCACATCAAGAGGTGCAGTCGAAACTGGATTCCACCGCCGCAAGGCAGGTGCAAGGTCCTGTGACAGCACCAGAACCCAGCCAGCAGCAGGCGAGCCTGCTGCAGAAGCAGACAGCTTAGAAAATCCATCACCTGCCGAAGACTACGATGCAGACCAGCAGGAGAAGGCGCAGCTGGTCGACGAAGGACCACCAGAAGAAGCCCTCTCTGCGGCAGCGCAGGAATGTGGCCGCTCGGGAAGATTTTGTCGGCAGGACGGAGCCGCTGGCTGTGGGCGGTGCAGGACCCGCAGCACTGGCACAGGTTTCGAGGTGCTGGGCAGCAGCTTCCACAACGTGGGTTGTGGAAGCCTGTCAAGTACGTTGCATGCGCGCACTCGAGATGACGGTCCTACACACACACCGCCTTTGTGTGCGCAGTCTTCAGGGGCAGCTCCAGGGACGCAGGGTCTTGCACACAGGGTTTTGGTGTGTGCGCACTTGAACTGGTGGTACAGGAAGCCGTAGGTCGCTGCGGTGCGCGGCTCCTGCAGCCGGTCGCGGATGCGGAACAGCACCGCCAGCGTCGCGGCCGGGATGCCCAGGCACAGCAGCACCGCGCCGGGGATGCCGATGGCGTACACCGCCGTGAGGTGGAAGCCCTCGTAGCAGCGCTGGCTCATGTCCTGCTGCCAGTAGCCGGCGCCATAGCGCGCCTGCGGGCCATGAGATAACATTCGTTTTCAAGACACAAACGAGGGACTTGGGCGTCGGTGTCGGTGTATCAGGGCAATTCCGGGCAGGGGTTGCGGGTCAGCCGGCGCACAGGGTGCAGTGGCCCTAAGCCGCAGGATACGGCGCACAGCATGTGACAGCAGCTACAACACGTTGCTGATTCTCAAGGCACCAAGCGTGGAGCCTGCCAGCGCAGCCGCACCGAGCTCCCAGCAGCAGGGCTGGGCCAATTCAGAGGTGAGCGAATGTGCGGCGGGCGGATCATATCCCAGCATCTCTACGAAGGAGAGCGCAGAGGGAGCGCAACACTGGGATGCAAGGGGATCACCAGCTGGTTCTGTGCATAGAGACCGCTGCCGGTGTCCACGTGGTAGCAGGCGAAGGTGTTGAGCACCGCCTGGCACACCGTCGGGTACCTGCAGCCAAAGAGTATAGCTTGATACCCCTTGCATGCACAAGGCATGCACAGTCGCAGGTTGAATGGCGTGCTCCCTTCCAACCGATCCAGGATACGAAGCTCGGTGTTGGCCCACCAAGTTCCGCAACAGCTGTGTTGCTTGCAAAAACATACTCGGGTGTGCAGACAGACCGCGCGGGTTTGCACGGGTCATGATTGAGCCACTGCACAGGTCAGCATGCACATGTCGTGTTTGAGCCGATGCCGGCCTTCAGCCAGAACACCTCGCATACTGTTGAGAAGACGCTTCGGAGGCAGCGTTGCAGGAGGGAGCTGTGCGAGGCGCTCACACAAAGAAGCAGACGACCAGGACTGAGACGATGCTAATGCGCTGGACGTACTGCCCAAAGGTCTCCCGCTCCAGCTCGATAGCCAGCTCCACCGACAGCGCTTTCTGCGGCAGGAATCGCCGCAGGATGTGAGAGAATGCGACTGGCAAGCACTTGCGTCGCATGCCCCCGGCTGTGCAGGCAGGCAGGCCCAGAGATGGGGCGGCGCAGCCGGACTCCTCCTCTGGGGCCTGGAGTTGGGAGTTGCAGCGGTGGCCATGCACCCATACACCATGGTGTCTCAGCATGCTCAGAACTGGTGTTGATCAGAAGGGTGTCATTCGCTTGTGACAGGAGACGCATCACAGCATCACGGTCCCAGTCCCGCAGTTGTTTGTCCTGGTTGTGCGCACCCGCATCGACTGCGTTCGCTCCAGGGGGGACCTCGTCTCGTCCAGCGATTTTGCCTTCTCCCGCTCAATGGCCAGGAATAGCTGGTCGAGTGTGAAGTTCTTTTTGCTGGCCTGCGCATGCAAGAGAGCACCCACAGGTGTGAGCGAGTTCTTTGTTCGCTAATTTCAATGTGTACTCTTCATTCTGTATAGTCTTCCAGGCCTGGAGGACAGCCGCACGGTCGCAGGCCCCACCGGCCAGCCAGAACACTCGCAGCCCCTGCGCCCGCCGTCCATCAGGACACTCGTGCAGACGATCCCCACAAACCCCACGTTACAGGCGTCACTGCACACTGACATCATGGAGAGCTTTTCCAGGCATTCCAGGCCCTTCACCGAGCGGCAGCCCTCCAGGTTGTCTGCGGCGGACTTCACTCCTGACGAGTGCGGCGACAGCCCGGCCGGGACGCCCGACGAGTTCGGCGACAGCTCTGACGGCGTATCCGAGGGGGACTCTAGCTCCTCGCCGCTGACGCCGGACTCCTCATCGTCCTCCTGCGCGGCAGCACGGCACAGCAGGGATTAGGGGGCCCGGTCCCGCGGACCCGGCCGTTGAGCCGAGCCAAGCCGACATGGAGTGTGGCAGCTGCGGCTGCTGGAAGGCCCGGGGCTAGCTGCAGGCCTGCCATGGCAGCCACAACTGGGGCCTGTCCCATGCGCGCCGGCAAAACGGGTGGAGGCGGGGAGGTTGGATCCACGGAGGGGCTCATGACGGAGTTTCGATAGAGTTCAATAATGGGATATCACAAACCAGCGATGGGAATGTGCGAATGTCCCTGTGACCGTAACACCTTCCTACATACCCCCCTCTGGCTGCCGCCAGTCCCTTGGCCGCTGCCGTGCCATTGGCCACCCGACAATCGCCCCCAGACCTGGTGCGGCTGAGGCCGGGTTGCTGCAGCTCGGCGGTGCAGGGCAGCCCGCCGAAATCAGCTCGGAGGTCCACAGCAGGCGCACCTTGATTGCCGGCAGCTCGATGCCGGCTGCCACCGCGTGTGCCAGCACCCGTTCCTCCGTGCTGGTCATGCGCCGCCGCTTGTGGTAGGGCTGGATGCCGTACCACCTGCGATGGGACGAGCCTGAGGTCACAGGCCGACAGGCCGCAAGCGCATGAGGACCCGCCGCCTCGGCGCGGCGGTGCCCGCGCTGTCCGACTGTGCGCCCTGCACCACCTGATCCCAGGGGAGCAGCACTCCTTGCAAGGCGGAGCCCTGAGCGTGCGGCCGAACCCTAAACCGCGAACTGGTGGCGCGGCAAGGGCTACCACCCAGCATTGCGAGCACCGTGCGAGGCAGCTCGACAGATTATTGTGCAACGTGAGGGTGAAGTCTCACCAGAGCGCCCAGAACATGGCGCACAGCGCCAGCAGCACGACGGGCACCGCCACGTTGAAGATCTGGCGCTGGATGGCGAGCGGCACATTGCTGCTCCCCTGTCAGCGCGCGCATTGCAGGTAAGGATGAGTATGGAGGGGTGCACTGACCAGCCGCGCATGTGGCGGCGATTGTGGGCGCAGGGAGAGCAGGGCTCGCGGTAGCAGCATCGCACCCAAGGTGCGGATGCAGGGAAGGAAGCTGTGCCCCAGTGCAGCACAGCACACATATGACGCATTGGACTCCCTCCCCCGCGGTGGGGGCCAAGTCGGGCTGCTGGAAGGTGCTGCAAACAGGCAATTGAAATGATACAGAAAGAAACGGCCGCACCTGCAGCAGGCAGTCGAGGGAGAAGATGCCTTCACCGCTGGTGAAGAAGATCTGGATGCCGCCAATGAAGTTCAGCAGGCCCCGCGGCCAGTTCAGCGGCAGCTTGCTGGCAATCAGGTTGTACCTGAGCGAAGGCAGAGCTCTTCCATGAAGACTCGACGAGTCTGAGCAGTGTCGGGGAGCGATTCAACATGTTGATGACCACAGGTATTGCATGTTGGGGGCAACGATGCAATGATGCAGGACATGTGGAGCCAGGGTGTGAGGCAAGACACTCACTGGAGGTAGATGACCAAAACCTGTGCAGAACGATTGGTCGGGCGTCAACAGTTTTCCAGGATTGTGTGTTGAGAGCGCTTACAGTTGCCATTCACACGGGCTGGACGGGTAACTGATGACGCCGGCGACAGTGAGAACAGTAACTGTTTCGATAAGGCTTGATGAAACTATTTTGAAAACATTATTGAAGTGGACTTGAACTTGCCTTGATGAAGTCAGATGGCTGCGCCTCATGCTCCGCATACCGCTGCTGGTTCGTCGACATGTTGGAGAAAATTGTGAAGATGATGAAGCCAAACTGCAGGCAACGAATACCCTCCGGTCAACATGCGCATCACACGGGTAAGTCCATGGTTTCGATTGCAGCAGCTGGGACAGTCGCAGCGTCTGCGAAGCAGTCAGGGTGTGACCACCGCCGGCAGCTTGCAGGGTTCGTCATGCATTGCAGCATGAATATCGAGTGCCGGTCGCTGGTGGTTGTGCACTGAGGGCATCCCAGGACAACTTTGCAACTGACAAGCAGCTCCAGGGGTGCTGCTCTGGGGGCAGCCGACCGACCTGCAGCAGGAAGCCGAGGATGGTGAGGAAAACCAGCAGCCCGTCCGACTTGCACCGGGTGCACGTGAACGCGGTGTAGAAGCCCCAGCGCTTGTTGTCGTAGCCGCGGCCGCAGACGCCGCAGAGCGTGCCCTCGTAGCCCTCGGCGCACTGGGTGCGCTGGTAGGAGCTGCAGCGCAAACATGCGGGAAATGTCTGAGAGGCATCGCACTGATACATCGGTGGCCTGAGCCTGCTGCCGGCGTCACTCATGCAGCTCCGTGCAAGCCACAGGCAAAGACAACATGCCGCGTGGCGAGGCACGTGGGCGCCTTGGCAAGGGAGCAAGCTGCAGCATCGTTTCCCAGGAGCTGTGCGCAACAGGTCGCTTTAGCTTCACAGCAGCACCCGCACACACTCGGAGATGGCGCAATCTGCACCTGAAATCGGTCTCGTTGACGCCCCACAGGCGGCACGGTAGCTGCTGCTGCTTGGCCGTCAGCTGGTCATATGTTAGCGTTGTGTCGTCGTTCTCCGCATACCAATTCACCTGGCACTGGGTCAGCGCCTCAGTCCGGTTGTTGTACCTGCAAAACCGCGACAACACGCTCCAGTCGCATTTGTGGCTGGGGTGGCATCGGTGCTAGTGAGCAGGCCTGGCACACAGCACCGGGGCCGGCTGCAGGCTCGTTTGTGACAAAAGCCGCAGCTGAGCCCCTGTGCAGGGACGGGGCTCTGGGTCGCAGTCGCGAGCTGCAAAGTGGAGAATGGTAGCAAGCGGCAGGAGCGCGGGAGCGGTGTAGAGCAGGAGTGCAGCAGTCCGCGCTATTCTCGAGTCCTGCACGCTGAAACTTCCTGAAAAGAAAAACGGAGAAACGCACCGGCAGGCGCTGCGACGGGGGCAGGGGTGCAGGTCCGTCGAGTTGGCCGCCGACTGCCAGAAGCCCGGCTGCGGCACCAGCGTTGCGCCGCCTGCAGCGCGCCCACACCCATTTCGGCTCAGCACACTTCTGCGTAATCATCATGCCGTGCCGCACCCACGAAGTGGTTTCAGGCAGGCGCAGCGCAGCAGGGCATGAAAGCAGTTTACCTGAAGCTCTGCAGCTTCTGTGCTGCAGCACAGGCACTGAGGTTCATGAGCCCCTTCGGTCATCGGCTGCAGGCTGGAGAGTTTGAGCGCAGGATGACGGCTCTGTGTGAGAAGAGTGTTGCACACAACAGGCCAGCCAAAGGCGCACCGTAGCAGGAGGCTCCCTCGGGGCACGACTGGCATGGCACCCCCGAGTCGAAGGTGTAGGTGCCGACAGCGCATTCCACGCACAGGTCATCAGTCGCCACCTCGCCTGCGGCAGTATCACCGAAAGGTGGCGGACCAGGAAGGAGGGCAAGGTTAGATTTGGGGAAGGGACACCGCAGCAGGCGGTTCTGCAGCGTACCACAGCAGCCGAGTCGAGCGGCTTGCTGTGCCGAGCCTCCGCCGCCCTTGGTCGCCCCCTTGCTGCCACAGCACATGTTGCAAGTGATGCCGCAAGGTGCCAGGGGGCTGCAAGGCTGATTCTGCGGCGCGCACCGGTGACGCATGGCTGGATGATGATGCTCATGTTGGCGGACGCCACGTCCCGACCGGTGACGTTGCCGGTTGCGACGCCGTTGGCGCCAGGCAGGAATGACAGTGTGTACGGGTTGGCCTGCACAGAAAGTGACCGCATCAGCTGCAGCACCTGATGCACGATGCATCCCCTGCAGCGTGGTCTCGACACACGAGGATGTAGAACCGCGAGGTTGGCGCTCACAGCACATGTATATTTAGGTGAAAATGCCTCATGATCACGGCACGCAAGTGCCCCACAAGTCTTGCTATGCAAAGCTGCCAGGAATGAGCCGTCACTCGGGGCCGTCATTCCCTGCAGCATGGGCAAACCCAGTTTGCACCGCTTCATCACAGCTGTGTCCCTCCCAGACTGCTGTTCCAGTGCTGGTGTGTGCGACACACCTGCGTCGGCGCCCGGACGGTCAGGCCCGAAAACACCGCCGAGCCGTTGAATGCAGCCACGCGCGTCTGCCCGCCTGCCGTGAGGGTGCTGTTGCCACTCAGCACTGACACCACCAGGTCGGTGCCGATGCCCGAGCCTGCAGGTACAAGGTGTCAGGTCGCACATTGCCGGCTGATCGACAGCCAATTGCTGTGCCGCAATGCGTGTGCAGCCGAAAGGCAGACTCGAGCCTCCTGCTTGTGGCCTCCTGCGCCCTCTGCCGCACAAACCCGTGGTGCAGGCGCTTACCCATCCCATTTGCAAGAGACGATGGCTGACCAGCATCCAGGCCGTGACTACAGAAGCGAGCAGGCCCCCTCTGGGGCGAACATCTCCACAGCTTGCACATGTGCAGGCACATCCACTGCGCCGGCTTGCTGGGAGCCCTCCAGCAGCGGGTCGCATGCAGGCGGCTGCCCGAGAGTGCCGCACCCGACACCCGCTGCCCCAAGTCATCGACGATGGAGACCGTCACCGGCAGCCGCTGGTTCGAGCGCTGGCGCGGCACGAAGCCCGGCGACACCGTCAGGCTGCTAGGCCCTGTCGCCAGGTCAGCGCCGTACGCGCCGGCGGTGTTGTCCACGAATGACGACTTGCAGGCTGCGCTTGGCACACATGTACGACTTGACATGCGGGAAGGAACCGACATTGACAGGTTTGGCAGCTCCAACGAACGAGCCTGTGTAGGAGACCGTGCTGGCCGGGCCCGCCATCCCGGAGGCGCAGTAGCCAGCCCCTGGGCGGGAGGCCTGCACTCCAGAGCTGGTGGCTAGAGGCAACTTGCGAGAGCCCCCCGAGGCTCGGCAGGCTGAGCAGATCGTCAACCCAGCGCCCCTGGGCTCCCCAAATCCTTGTCTTGTCCCTATATCACATCTATTACATCTGCACTGCACCTGCAGGCAGACTGGGCGCCGTGAAAGCCGCCTGCGCCTGGCGCACGTCCGCAAACGTTGGCGAGGCCGCAGGCGCCACCGATGCGCAGTCCAACGTTACCGGCAGCGTCGCGCCGGACGATGACAGCGCCCCGCCGGCGTCGGCAGCAGCGTTTCGCGTGAAGGTGGTGCCGGCGATGACGGCAAAGGAGCAGTTGGCGACCGCCTGCAGGGCACGGAGCGGGATGAGTGAAAGTGAGCGACGCCGCTCGACGGCGGGCTTGATGCCTACTCAAGTGGATATGATTTGTGCCCACTGAAGAGGGTTCAATCTGGCATCTGCACTGCATGAGAATGCGGTCGAGACAGCCTCCCCCTCCCTCGCCCCCCTCCCCCCCAACCCCCACGCGCGTGCAGTTCTGCCTTGACACAGCACCAGTGCTTTGATGCGGCTGCGTGCAGGGTGTCAAGGGTTACGACCGTGCTGCAGCAGAGCAGCGCTACTGAGGGCTGCGAAGAGCACCATGGCGTCGCAGGTGGAGGACATGAGCAGTCCGCCGCCGCTTCCTGCCGCCATGTTGCGCCGGAAGGTCGACAGCACCACTAGCAGCAGGCCATCGCCAGCCTGCAGCCCGCCGCCGCCGCCTGTGTCCCGCGAAATTCAGCTAGTCTATCGTTTGAAGTCCATGCGTGGGACTGTAAGAAAGCCCAGGGCGAAAGCAAAGCAGGACCGAGTCGATGCATCAATCGTGGGCTTGCTGTTGCTTCTTGCGCAAAGGCTGCCGCTGCCATGCAGCGCTGTGACACAACATCGCGCAGCTGCTTGCAGCTGGTGACGTGCTTTGATGACAGCACCCAGCTTCGTGGCGATACCCTTGACGTCCAGCAGAGGCACTCAGGCAGGCTCCCACCTCATTCAGGCWCAGGCAGACCCTCACGCACGGCCCCMAGCGAGCCAAAGAAACTAAATGATGATTGAAGATGATGATGCGCACCCTCGCCAAAGCCGCCGACAGCCGTATTCTGGCTGAAGCCCGACTCCAGCACTGCGGCACGGGAGGCAGGGGTGCCACCCAGGAAGACGCCGCCGCCGAAGCCGCCGGAGTTTTTGAAGAACGTGGTGCTCCGCAGCGTCACACGGTTGCAGGCGGCACACCTGCGAGCAGCACCGTTGGGGTCTGTCCGAGGATCGTAATGGTCGCACTTGTTTCTGCAGCGCTGGCTGCGGCTGCGATCGCAATCTTAACGCGCATTTACATGTAGGCCTTTTCAGCTCTTGATGCGGTGCAAGCAGCCACGTAAGCGTAATAGCAGCAAGAAGGAGAGGCGCACGCAAGGCCGCCGCCGGCGCCCCCCGAGGCATTGTTGGCGGAGAAAGAACTGAACGTGGTGTTGAACACCGAGCAGCTGTCGCACTGTACGCCGCCGCCGCCCTGCGCCCCCACGTTGCTGGCGAACTCCGTGTGCGTCGCCACCACCTGGGCAATGCCAACGGTACCTCTCGCCCTCGCTTCAGACGTGATGCCCTTGCAACCTCACACAGAATGGCAAAGGGTTCCGTTGGGCTACTCACAGCTAAAGCAAGGCTGGGGAAGCGGCAGCGCAGGCGATTGTGCCAGTTGTGGGTACTGACGCTGCACCACCCAGCACGCCGCAAGCACAGGAAGCGGCGCAGCGCTCTGCAGCCGCGACTGAGAGCATGCAGGAGCTGCAGATCAACAGTGCTTGTTCCCGGCACACCTGCGTCAGCTGGTCGGCGTGCAGCGCGCCGCCCTGGCTGGCGGTGTTGTTCCTGAAGTTGTCGGTGCGCAGCGTCAGCAGCAGCCCCGGCGACGCTGAGGTGGCAACAGCGCCGCCCAGCTGCGCCGCCTGGTTGCCCTGCGCGAGCAGCGAGAGGCCGCCGCCCTCAGCTTGCGGACCAGACCGTGCGATGCGTCAGGTCGGTCAAAGAGGTTCGAGGGAAACGGAAAGCGAAACGGACTGCACTTCCCTGTGGCAAGCGCCAGTTTGCAGCTCGGGCCGCACTCGCAACAATTCGAAGGCTGGCAAGTGACAGCCTAGGGTTGAGGGCACTGCAGGCACAGTCAGGCCACACTGCCGCATGGTTATTTCGGTCTGCCGGCTCGGCACCTGGAAGTCGGTCCTGGCGATGGTGGTCGTCGCGTTGGCTGCAAAGGCGGTGAGCGCCATAGCGCCGCCGTCCGTCTTGGCAGCGTTGCTGCCAAAGGCGCAGGCGGTCACATTGAAGGCGTCGGAGGCGCCCGCCACCGCGAGCGCGCCGCCCGCGCCCGTCGTCGCCACATTCTCATTCATTTCCACCTGTCGCACAGGAAGAATAGTTAAAGCATAGGGGAGCATGTTCGGTACCTTTGAGAGGACACATCCGGAATGTCAAGCCGCACACACGCGTTGCCAGGCCGCCATCCGGGGCCAGACGGCGTGCACGCACTACCCCAGGCAGCAGAACTCTCCTCAGAACCCGAATTCCAGTTTCCACCGGTGCAGGTGTGTGCTGCAGGCAGCGGCAGTGCGGTCGGAAGTTTCTGAATATATATGCTGTAACTGAAGCAGCGCCTGCGGCAAAGGGCTGGCTCCTTGCACCTGCGAGAACGCAGGCGAGGTGCGGGAGTCCGCGGGGCAGCGGCAGGAGCCGCGCTCGCAGCTGCCCAGGCGGCCGTAGTCGCTGAGGTACACGGCGCCGCCGGTGCCGGCTGAGTTCCCGGCAAAGACGCTGGTCGCCAGCGCCGTGCCACAGGTCCCGATGGCCTGCACTTGGGTTATGGAGCTATCAGGCTCCTAGGTCACACGGCTGCCTCGTTGGCAGGTGAAACTGGGCGGTGGAAGGAACTGGGCGGTGGAATTGCTGAAACCGGCTGGAAGCAACGCGAGCTTATGCGGTGTCGGGGCCAGCTGCAGCCACGTCTCTGCGTGTTCTGTGGGCCACCGGGGATTTTCACGATCAGCAACAGCCTCAGCACACGGCAGCTAGTGATCTGTGGCGCCTGGTGCCTGAGGAGTCAGGATAGTGGGCATCCGGAGTCGCTGGATACCTATGCACACCTGAAGCGCGCCGCCCTGAGTTGTGGCGCTGTTGTTGCCGAACTGGCTATCGAAGAACTGCAGGTTGGCGCCGCCATTGGTGCTGGAAACCGCACCGCCGCCTGCACGAGTTGACGGCTGAGGCGGTTCAGCATGGCGGTCAGAGCTGCGAGCAGACGGCGATAGGTCGCCCTGCATTGAGGTGCAGCCGAGGCCCCCGCCGCCAGACTGGTCCAGGGGTGAAGCCTCGGTGACAAGGCAGCGCTGGCGGGCCACCACCGCAAGCTTGCACGGTCCGGCGTGGAAAAGAGACAAGTCCGGAGCCAAAGTACGCAGTAGGTGCCTGCGGGTGCAAAGCACTGGAGGGCAGCCATGATGGATGCGCCAAGCAGAAGGGGTGGAGGCTGCCTCCAGTCACGCACCCGTGGCTGCTGTGTTGTTGGTGAAGACGGTGCCGTTGATTTGAACGTTGAGCACCTCGTCCAGTTCCACCGCGCCACCGCTGACTGGGCAGAAACCCAAATGGTTCCTTAGCAAGCGTCTTGCTGTTGGCACATGCAGCCGCAACGATCACTCGCACGCATCCCAGGCAGCACACGGACGGAGTCGGGACTTCACACATGCACCGTGTCCAGTCCGGCACAGGGCCAGCAGGTCTTCAGGCAGGCTGCTGAACTTTGCAGCCGGAACATCACTCTGACAGTGGCACATCATATGCGGCGCACCTGCAGCCTTGTTGCGGTCAAAGCCGGTGTCCACGACGAGCACTGAGTAGTTGACGTTGCTAGCAAAAAACGCGCCGCCGCTGCCGGCCGCGGTGTTCAGGTCGAACTCGCTGCTGGACACCACCGCATTTGTGAGCCTGCGCGCAGGTACAGTACATCTCGACGTCAGAACACGGCAAAGTGCTTCCGAAGCGGCGTACAGGCTGAATTAGACCTGCATGCAGCACTGAACCAAAGCCCCAGGGCCATTCCTGCTGCCCTAGCGCTGAATACATGCTGGGTCGTTCGAGCAAACGTGAGAGGCTAGGTTCCCACCCCAGCGCCGCCATGGCGCCTCCAGACTGGCCGGCGCTGTTGTTGCGGAAAAGGCATCCGTCAACTTGACTGAAGCTGGCTGTTGCCAGTGCAAGCGCGCCGCCCGTCGCGCCGCCAGCAGCGTTGCCCAGAAGCGCCTGTCAATGGCGGCGCATTTGGAGCAAGTTCAAATGGCAAATCAGAGCGCAGTTGTCACAAGTGCAACCTCTGCTCATGAATGCTGCGAGCAGAAAGGTCACAGTTGAATATAGTATTTCTCAGTGCAAGTGGCAGAATGATGCCTCAAGCTGTCTGGAGTTCAAACAGGTGGACGCCGCAAATGCAACAGGTCAGGAGGCGCACCTGGTTGTTGGTGAAATTGCAGCCACCAATATTCAATTCGGTGAAGCTTGCAGCATACACAGCGCCGCCGCTCCCTGCGCGTCCGAGGGGGAGACAGGCACCGTGAGCAGCGAGTATGCGACACTGGTGTGTAGCGATGCTGCAGCGAGGGCGAGCTCAAGACGCCACGGAGCGTCCACTCAACTCACAGTAAGCGGAGCAAGGGGCTTTCCCAAGCACGCACCGCCGCTGACGGAGTTGCCCGCAAATGACAACTCGGTGAAGTTGGCAGTGCCGAAGCTGGCGGCACCGACAGCACCACCTCTTTGATCCGCCTGATTGCCCCGGAAAATGCTCCGTACAAGACTGACGTCCGTCGGCTGGTCCTGCAGGCACCGGAAACAAAGCTCGAGCTGATCGGCACGCACAACCGGCTCACATCAGCAGGAGCCAGCGGCACCGCACAACAAGAATGGTGCAGCGCTGCAGCAATCTGTCACAGGTGACAAGCTTGCATGCAGCGCCCAGAACGAAAGCATGAAGGGGCCTCAGGATCAGGGACAGCTGCGCACATAGTCGAGCGCGCCGCTGCTGAGGGCGTAGTTGCGCAGGAATGTGCAGTTGCGGGTGGTCACAAGCCTCGTCGAGAACACGCTCATCCCGCCGCCGCTGGCGCCGCTCTGGTTCTCGGTGAACCTGCGCATGGAGACATTGAGCGCTTACAGAGATGCGTACATTTTCTACTGCAGCTTCGACTCTTGACCAGCCAATCAACCGACGCCCTGAGGTCCAGTCAATGGACACAGAAGCGCCGCTGAGGGTCTTCAGGTGAGGTTCTCGCCCTACGATGCAAGTCCGAAGTCGGGTAACCTGGCGACCTGGTCCGGTTGCTCTGCAACAGCACCATGTAACTCGCCTGGAGTCGGCCACAGTGGCGCGTGTGTTGGCAAGCCCCAGGATGTAGACGCCACCGCCAAAGGAGGTGGCAGAGTTCTGGGTGTACTCGTTGCCAGACGCCAACGCGGCATTGAGCTGATACAGGACAAGGGCGCCGCCGGCGCCGGAAGCGTCCGTAGCCTGTCCGTTAGCAACCATGTGATCATCCAGCAGCCTGCTGCATGTGCTAGTTCAACACCTTCTTTCAAGCTCACGATATTTCCGCCCATGTATGGCAGGACTGCACCTACCATCTTCCAGCAATTCAACAGTTGGCTGCCTTGCTGACACGCCATCAAACCGCCACTTCCATACTCCATCTCCGCAAGCCAGTGCCCAAGTCTGCTCACTTGATTGCCCAGAAACACGTTGCCAGTGACAGTTGCATTGTTGCCGCCAGCCTCTCCGGCGCCGACGACTGCCAGGCCGCCACCCGCGTTGCCCGCGCTGTTGCCCTCGAACACATTGCCCTCAACCAGCAGGTTGTTGGGCGACTGCAGCAGCAGCGCCAGAGGAAACTTTCGGGGCAGAATTGGGTTTGGGGCATGGCATCGAGCAAGGCTAGGCACCGCTGCTGCACGCTTGCGAGCAGCAGGTCACGGACGATTGCAGCGTCAAACAAGGCATTGCTCTTCAGCCCCTCAGGTCATAGCAACGGCATGCATGCGCCGTGTGCTCGTCAGCCACGGGACATGCTGATGAACGCACTGTGCAATCCTGGTGCGCGCAGAGGCGTGGCCTCTGGTCAGATATCTGCTCTGGTCAGATTTCTGCTCACGTTGGCCAGGAGGCCGCCACCGTTGGCCTGCGGCGCGTTGTTCGCCGTGAAGTTGCAGCCGCGCACTGTGCACGACTCGCCGCAGCTCAGCTGCAGCGTCGCGCCGCCGCCGCCGCCGCCACTGCCCGAGTTGCTGGCCGACGCGAGGCCCACAGTAGCTGCATCCGGAGGCATCCCCAACGGCAGTGAGCTTGTAAGATGAAACAGGCGGAATCGAGGGTGTAATCAGGTGCACAGCGGCCAGCAGCACAGCGGCCTGCACGACGGCAGCGCAGGAGCGCTGTCTGCAACATGGCGCGCTCCCGGCAGCGCACCTGTGTTGGACAGGAAGGTCGAGTCCTCGATGAGCACCCTGTCGCAGCCCTGGTGCAGCAGCGCTCCATTGTTGGCGCCTGCAGCGCATGGAGGAGCCGGACCGCTGCAGCTCTGCCTTTGGGTGCCAGACCCCGGTGTTTGCACCATGCAGGCGATGCCTGCCTCGGCAGCGGCTTGCTCGAGAGGACAATCACCCTGCCGCACCACGGCGAGAGCATCATCTGATGCATGCAGCTGCGTGAGCCTGCGTGTGCGGCGCACCTCGGTTGCGGCTGAAGGTGCATCCAGTCACCGTAGTGTCAGCGATGGCGTTCTGCTCCAGGGCCGCCACGAACCCGTACTGCGCCTCATTTCCGGTGAAAGTGCAATTGCGGATGAGGGACGTGCGGCCATTGTTCTGCGCCATGGCGCCGGCATCGCCCGCGCTGCGGCCGCCGACGAACCTGCGGCCGGATCGTGAAGGTCGGCCCGTCAGCACAGCGCAGGCTGCTGTACAGCTTGAGCGCCACGCCCTCATGTCGCGACGGAGGCCAGCCGCACCCTGTGCAGCGATGCATGCTCCTGCCGTGCGCCTGTTGGACCGGCGCGGACCGATGACACGTGATTGACTGTCGCATGAGGTGTACCTGCTGTTTGTAAAGGTTGCATTGGGGATGAGCTCCTGGAAGATGCCGGCGCCGCCGACGACGGAAAACTCAGCACAGATGCCGCCGCCTGCACAACCAATGTGCATTGTGTAATGTGCCAAAGGCGGACAAACCAATTGCAGGCTGGCTTTGATGCAGAAAACCCTGGCAATGTGCGGTTGCATGCAATGTGAGCCGCCTGATGTGCAGGAGACAGGGGGCCCTGCCTGCTGTCGCCAGGCTCTGAGCAGTGCTGCCGTCTCTGAAGGTGGTGCCGTCCACAGTGACACTGCGCACGCTCTTGGCATAAATTGAGCCGCCTTTGCAGCCTGCATGGTCGAACAGGATGTCAGGACCTTTCGGAGGCGATGCAGACCTCTGCAGTGTCATTGTTGCGGCACAGGCGCAGCTCACGGCCTCTGCAGCGAAGTGCAGGCCGCAGCCTCGGACCTGCGGCATTTCCGGTGAACGTACAGGCCCGGATGTTCAGGCCCGCTGATCCTGAACCCTGGTGGCTGACCGCGCCGCCCAGCACCTCAGCCGTGTTGTTTTCAAACCTGCGAGCAGCAACCGCATGCCTGGTTGAACGCAGGGCCGTTGCTCCAACCTCTTCATCAGCAGCCGTCCTAGAAGGCAAAGCTCCGACCCAGCCAGGCCAAATGTGCACCAGGAATTTGACCATTGAACTAGAGGCGCCCGCACACCTCGAGCCCGAGATGCTGAGCGCGCTCTTCGTGGCGCTGATGGCGCCTCCCTGATAGTCTGCATAGTTGTTAAGGAAGCTGCTGCCGATCACAGTCAGGCTGGTATCGGACGCCTGCAGCACCGCCGAGCCGTTGCCCGCCGCGCTGCAGTCCGTGAAGTTGCTGTCCTGAAACGTGAGGCTGCCGCCGCTGACGCTGAGCACCGAGCCGGCGCGGCCGCCATCGAGGTTCGCAAAGGCGGACTCGCTGATCACCAGGCTGCTGTCGGCGACGGTCAGCAGGGCTGTTGCGTCAGCATTGACCGCTGCCGTCACGCCTGCGCAGGGTGACGGCACCCGTCAGTGCGTCAGTGTGCAGCACGGCACTTCAGGCAATGGCAACGCTGCGGCTGCGCTCTTCACAAGCAGTTGCCTTGCACCGGCATTTGACAGCATTGCGCCCCAGCGAAGCAGTCTGAAGTCCGTTTCGCAGTCCGGGTTTACACCTCGGCAACGCCTCTAGTTGCCTTCTATGATCCGTTGACGGCGAGCATTTGGGATTCGCTGGTGCGTAGCAACGCAGCAGACAGCAGGCAGGCGCGGACAGGAAGCCCCCCGCCGGCACATCCTTTCGCAGCTGCACGCGCCCATTCCTCGTGACAGCGCACCCGTGAAGTCGGCCAGGAACGGTTGCAGCGCCGGCGCTACCGTCAGTTGCAGCACTGCTCCGGAGCACGCGATGCTTGCACGCCCTGCGCCGCCCGATGCGCTGCTTCGAGTTGCGAGGGAAAGGCCACGCAAGCTGATTTTGCAGGTGGTGTCCTGCGCTGCAGCGCGATTTCCCAGCAACGCCGCGAGCACTGCAAGAAGCAGCACTACCGGCATGCGAACCATTGCTGAGCGCCAGACAGCATTGACCCGCGCCGCTCGGCGACGAGACCCAACTTGCCGACTATTGCAGGGTGCGCGAGTAGTACCTTGCCAAGTGGCAGACGGCGTCATGCACGTGGCCTGGCGAATCATGCTGAGCTGTCCATCATCAAGAGAGACTCTCGTGGCATGGAAGGTTGGACTCTGCGCTGCCAGGCGCTCGCCGAGTTGTCGACGCAGCGCGGCCGGCCAACCGCGACATACACCGGTTGATGCGCCACGGCGGGCGATTGACGTCAGACGCGTGGCGGACGGCACTCTCGCACCGTACGGTAGACTGTAGGCGCCGCTTGCGCTTCTCTGAGAGCGAGGCCAGGTTCTCAGACCGTGGCGGACCTTGCACTGTGCTGCTGGCTCTTGGAGTGGTGGTGTGGCAGCGTGTTGCGCCCCGTGTCCGTCTGACGCGCTCGCTACAGGTTTGTAATCGGTTCGTGACACCAGGTCGAAATTGCTCACAATTGCTCACCAAACGGCGGCAGCAGCACTTACTCAAGGCACAGCTGCTGCCATCTGAGCTTCGATTGGTCTCAGCCGAGGAACTCAGCGTCCTGTTCAGGAGTTCACGTCTGTTTAGTGCACTTCGAAGCCTGCTTACGCTGTAGAAGCTTGCAGCAGACACGCCCGCTTCTTTATCATGATGGACGACCATGGACTTGTTATACGACGCTGGGCAGCCGGTGACCTGTCGGCACCACAGGGCCGCCGGTTGCAGGAATGCGGCAGCGCAACGCCAGTAACGCAGCACCCACCTTCTGCGCGCAGGTCCGGCAAGCCTTGGACGTGTCACACGTCACGTACGCGGGGAGCAGTCAGGCTCTTCGAGTGTCAGCGTGTCTGACGAGAGCCTCCCTCGGTGGCGGCGGCGGCTGCGGCGGCAGCGCCAACGCTTGAGCAGGGTGCAGCTTTCTGGCGGCGGCGGCGGCGGTGACTGGCTGCAGCACGCACGCCCTGCTGCAAGGACCGACAGCTGAAGCCTCCTGCAGCTCGCTGCTTCGATCAGTCACGGGGGCCGCTGCACACTTCAAACCAGCAATGATATTCTGCGCAGCAAGCGCCTCTCGCTTGTGATGCCGCCCGCTCCCAGCATGCGGCACCCGCATCTCCTTAGGTGCGACACACGTCTGGCTGCGGCTGTGCCGCGGTTGGACTGATTGCAAGCTCCAAAAGGAGTTTATTGCACTGCGGCACGAAGGTATGGACCTCGTTGGCATGTCACACCGCGGATCTGTGATATGAACAGGTGCGCACTGGCGCTGGCCGCGCTGGGCTGCGCTGCTGCACAGGATTGTTCCGTAAACTTTACGGTCACACTGCGCAACTTCAACAAGGCGGGGGCCGGCGCAAATGGCAACCCGGACTTTGGCTTTTTGGCGGAGCCGGCCAATGTCAGCGACAAAAAGATCGTCAAGGCCGCCCTGTCGGCGGCCGCCAAGCCTGTGTACAGTCCTGCCACCGGCTTCAACACCACCACCACGCACAGTGAGCCTCGTGTCCATGTGCCGCCGTATCCCGGCTGCAATACAAGCTCGCAGCCGCTGCCGGTGTTGTCTAATCTGCGTCATTGCGGCATTATTTTCATATCACCGTCCCTGTCGTTCGGGGGCCTTGTGGGACGTGCAGCTCTGGCTGCCAGCTCGTGACTAGCGGAGTCCAAACCAGTGAGCGCGTCATGGAATCCCTTTATGGCAGAGATGGGTGCTGTTGGAAGCACTTCTGAAAGGAACTGGAGTACTAAGCAACTCCTCCCGAAGCAGGCGAGATCGACTTCAACCAGTGGTTCAGCACGGCAGCGTCCTACCAGCAGGACGCGCTGTTGACGCTGTCGGAGACGACTGACAGCGGCGGCGCCTCCCGCTTCGAGTTCAACAATGCCGCCTTCTGGCCACTGGACGGCCAGCTGCTGGGCGCCGGCAGCCCCGGCTCGCACAATCGCTACTTCACCATGGAGGTGCTGGCCGCACACCTCGGAATTTGGATGCCTGCCTGCCGTCGATCAGCGATTGATCGTGGCCACTGTCAGGGATCACCTGGCAAAGCGCTGCCATACAACGAAGTCTCAGCAAAACGTGCAGGGGGAAGGGAGCAAGTGGGCTTGTCGCGCAGAGCAACAAAAGGAGGGCCTCATCTGCGGGCCCTGAGTTACTTTTGTTGTAGGCCAGGAGCCGTGAGGGGGTCAGCCGCGCCAGATGTGATAAGCTCGTGGCGGCAGCAGCGGCAGCAGCAGCAGCGCTTGCCATGCAGTGCGCGCGGCTGAGCCCGCGATGTGTGCCCGTCGCAGCTGCACACGACGCTCAAGTACCTCCAGTCGTCCGCGGGTGTCCTTGAGTTCACCACCAACAGCGACCTGTTCGTGTACCTCAATGGCGAGCGTGTCATCAACCTGGGCGGCGTGCACCTGGCGCAGTCCGCCAGCATCGCGCTGAAAGAGGTGCGACTGAAGGCGTACTGGTGCTGTGAGACACAGGCGCTGAGCAAGGTTCCGGGCTCGACAACCATATGCATCAGCGCTGGCGGCCGGCAAGTTGGGCAATCAGTTGCCTGCCATTGGAGACACACCCGACACATCGGGGATGTGATGTGTCAAGCGACTGGCATGCCTCACCTCTCCACCGACTGTATTACAAACAAGCCAGGTGACATCACGTCTACGCTTCGCAGATTGGGCTGCAGAATGGGCTGACGTACCCAGTAGACATCTTCCTGGCGCAACGGCACGGCCCTGGCGCAACCCCTAGTCTGGACATGACCACCAGCATCGACTTCACTTCTGGCAAGACAACCGCGGCATTCTGCAGCGGTGCCGCTGGCCGGGGCGCTGACGGCTCTGCTGTCAACGCGACTGGACTTGGTGGGCCATTTTGACATGATTTGGGCCATGCCCAGTGAAGGCTTCAACAACTAATATGCCTCATGGGCGTGCACAGCACACCAGCTGCGGCGCTGCACTGTGGCCGATGCTTTAAAGCAGCTGCACGTGCGATGTCACGGGTGTTACGATAGTGTGCTAGCCCCAGCTCGAACTATTCTGTGCACACGTCTGCCAAGAAGCACACGCTGCAGAGCCGCGCACCAGTTGGCGCCTGAGCTGAACATGCCATCTGCTGTGCCCGCTGCAGATGCGCAGTTTCCAACGACGGAGGCGCCGCCGGCGAATGGCTTCCCGGGCGTGCCTGGCTGCAACTCGGTGTGGGGCGTCGCCGGCGGCGACTCGTGCAGCAAGATTGCGACGGCGTCGGGGCTGGAGAACGCTGCCAGGTCCACTCCGGCCGCTGTTCAATGTCCCCGCACCTCATGGCCGCCTGTCTCTGCTGCTTGTTGCTGAGCGGATTTCACCGCTGCATGCGCTGCCAGCACCCTGCCTTAACCGCCTTTCATGCCGCCTCGTGCTTCCCAAAGCGCCTGCTGTCATCCGGGATGCGATTCTGTGTATGTTTCGCGGGAAAAAAGGGGGGGAGGGGTGCAACCGTGCCCTTGGCGCCATGACGGCTGAAGGGAGCTCCACATCTGATGGCTCAATGCACCGACCCTGTATCCGATGAACCAACCTTGACTCCTGGCGACGCTGCCCCTCGTGCAGCGTGCTCTCACTGAACCCCGGTCTGGACTGCGCTTCCCTGGCGCCAGGCCAGCTGGTGTGCACCGGCACCGGCGGCGCGCCGACGGCAACCTGTGGCTTCAGGTGCGGCAATTTGCAACACTGGAGCCTGCCACCGGCTGTCAGCTTGCGTGGTGCACAACAGCACACTGACCATCTATCTAACGCCCCCGCCCGCCGCGGGCGGGTGCTGGCCATGCCGGCGAGCGGGCTGCCATGGGAAGGGGGGGCGGGGTTGGAATCTAGGGTTTGGGGCAGCAGGCCGTGCACATGGGTTGGGGCCATGTCGCAGGCCAACCTCCTGGCTCCGGCACCACATTGTGCGTGGCCACATCGTCGGCCCTCCTGCAAACCTTGAACCCTTGTCTTCGTCCAAGAGCGACATGCCATGCCTTCGAGGTGTCACTGCTGCAGGGTGTACGAGACTGGCGGCGGTGACACGTGCCTGTCAGTGCGCAACGATTTTGGCAACAACGGCGTGCCCATCAAGTTTGCGGTGCTGCAGGCGCTCAATCCTGGTGCGCAGACTGTGGCAGCTCCCCCCCCTCCCCGTTGAGATTCAGAAAGCGTGCCCATGTATGCGTGCATTTTCTCAGGACGGTGCATGTGCAGCAGCATTGAACTATCGCAGGGGGCATTTGCCCATATGCATTTTGTTTTGGTGCAGTCTGCCAGATCGACAAATGACATCAGATTGGGCAGATCTCAGTGTTGGGTCCACAAGAGCGAGGTAGACCTTGCGATCAACTGGAGGAATCCCAGTTCACCTGGCATGTAAGTCTCATCTTTGCTGTGCAGACGTGGACTGCGGGCCGCAGGGGCAGACGGCACTGCCGGCAGGCACCAGCATCTGCCTGCCGCAGGTGCCGGGATCGGTGGGCGGCGCCCGGCGGCGACTGCAGGTGCGGCCGCGAAAGCGAGTCTCGCCCGAGGCAGCACGGCACGGCAATTTTGCGGCGCATGGCCATGCATCCACGAGCTGGCGGGCTCTACGAAGCTCTGCTGTTGCCGACCTCTCACCCTCATGGAGGCGTGCATGCGTGCTTGCATGCGGCGGTGGCAAACTCGGCAGTGCACTCACAAACCGTGCCTGCATGCACCTGGTTCCAGCTGGCTGGGATCAGCTGGCTGGGACCAGCCAGCCTACAGTTCGAGCGTGTGGTCCGAGGGCGGCCCTGCTGACGATCAAAACGTCTCGCGCAGGGCATCACAAATGGCAGCGGCGACAGCGGTGTCATGCTGCCGCTGGCCGACGCCGGCGCTGGCAGCCTTCTGGGCGGCCACATGCCCAGCCTGCTGCAGGGCTTCAGCGATGCCGCCCAGGTGCTGCTTGTGTTCAAACGTTTGCTGTTTCTGGTAGCAAATAAACTTTCTTCGTTGTTTAGATCCGTAACACCTGAGGTGCCATGGCTGAGTTTGATCTTGTGTTGTGCCTAAACCGGCTCTTGATCACCTGCGTGTTGGCTCTTCCACCAAACCTGTCGATTGCACAACCGCCACGACTGCCACTCAGAGGCAGGCCGTTCAGCTGCCTGCGGCAGCCAAGCGCACGGTGTCTGCTCGCCGTCCAGCCCCCAAAGCGACGAACATTCACACTGCCTTCCGTGTGATTTCCGGTGCAGGAATTCCGGCGATCGCTGCAGCAATCCTCTGGCTCCTGCATCGGCGGCTCGTTCACAGTCCAGATAACAGGCTGCAGCCTGACCTGTGCTTCCGCCGCGCAGCAGGTGCGTTTAGGGTGTAACTGCTGAAAAGCACCGCTGCGCTGCTGGGCGAGGCTGCATAGAGTACCGCTGCCTGGGATCATGCAGATTTGGCCCTGGGCGCGAGGCAAGGGCGGGCTCGTTCGAACCATGCCGTGCCGCCGTCCACTGGGCATATGCTTGCACAGCAGCCGCCGCCGCTGTGCCCCTTCAACTGCAGCAGCGTTCGTCTTTCAACCCCCTCCGGCTGTCGGCATGGATGCTGATGGGTGGTTGCGGCACTGTGCGCAGGCGGGCCTGACGGTGACGCAGATGGTGCTGCTCAACCCCCAGCTGGTGGACAATGCATCGAAAACGTGCAAGGTGGCCGCCGGGCAGACGCTGTGCCGAGGTGCGGGCCGCCGCTCGTCCATCGCTCTCACCTTTCCTTGCCACCGGTGCATGAGCCAGATGCTGTTTTCAAGGTGCTCAGCCTCCTGCGCCGTCCGGCAGCCGCGCCGCGGCCCTCCTGCGCAGCCGCAGTGCGGATGCGCCAGACCAGCCCACCACCTGCCAGGCGCTGCATGCTCGTGCCGCCGGCGGCAGCCTCCCAGTCGACGGCATCCCCCCAGCGGCTCGGGGAGACCGCGCCGCCAGCCTCCCGGTCGGCGGTGCAGCTGCTGCCAGAGCGGCTTGCATGGCCGTCCTGTGCTCAAGGAGCTCCCCTGCTGCCCTTGCAGCACGCCAACCCTGAACCCAGAAAACGCCCAAGGCCGTTTTGTGACCGGCCCTCCTGCCGCTTGCCCCGCAGGCTGCACCGGCACGGTGTGCGGCGTCAAGGTCTCCGACACGCTGTCGGAGTTCCTCAACTTCCCGGACCTGAACCTGCTAATGTGCGGCCTGCTGGCCGACTGCGGCAACAGCGCCTACACCGAGGGCTCTGCGGGCGCGCAGGTGAATGTCATAGGATGAACAACAAACAAGTGACTGCAGTGGAGCACCGACATGAGACATCTGCAACCAGCTGGGAACCTTATCATTGCTGTCCACAAGGAGCATCTCGGAGGCCAAGGCAGGTGACGGCAGCCCTGACGCTTGTCGCCCGCCAACAGCCGGGGGCGCCCGCAGCAGCCGGCCTGCTCGCCAGGAGGCGGCCTGCTGCAGTCGCACGCCTGGGGGTTCAGGTTGCTGCTGAAATCAGCACTTCCCAGGCGCCTCGCGCCCCGCCCAAGGCCAGGCCGCATATTTTATGCCCAGCCCCTGGCCCTGGCGCATGTCCAGCCCACTGCGGCGGTGGCGTTGCAAACAGCCGAGACTGGCACGCACCCCTGACCCTTCTTGCTCCAGGTTCTAGCTCAAAGTCCCTGACCAACTTGACATGGGTATCCACGCGCCGTGCAGGACGAGCAGCTGGTCATCTCCATTGAAAGGGAGTCCGCGTCCACACGCGCCTACACGGCTGCCGGCGGCTCCCAGATCGCCGCCTTTTTCGCTGCGGGCGGCTATGCGGACAGCAACCCCGGCTCGGTGCTCAGCCTGAGCATCTACCCCAGCTACTACAGCGACGTGGCGGCGGTAAGAAAGCCCTAAACCCTGAGTCTCGAATCCACCTGGCAAGTGCGAGCCGATTGCTTCCCGGTGCTGCCACTCGAGGGCATAGACGGTTGAGGGGTTGCGGCACCCAAGCGCCCGCGTTCAGGGTTGCCGAGCGTGATTCGTGCTCACCCACGGAATGGCATACGCTTGGTCCGTTCAGCTTCCAGCAATGCCGATGTAGATCCCCGCCCTTACCTCACAGCCGCTGATGCACACAGCCAGCGAAGGGTCGAGACGCCTTGAAACGGCACGGCGCCGTCCCTGCCGCCGCCGAAAGGTCGAGAGTTTATGTTGTGCCACCGCAGGTGGCCAAGGGCGGCAGCGCCGGGCTCGCGTCCTGGACGGCGACGGTGGTGCTGACGGACGCTGAGGCGGCTGGCAGCGCCGCACGGCGGCGCCAGCTGCTGGGCTTCCGGCTGCCGGTGTACAAGGGGTATGGCCGCTACCGGCAGACCAGCCAAAACCCGCGAACCATGATCATCTCGCGCTACCGGCGCATCTGGTAGATGCTGGTCTGCCTGCGTACTGGGCCCGATCTGTTTTTATTGCGAGTGGATCATAATGCCGCAGAAGAGTTCCATCCCACCTTCACAGTGCACTCGCAATGGGCTTCCAAGTTTCCAGTCCGAGCCCAGGCCTGCGGCCTGTGCGCTCCTGAGGGCAGCGTGGTGACGTTTGAAATTGTGTTGTGGCAGCGGAGACGTGAGCTCTCCTAGCCCCTGTTCACCATGCGTTCGATCCACTTGACATTTTCTGATTTGTTCTGAGGGTCGCGAGACGAATCTTCCGTCCGTCTTGGCGTTCGCTCGCACATTGGTTCGTGTATTGATTGGCAATATGACACGATTTCAAGAATTTTTGCGGTCCTGCTCACACGGACGGCCCACTGAGCTGCAGATGTCAGTGAATTGTTGCCTGCTATCGACGACTTCAGCATGCCTGGCGGTGGGCGCCTGCGCTGACCCGACCCGGTCAGCGTCGCACATGGTCAAGCCTCTGCCGCCGCCTGTTGCCCGGCGCCCGCAAGCCACACGGTTTAGGGTGCACATCTGCCCCGCTCCATGCTGCGTGCCTCCCATTGTCGTGCCAGCGTGGCTCGGTTCCAACCCGGCAGCCGGCCCCCCGCAGCCCAACGCTCAAAACTGGAACTGCATCTCAGCGGTGTAGCCAAGCTTGTCCAGAATTGCGCCAACCGCCTGCAGCGGACGGGCAGACAGGTAAGACAAAGGGGTGAGGGTTAGACTTCAAATTTTGCCATGGTGAACAGGGGTGGCGGGGACCTGCACTGCCATGTGTGAAGGAAGGAAGTGGTTTCTGGCTTTGAGGCGCCAGCCATGCGCGTGCACCGCGCAATCCTCCCGCAACCGGCAGCAGGCGACGCGCTGTCGATAACTGTTGTCGACACCACTGTGGCGCACCTGATTCATCGGCAGCGGCCCGCAGCGCAGGATGAGGGTGTCGGGCCCTGGCGGCGGCAGGTGCTGCGCACACATCTCCTCCGTCACAAAGCCCTCGCCGCCCGTCCAGCCTGCGGGACACTCCGAGAGGGCCGTCACGCTGAGGGGGGTCGCTGAGGGGGCTGCGCATTCAATTTTTCTGTCACCCAGCACGTGCTGCCATTGCGGCTGGCAAGGACGATGACCGAGACTCTGCCGTCTGATGGGCTGATGCAGAGCCGGAAGACAGCGCACAGCAGCGGGCAGGAGCCCGTGCATGGCCAATCTCAGGCAGCAGCGTCGCCAGCGCTCTGGAGGTTGCAAATTCTAAACCCTTGAGAGTACAAAGCGGCCTCCGCTTGTGCACCCGACATTTCAGAGAGAAGCGTGGTGCAGGGTTGCAGCACCGCGCAGCATTGCATTTCTTTTTGGAAAATGCTTTTTGCATCTTCATTGCGCCACCGTGCCCTAAACCCTGGAACGCACCCTCCGGCGGCTTGTTGAGGGTGTAGTACACCTTGAGCACATCGTCGCCGTGGATGCGCGCCCGAAAGTCCAGGTCCCCCTTCATCAGGATGTCCTCCTCGCTCACGTTGGCGTAGACGAGGCTCATCTGCGGGAGTTGGATGTCGGGGCTCGTGTTCATGGGTGCCCGGGTTCATGCGCGGGCGTCCGACGGACACATTCCCGCCTTCGTCAGGGTGTCCTCCCGGCTCGTGTTGGCACGAGGCTCATCTGCTACAGTCGAGTGTTCTGAGCAGTGGGCGCAGCGGTGCTCGCGACCTGGGCGGCGGGTCTTGTGCTGTCACTTTTCCAGACATCGGATGCAGCTGGGGCATCGGGCTTCAAGGATGCAAGCGTGACAGGACTGTGGGCTGCCACAGTTGAGCGAGACAACATCTCACCGGAGTCCTAACATCAGCAACAGGCAGAACGGCCCCGGAAGTGGTGTGTTGCGGAGCCCATGCTGTGCGTACCTTAGTGGCGTCGCCGTCATCGCGCAGGATGTGGTTGAGCACCTGCCACATAGGGGTGATGCCGGTGCCGCCCGCGATCATGCCTGCGAAGCACCGCCACACCCGCACTCTTGTGGAAGCGGAGACAGCTCGTGCCCGCAGCACACATTGCGCGCATGGCGGCTGCGCACAACAAGTGCGTACAGAGAGTGCAGCGATGGTCGCCTGCCATAGGGCGGCGTAAACCCTAATCCCTAAACCTGCAGGTGATGGGCACTGAACTCGTGCAGGCGGCACTGTGCCCCGGGGGGGGCGACAGCCTGGGGAATAGTGTGACAACGCTGTGTGACAACGCTGTGCAATGCTGTGTGTCCCAGCAGCACAGTGTGCACTGATCGCGCTCACTTGCTATCAGCGACTCGGGGTTCCTAGCAAAAAGCAGAGCGCGCGCTTCTGCAGACCGGGCTGGCCGGCGCCGGCATGAAGACCGGCAGCAGTCAGGCCGCAGCGGTCCCCGGCAGATTCAAGAGGTGGGGGCAGAGAGGGAGCGGAGGAAAGGCCCCTTCTGGTGTGCGAAAAGCCAACAGCTCGTGCAGTGTGCAAGAGGGGACACGCCAGCGCCGCACACGCACCAATGCTGCGCTTCATGTTGCGCTCGTACACAAAGCGGCCCTTGGGGCCCTTGGCCAGGATGCAGTCGCCCAGCACCATGCTGTCCAAATGCTGCGACATCTTGCCTTCAGGATACACCTGCGATTCCAGGGAATCAAGATGAGTTGCCCAACATACAGGAAGGGTGAGAGCAGTCGAGTGCTCCAGAGACGCCTGCAGTGCCAACATTGTGGCTCAGGGTTTGGAGGCGAGCTGGTCAGACAGCTTTCAGGGGTATATCATGAACGGGCCCTGCAAGGCAGCCCAGGCGCAGCGGCTGTCAACCCTGGGGTGCGCCTGCATCAGGTGTAGGGAAGGCAGGGCTGCAGCGCCGGTCTGGAGTTCTGCCCTCGGTGTTCAGCAGCAAGTGGGTGGAGTCTGCAGCGCCGGTCTGGAGTTCTGCCCTCGGTGTTCAGCAGCAAGTGGGTGGAGTCGACGCGGCAGCGGCTTGGACCACTGCTGTACTGCAGATGCACAGCGTTTTGCCGACGCCACGGGAACGCCGCCGGGCTCCTGCGGTGCCTCCAGTGAGCTGAGCCGCCGACGCGGGCTTCCCCGGCTGCGGCCAGGGGTCCTTGCAGCGAAGAGCGGCGGAGGCAACATCCATCTAACGTCCCCAAGCTCTTCCGTGCAACGACATGCGCGACTGCAGCGCTTCATCGACGGTCCTAAAAATTCTCAGAAAAATCAAACCTCTGAGCTCACCTTGATCACGAAGTCCACGAGGCCACGCTGATTGTGGTCCGTGACCGGCGTGTACGGCCGCAGCAGCATCGGGCCGTCCTGCGTGTCCGCCTTGAGCGAGATGTGTTGCCCGATGGGCAGCCCCAGCATCTGCTGCCGGTGCGGCAGCGCAAACCTGTGCGGCGGGCGTGGGCAGGGGCACGCTCTGTCATCGGCTGTGCGCGAAAGGGCTGGCAAGTTCGCTTGGTCAGGGTGTTGCGTTCTCGCCCGTGACTTTACCTGATTGCACGTTCTGTGAAGGCAGCACATGCGAACGCGTCTTGCATGCAGGTTTTGCGGTCGCAGCAGGCGGGATGGCCTCTGCAACCGAAGGGTCCGCCCTGTAGCGACCGGCGCGGAGGGCTGCCGAGCCAGCAGGCGCACCTGAAGCGCCGGGTGTTGTGGCTGAGGGAGGTCTTGCCCACCAGCGGCAGCTGCTGCCACATTTCTGGGTGCAGGAAGGGTCCCGGCAGCTTTGGCGGCGGCCGCAGCAGCGGCCACCATGCCGGCAGGAAGACGATGACGAACGAGATCAGCGCGATGACGAAGACGTGCGTCTCTGAAGCACAGCGTTGCAGAGTTTAGCTAACATCCTGAGCACAGGCATGTGCAGGCAAGAACGTCAGCGGCGGCGACGCAGCGGGGCATGAGATGCAGGTGGTGCAAGCGCACACCTATGAAGTCCACAATGGGCGGGAAGATGGCGAACACGCCCATTGTGGTGCTGTGCTTCCGGCTGCCCAGTCTAGGAGCTGCGCCCTTCGACCAGCCAGGGGCTGCTGCTGCTGGCCGGTGCGCGCAGGGTTATGTTCGAAGTGCCTTGCTACAGCACGATCAGGGGTGCTGGGGCATTCAGGCCGCACCAGCACCTGATTGTTGCTGCTTCGATCTCGCAAGCACGTCGTGCCACTGCTGCCCTGCAGGCGAGACCTATGCTACACCGCGATCCTGAACCGGTCTCGGCCAACTTGTGCTGCAAGTGGTAGCGTCCTCCGAGGCCTGTGACTGACTGCAGAATAGGACGCCTCTATAATGAGAGTATGCAGGCAGGTTGTTTGGCAAAGTCTCCAACGCTTAACGGAAGGGCCAAAGTCTTCAGGTGTCTTCGCTGGCAGAGGTCTTGAAGGACGTCAGCAAACACTCGCCAGCAGGCGCAGCGGCCACATATCCCCCGGTCAGTTGATGCTCAGGAAGTCTGCACCGTTGCAACGGTGGGTCGCGGTGGATTCAGTGCAACCAAAATTCGCTTCAATCGTTGCGTTCTTGCACGTCACAAGGGGGAGGCCCGTTGGTGTAATTTGGGACCGCCCACAGCAGTCGACAGCTCGTCAGGGAGCTTGTGAAAGATTTTCATGCATATGCGCATGATCACAGCGTGAGCAAACGGTCCTCGGCATCAGCTCGCCTTTCGGGGCGCGTAAACCAATATGTCGGGACGCTCCATCCGTCGCCGGCTGCGGAGCAACACTGGCAACGACTCGCCCCCAAGTCGAGATGACATAGGGTGAGCTGCTTCCGCAGCTCAATATCTGAATGCTTGTGGAAGCGCCACTCGCCATCCCGACATGAGTGACCCCTTCCGCATCTGCAACGTCTTACCTTCTGCTTGGTGCCGCTCCAGGCGCGCTGAGCCGGACCCAGAAGCGGTGATAGACAGCCCCGCGGAGGGCTCACGAGACCTGTGAGTATAACCTTTATTATGTTACGTTTAGTGCACCGCATGCATGATGGGGCCCATGCGCCTGATCCTGTTGCAGCCGACGCTTCCAGCTGGGCAAAGCCTCACCTATGTCCGAGCCACTGTGGATCGTGCATGAACCAACGGCAACCATGGGGCCATCGCAAGGGGCTACTGGCGCGTCTGCGCGACAGGATGCGGCATGGGCAGACGATGGGAGGGCAGGCTGCGGCCTGTGCTCTGTGCGGGAACTTCTGGCATCTCAAAGTGATTTTGAATTGATGGTTCATGCGTCTGCAGGCTCGAACAGATGTACGATGCTCAGGAGGGCGATGATGACGCAGGCGACTCGGATGACTCAGACTTCGACCCCGCGGCCGCGGCACGGGTGCCCGACAGCGACGGGGACTCGCCCTCCGAGTGGGAGGAGGTCAGCTGTTGTATCTCTGATCGAAGCGGCAGCCCTGGTGCCACTGCAGCCCCTGTCGAAATGCGCAGGCTGCATGCCAAACCCGGCACCTGTAGAGCTCCTCTGCACCCATGAAGCGCTGAAGCCAGGCATGCTGATACATGCGGCGCTCTGCAGCAATGAATCACCTAACGAAGCACTGGGCCACGGATCAAGCCTCGACCGAACCTGCACTGCGTCACCGGCCCAGGGTAAGGGTGCTCTCGCTGTGCCACACTGGTGTCCCAGTGAGGAGCCCGCCCACCCGCAGATGGTCGGCGGCCGAGCGGCGCGCTCACGCCACGTCGCAGCCGGTTCTGCCGTGTTACTGAATGCCGGGGCATTCCCGAATGCCGTGAACAGGTGGAGGACGCCGATGAGCATGCCATCCTGCAGATGATGCGGAGCGATGGTGAGGACGAGGATGAGGACGAGGATGACGATGGGGACGAGTATGACGCCATTGATGATGACGACGATGATGAGGAGGTGATTGCCGGCACAGATTCTCTTGCATGTTTCTCTGGCTTCATTGGGACTGGCTGTGCTGGTGGTGCACTGCACACGCATCAGTGCGCTTGCCTCTCGCAAGGGCAGCTGTGCATCGCTAGGGATCGTTTTGCAGACCAAGCTTGGTGTCCTGCAGACCAAGCCCCAGCGATGCACAGCTGCTCCTGCCGCACGCGCTGCTGCACACACAGCACGCTCTATCAGGCTCGGCAGCGTCGCGCGCAGCGCTCATCGTGACCTGTGCCAGCACGGACTGCAGGGGCCTCCTTCCCTCAGGTCGTGGAAGCTTCCATGTGGTGATGGTGTGCTCCCTGCTGACAACAGGCGCTACCGGCGGTGCGGCAGGCCGCGGCGCAGTCCCGCGCCTTCATGCAGCGCATTCTGCACCAGCTGACGCGCGCCGGGCGCGGCGGCGGTGCCAGCGGCGGCGGCGCCAGCGACGAGGAGGGGGAAGACGAGGGCTGGGAGGAGGACGAGGGCGAGGGGCCGGCGACGCGCCGCCGTGGCGGCCGCGCCAATGGCCACCGGCCCGCGCCGCAGGTGCCCCTCGCCAACGGCCCCACAGCCCCGGGCTCGCCCTGATGCCGCACCGGAGCCTGCAGGGTCGAGTGCACAAGGCACAGATCACGGGACGGGGCTGCCGAGCTGCCAGCAGGACATGGGGCGCATTTGCCTGATGTGTTGCAGCGCAAGGTGTGTGCACCTCCATGCAGAAGCGTCTGTGACACTGATGCGCCTGAGCGAGTGCACCCGCGCCGCGCAGAAGCCCTTGGAAGCGGACGTGGCATGGGCGGTCGCCCGCGACACCTCAGCCGACAGCATACGGCAGCCGCTGGAGCCGGTGCGCCTTCAGGCTTGGCTGCTCGAAGTCATCAAGCCTGCATCGTGTCTTGCCCTCCATCGAGGTTCCTTGCTTGCTGCTCCTGCAAGCTCCAAGCCTGGTCGTCAGCAGTCACCCAGCTGGGGAGCAGACACATGCGTGCACGAGCACAGCTGTGGGGGGTGTCGAGTGAGGCTCTGGCAGGTGCGGCTGTATGCAGGGAGTCCACCCATGGAGTGCTGCCGGCAACATTCGTGCACCTGCTCTCAAAGCCAAGGTCCGTTGACTTGCAGAGGAAGCGGCCTCCTGCGACCTCTCGCTGGGTCGAAAGTGCATCAGAGAAGGAATCCACGCTTCTGCTGGACCTGCAGGCGACGCTGGCATGGGTTGGTGGGCCGGTGCCTTTACACCCGGTGCCACATACATTGTAGTAGGTGCTTGTGTCACGCAGGCCACTCTGGCCAGGCTGGGCCGCAGCCCGGGCGGCGCCCCTGTGCGCAACCTGGCGGACATGCTGGCGCGCCGGGAGGCGGGACGGACCGGCACCGGCCACTTCTCCCCGGCGCAGCGGGCGCATGTGACCGCCTTCCGCTGCCTGCCCATGGTGCCGACGCAGCAGGTGGGTGACGCTGGCGTCCCCGCTGATGCCTTTCTGGTTGAGCGTCATCTTGCGGGAGTTGGAGCAGGCCTTCAGGAACAGGCAACCTGTGTCGATGCCGGACGGGCGGTGCAGTTGGCGGCAATGCTGTGCAGCACGGCAGCCCACGAGCATGCATGGAGGCCTGCCCACGAACCCAGCTCCTGCACGACGACCCAGCTGATGTAGTGATGTGAGCTTGTGAAAGTGCTCGACGGGCCTGCTCGCAGGTGGACTCCATGGCCAGCCGTGTGTACAATGGCCGCTTCTCCCGCTCTGGCAATGTGTATGTCGGTGCGTGCTCCTCATTCTCCCACCTGCCATTTTCTCAAGCGTTTCCACCTTGCTTCCCTCATAGCCCACAGCAGACTTTCCGTGCACAGACGGCCGCTTTTCCCGCTCTTGCATCATTTCATTAGGGCAACCTTCTCGCTCCCCTTGCTCTTTTGCGGAGGGAACCTCTTGTGCAGCCAAGCGTCGCCGCGCCGTGGTTGTGCTGCTGCACCTGTGCTGCCCCAAGATTGATGGCGCATGCATTCAGACTCACTGAGGTGAGACTGCCACTCTCAGGCTGGCACGCTGCCGGCACACGCTGCAACGGCAACCACAAGTAAAGCCCTGCTCTCGGAGATAGCTGAACGGCCCTCCTCCTCTCGCAGCCGCCTTTCAGCATGAGCGCAAAGTGCGCGTGTACGACTCCGACGGCGACTGGCGGCTGCGCAAGGACGTGCATGCGCGCAACCTGCGGTGGACGGTCACGGACACAGACATCTCCCCCACGGAGCAGTTTCTCATCTACTCCTCCATCACCCCGGACGTGCACCTGGTGCGCCCCTGAAACCCTAAAACCCTTTAGTTTTCTCTTAGCGAACTTGTCACTGGCTGTCCTGCTGGGTGTCCTACAGAGCCGAATTGATTATTTCGATCCAAGCTTCTACTGCACAATGGCTTGGCTTGGCTTGGCTTGGCTTGGCTTGGCTTGGCTTGGCTTGGCTTGGCTTGGMTTGGCTTGGCTTGGCTTGGCTTGGGCATCCTGCTTTTGCAGGAAGCTGGTGCGTCATTTGCAGTGGTGGCTGCCTCTCCTAATACCACGGTGCTGCTGACAGCACGGCGTCACCCCAGAGCGCCATGCACTGCAGCTAGGCCTTGGTCGCCCAGGAAAGTACAGCCACATTAGCGACAGGCAGTCTTGACCGGACGCTGCAGCGTGCACCGTAAGCAGGCTGGCATTTCTGAACCCGCCTCCGACTGGAGTCTGCTTGCAGCCACCCTGAGCGCCTCAAATACCAACCCCTGAATCCCGCAGGTCAACCTGGCGTCGGGCGGCGTGTCGAGCGAGGCCAACGTGACAGACATCCACGAGGCATTGCACTTCCACGCCGACGGCGGCCCCGACGACGACGACGACCCGTGCGCCTTCCTGCTTCCTGCTTCCCCATGACCGGTCTTCCATGAGTCATGTCTCCAGGCTGATGCCTGCATGCATGACCAAATCTGAAGCGTGCATGCTGCAGCATCCATCCCGCAGGGTCGTTCGCTGCGGACTCGCCACAGGTGCGTCCAGTCGGCGTCGCCTGATTTGCTGCCTGTTTTGGTGGTGCAAGTCTGGACCCTGCAGAACAGGCACACCGTTGCAGCCATGGCTGTCGCAGCACAGGGGCGAGCCACCATTTCTGGTGGCCATGTCGCTCCTGCTCGGCAGCTGGCGCTGAATCCCAAATGGTGGCTCCCTGACCACTGCAGGTTCGACCGGCATGGCGGCTTTGGCATCTGGTCGGTGCGGTGGAGTGCCGACGGGCGGGAAATCCTGGCAGGCACCGGCGACTCTTCCCTCTACGTGTATGATGTCGCCGAGGGCAAGGTGCAGTGTTGCGACAACAGCGCGCCGTCCGCTCGGTGTGTATAATGCTGCTGAGGGCAGCGTGCAGCGTTTTGACAACAGCATGCCGTGTCGGGTGWMAACAGCCTGCCCCCCCCCCACCCACCCCGGCAAAGCATGCCTCTGCCTCTGGCTGCTGACGCCACGAGCGAAACAAGACCGAAGCGACCTGCAATCAACGGCTCAGCAAGGCTTGTGTGTGTTCTCGGGCAGCAGTGCAGGGTCCTGTTGCCCCATGCACATCGCCAACTGCGCAAGCTGTGTTGCCAGCTGCGCAGCTTGCGTCGCCTTTGGGTGACAGGTGACGCTGCTCTCATAATAACTTGAAGGAATGACAAGTACCTGATTGCATAATACACGACAGGTGACACTGCGGGTTGCGGGGCACAAGGACGATGTCAACGCGGTGGCGTGGGCGGACGACTCAGGCCACCTGCTGCTGTCTGGCTCCGACGACCGCCTGTGCAAGGTGCGCTTCACCTTCCAAGGCCCTGCAGCGGCGCTGACTCCGTCGGGCCGGGCTCCGTGCCTGCCCCTGCTGCATCTCCTCCTGTGCCGCAGCGTTGGGGAGGGGAGGGGGAAAGAAGGGGGGCGCACCCGCAGCTGCCTGCCACCCCGGTTGACGACTGAGCACTGGTCAGCCTGCCACCTGGGGCCCAGTCACCTTGCTGCTGCGCCAACGAAGCCTGTGCGAAGCTGCCCGGATATCCCTCGTCTCTCACATTCCCTGACACGTTTGAAACTACTTGTGTTCTTGTGGTTTCTAAAACATACTCGGTTGCCCGGCGCCGCAGCTGTGGGACCGGCGGACCGCCGAGGCGGCGAGGGGCGTCGCCGCTGGAACCTTCGTTGGCCACCTGGGTGCGTCCGCCTGCTCCCTCTCACCTCGCAGAACCCGCCGCCGCCGCCGACCCACCTGCAAGCTGGGGGCTCCTGCCCACGGTCGATGTGTGCGCATGGCTGCACAGACCCTGGCTGCAGGCATGCGTCCCACCCGCGGGCCTTGCTTCCGGGGGCAGAAGCAGCTGCGCTGTGCTGCACTGCACTAAGGGGCGCGCTCCACAGGCGCGCAGGGCAGCGCCGCTGCATCAAAACCCTGAACCTCCTCCGCCTTCCATCCAGTGCGTTCCTCCTGTCTCCGCCCTGCAGAGGGCGTCACGTCCCTGGACGCCAAGGGCGACGGCCGCCACTTCATATCAAACGGCAAGGACCAGGCGGTCAAGCTGTGGGACCTGCGGCGCAGCCACAGCCAGGCGGACCTCGCCCGAGGCGTTGCCCGCCCGCGCGGGCTGCCGCGCTTCCAGTGGTGCGCGGCTTTTCAGGGTTCAGCTTTAGGGTTCAGGCTTCCTTGGGCCCTGGAGCCTCACTGAGGCGGAGCAGCTGGCGTGAAGGCCTCGTGCGGCGGCCGTCGCCTGCGTCCTGGCCGTCGTGCTGCGGGGCGGCGGGCTGCAGGCCCCTGCCGTCGTGCGCAGCCCGATGCGGGATCTGCTCGCGCATCCAGCAGCATGGGGGCCCGCCCCTTGGGGCCGGTCGCAGCACCGGCGCCTCTGCCTCCTGGCATGCGCCCGTCTGCCGAGGCCCACGAGACATCTGAACCTGGCAGCGGCCGAGAGAGGGCCGCGGTGATGGTGCCTCGCTGTCTGGAACGCCACCATGACGTCCGTCACCTGCAATGCGCTGCAGGGACTACCGGTGGATGGCATACCCCGGCACGCGGCGCAACATCATGCACCCGCACGACGTGTCCCTCATGACGTGCGCCTTGTTTTCTCATCGCCATCATCGCCACCTTTGATATCTATCGAGAACAAGTTATCCGGTCTCGCCACTGCTGTCCTCGCGTCAGTGTGGCGCTGCGCTCGGCTTTCATGAGCCTCAGGCAGCCCGCCGGCTGTCGGCCTTGACCTGCCGCGAGCAACAGCCTCCGGACCTGCGCCTGTGCCGCTGTCTGCCACACCTTGACTTCTCACCTCTGAACGGCATCCTGGCGGCAGGTACCGGGGCCATGCGGTGCTGCAGACGCTGATCCGGGCCTACTTCAGCCCGGCGGCCACCACGGGGCAGCGCTACATCTACTCTGGCTCCGCCGACGGCTCCGTGTACATCTGGGGTGTGCTGCTTCCGCTGCTTCCGCCGTCCGCCCCTGCCGGCCTGGCCCGGCCTGATGCGGCCAGCGTGCACGATGTGATTGATGGACCAATCTTGAGGCCGGCCTCTGTCGTGGAGTGCGGCGGTGGCGCCTGAGCCTCTGCGAGCTCGGAACCCCCATCCGCAGTTGAGGGCGGCTGCCAGTCTACACACAAGGACTGAGATGTTTGTATCTCTGAAATAATCTGATTTAATTTCCTACATGCACCTGCACCTTCTCGGAGTCAGCACAGGCTCCCTGAGCCCACCGCACTTGCACGTCACATCTGCATCCGATCCCTCGTCCACAATTGTTTCCGGGTGCCCGTCTCGATGTCGGACGCTTCCCGTCTTGCTGACGCAGATGTGGTGAGCGGGCAGCAGGTCAGCCGGCTGGCGCACGACCAGGAGCGTTGTGCCAGGCTGCTGTAGGCTTCAAGAAAGACACACCTGTGACTTGAGTCACAGGTTGCCTGGTTTCTGATGCCGCAGACCTGGTGAGCGGGCAGCAGGTCAGCCGGCTGGCGTACCACCAGGAGATTGTGCGCGACTGCTCCTGGCACCCCACCCAGCCCACACTCGTCACCGCTTCCTTCGACGGGACCATCGTCCGGTGCAATCCGCTGCATCTCGCTGTCAAGAGTCGTGCTGTCGTGCTTGCCAGTCGTGCATTTGAGCCCTGTGCATACTTTTGGTGTTGTGAAACGTCCACCTGGGAACCAGCCTCCTCCAACAGCTTGTTGCCGGCGCTCCAGCCGCCAAGCCCTCGAAGCCCCCTGTGGCCCTATTTGTTCAACGGAATCTAGTACTCAACAAATGGAGATTGCATTGTCATCCTTCAGGTGGGACACACAGCCATCGGTACCGGACGAGGGGCCGGCCGAGCGGCGGCGGCGGCGGCGCGCCGGCCTCTCCGAGCCCCGCGAGGACCAGCTGGGCTGAAGGAGCCCTCCCACCAGTTTCGCCCGCGGCTGCGGCCCCTGCGGCAGCGCCAGGCCCTTGCAGCTGCCGCCGGCCCCTGCGGCTGAGGTGGGCCCCTGCTGTGGCGGCGGCAGGGCGCGGACCGCTACAGCAGCGACGGTGGCGGCGTGCTGCACACGCGGGGCTGCGGCCGCGTGGGCAGCGCCCCTCGCGTGGCCTGCAGGGCGGCGCCTCTTGGGGCCTCCGGCAGTGGCGACGCCGTGCAGCGGCGGCAGCGCGGCCCGTCACCGCCCGGCTGTGCGTGGACATGTAGCACAGCATCCCCCCCGCGTGCGCAGTTTTGCCGGCGCCAGCCGGCTGCTGGGGCACGCTGCAGGTCCCCGACTCCCGCTGTGCTGACAGCCTTGGCGTCCGCGGAGCAGCCATGGCATTGTCGTCGGCCTTGATGCACGAGCCTGCGGGCGTGCCAGTGGTAAGCCTGGCGGCGCTGGCACCTCCGACCCGCAAAGCGCCGTATGGGCAGGGGCCACGCGGCGGACGTTGTAGCGTTTTGTAAATGGTCTGTGGCTGACGAGCTCCCCCCTCGCTCGATGCTATTTCATGCAGTAGTACCCTTCGCGAGCCGGCTGTCAGGTTTCTGCAGCCGCAGCACCAATAGCGGCCATGCCTGCTTGTCGCAGCTCATTCTTTGGTTGTCGTCCCATACTTGTTGTTGGAGATGGGTAGTCAGTAGCCTAGGCACTTTTGCCGGCTGTTGTGCACGCGTGTAGGTATGTGAAGTCTTGCTTGAAACACGACAGATCGGCAGAAAGCTCAAGTTAGGTCTGCCGTGCCGCCACCTCTAAAATCCTAGCCACTGGCACGGCCCAAGCAATCGACCACATCCACGCCCCTGCACAACTTCGATCCCCCAGCTCCTCTATAGGCCGCTCAAGCTTTGGATCTGGCTGGCACATCTACAGGCCGCCGAACAGTTCCGCCACGTGCACAGGCATCTCGGCGATGGCGGCGCCGCCACCGCCAGCATGCCCCTCTACCGCCCTGAAGTCCCCCACCTAATGCCAAGCATACTTAGTCAATCGGCAGAATTGGTCAATTGGCCTGCGGTCGATACAACAAGAAAAATCATTGTTGCTCACAAGTGCGACCAGTTGCAGATGCCACCAGGGGACTCGTTCAACGCCTGGTGCCGGCCCGCAACTGGTCCACTCCTCCCACCTGTCCAGCGACGACAAAGTAGACGACGATGGCAGGGCGGCCGCTCCAGCCGCGCGCTCGATTTGCAACCGCCGCCCGCCGGATGTATATCTCCTGTGCTTTTGGAGGTGAGAGTTTGCATTTGTGTAGGTTGCAGGCTGTGGTAGTGCATCCTGCAGAGCTGTGACAGTCGCTTGCTTCTGCCTCACACTACAAGCTTCTCGTTTGAGTTAGCCCGGGTGGTGCATGGCACACGAAAGAGGGCTTCATCGCCTGGTGCAGCAGCCACCAACAGCGCGGCTCGCGGCATCGCAGGGTACAGCAGCCTACTTTTGAGACTCTTGAGACCATATCGATCTCCACAACGGTGACGCAATCCTGTAGCAGCGCCCCAGCTGCCGGCCCACCTTGCGTGTTGGCAGGTCGTAGTGCACGAACAGCGGCGGCGGCGGCGGCGCGCCACGGCCCTCCAGCGCCCGCAGCCCCACGTCTGACACCGCCAGCACATGTGCCGCGGCGCCGCCGTGTCCTGTTGAGCGCTGCAGGGCGAGTTTTGCATCGGACTGGGACGTGCAGCCATGCCTTCATCCCGCAGGCCCAGACTTTGAGCCCGCCCACTGCCTGCGGCCCGGGGCCCCGACTGTGCACGCCGGCGTCGCAGGGCACCTGCTGATGCAGACCTGGGCTCGTCGAGGTGGCACAGAAGGAAGGGCTGGCAGCCGCACCTCGAGGCGAAGCACTGCCGCCTGCATCGGCAGCATCTGCGGCGGCGTCCGCAGCGTCCGCCGCCGCCGGCCGGGCGCAGGAGACAAATTCTGCCAGCGCCGAGTCACGCTCGGTGGTGCTGAGGTCCGCGTGCTGTGTGCATAGTGCGCAGGATTGTCAGCTGAACGGCGTTTCACCGTCCAGGGGAACAGTGTCGCAGTCAAGGTAATCCACCAGTGCATGCAAGCGGGCGCTGCATGCACTGGTGGGTGGTCCAGGTCCGTGTAGTTGGCCTCGGCGCCGGCGCACCATAGAAGGTATGGAACTGGCCCCTATGCACTCGACCGTGTGCGCGCTGCGCAGTCTGTATACCAGCTGGCGTGTTACTTGCAATGAATCAGGGCAGCGCACCAGGCAGGTGACGCGTGTCGACGGCAGCGCCGAGAGTCCCGCCGCCACCTCATCCAGAGAGTCCCGAGCCCTGTAGAAAGGCCAGACGGCTGTCCATCATCTCCAGACTTTCAAAGCGAGGTTGTGGACAGCGCCCCTAGGCACGCGTTAGAGGTGGTTGACTCCCACATCACCTACTCAGACTGCAGAGGGAGTGTCTGCAAGGGGGTGCGTCTGCTCAAGCCGCAGCAAAGTCCACGTGCCGCGCAAGGCAAACGGCCGCACGGTTTGCGGCGCCGCACTCGGATGCGACCCCCGTCAGGCAAGGATACAGTGGGTCGCACCCGCAGTGCACTGTGAGCGCTACAGGGCCGCCCGCCTGGACCGCCAACAGCAAGTCCACCAGCGTCGCCTGCGTCGGAGAGATCAGCCTTTGAAGGTTCTCCTGCGCATGTCAACGTCGATGGCAAGCAAGAGTGAAGAGTGCTTCTGGTCGGGTGTGTGCGGCGGGGTGGATGTGCACGACAATGCGAGCAGCAATACCAGCAGCAGCATGGCCGCCGAGCTATCACTAAGAGTGCTGGCTGGCCCAGCAGCCCGCAGTCACGAGTTCGCGTGCACTTGTCGCAGTCACGTATGCAACAGGGTGCTGCATGTCCACGTGGCGTCGAGCAGCATGCGGGACCTCAGGCCCACGTCGCACCAGCTTCACATCGGCGCTGCCCACGGCGACATAGTACTGCCGCAAGGAGCCGCCACTGTTGCTGCTGGTGCGCCTCACGGTGTCCATGGCCTCACAACAACACACATCCCTCCATCGGTCGGGATGTGTCAAGATCGCCGTGGAGACGTCACAATAGCAATGGATGAATGCTTCTTTAGGTGTCTGTCTCAAACTGGAACAGCAATCGGACCTACGCAAACCTCTGCAACGCGGGTGTGATTGCGGTGCTTGTGTGTGTTTAATTTTGATTTTGGAATCTGCACGCACAGCATCTCTTAAAACGCGTTGCGATATTGCGATCTTGTGAATGCTCTTCGCCTCTTCGGATCACTGCCGCTGCAAATAGGGCATTGGCCGGGCATTGGACGAAGAAGCCCGAACCCAAGATTTGGTCACCGCAACTTCCTCTGCTTCCACAAATTCACTTCTCCGGACTTGTGACGGTGCAAACGCCAATGGGTCACTCGTAACAGGAGGCCTGCTGCCGTGTTCAGCATATTTCAAACATGAATTGACTCGCCACTCTTGGCACGAGCATGCCGCGGTGGTTGCGCCGATGAAACAATGCGTTTTGTATAGTGCTGACTCGCCTCTTGTCATCCGAACATTTAGCTCCACAACGCGGCAAATGCAACATGCATAGCTTGCTCGGTTTCGCGCGCCCGCAGCTACTGCCAGCCTTGGCAGCGTTCATCAGCCAGGTTTTAGCATTGTGCAGCCGTACGTGCAGCACGGCTGCATGCAGCTTTCTGCGGCTGATGCCGTCCCTTCTTATCGAGACTGTCAATAGCAAAATAAACGCTACCTCTGTCAGCCGTTGACTAAGCACGTCACGTGTGGCAACTGCCTGGGAAGGCTCGTTTCGAGGGTGACCCGGGCACGTGTTCCGGCGTGCTGCCTAAAAGGCCGCGTTGCGGCGTGCAGCCGTCAAATTGCCTCTGCAGCAGTCTAAAGAGTCTTCCAAAATCTCAAGCACCTTCCCCAAGGTGCGCCTGCCACTGCCAGCGACCCCAGCTGTTGCTGCACCTGCGAAACCGGCCCGTAGGTCCCGCTTGTGTGAGCGGTCTGCCGTGCAGATCCTCGCGGAGGCGAGTAGACTTTGTTCGGGGACGTCTCAATTGCTGCAAGGCAAAATCAAGTAAGATAGGTGCTGGCTCCAGAACGTCTGCAAGGCAGCACAGCAACGGAGGTGCCCCGTTGTCTGTCTGTGTCATCTCGCATCAAAGGTGTCAGCCGGCTTTCACTTGGCTGCTTAGAGCATTCATGAGCGGTTGCGTGCGAGTATTTCAAAGTCATCTCAGCAGTCTGGAAGGCCACTTCCGCACCTTGGCTTGCTGGCAGCCTGCTGCGCCTGATGACTGCAGCTCTTCTTTCAGCTTGTATGGCTCAGCATTGCAACAGCGGAATCCGTTCAATCTGGGTGTAGGGCGCTCGACATGGATCTGAGGCATGCTTGTGTGCTGGCCAGCGCACAGTAGCGGTCTTGCACCGCACTGAGGTGCATGCATCGGGTGTCAGTGTTTTCGCTGAGACTGGCATGTTTGCTGATGCTGGCGTGCAGGTCAGTCATTATGGCAAAGCTAACCCTGATCTCCGCCGTACTGGCGCTCGCCATCGCCTCCGCAGCCGCAGCTGACCCCGACCCGGTCAAAGGTACACGGCACTACCCACCCATCATCATGGCTTTCCAACGCCTCACAGTGCTGGCTGGTTACTGGCCTGCGCGCGCGCCCACTGTATATCGCCAACGATTTTCATTCACACAATCTTGCGCAGACTTTCCGTCTACCGTAAACGGATCCGACTTCATTCTGCGCACCATCACGCGCCCTGAGAACCTTGCAAACAACGGCACTGGCGGCAAGATTTATGCCGCCAACATCAAGACATTCCCGCAGCTCACCACTCAGGCGCGCGGCCATACCGTAACGGCTCAAACCTGCATGAGTGCACCGTAAAATGGGAACCCTCGATGCCAGTAAGGAAGGCTGTGCCACTGGCAGCATAACGAATACCATCCAATCGACGTTGAAACTTTGGGTTTTACTATAACGCAGGGACTGTCGTCGACGTATGCGGTGCTCAAGCCTGGCGGCGAGCACTTGCCGCACTGGCACCTGCGCAGCTCGGAGATCCTGTTCCTCATTCAGGTGTGGTATGCGGTCCCTGGCCTGGCTGACCTCAAGTTTGTGGCAAGCGAACGGACCTCGTCACCAAAGAATCAGCATCAGGCACCAGATCTGACAGGCGTCACCTGTCTGATTCGTGTGCTGCGGCACCGGGTTCGTTCAGTGCATAGCACGAACATATTTCAGCGTTACTGTCAGCTGCTTCTATGTCGTGCTGCAGGGCAAGCTGCAGGTGGACTGGCTGGACACCGCCGGCAACCTGTACGAGTTCACCCTCAACCCGCTCGACCAGGTGACTGCTTTTGCTTATCGTCTAGTTATTGTCTATTGATGCACTGTTGCATTTGGGTTTGGCGCCATGGGAGCAGTCTCCCTTTGAGCAGCATGGCAAAGCTGCACCTGCTGTCCCCTAGTGCAGCAATGTCTGCGTTGATGCCCGGCTGAATTGCACTGTGCAATGGCATGTCGCTCAAACCAGAAGGGTTGTAATTGCCATCGATCGTGCCTCAAGGCGCATTCTGCGCATGCCCGCAAGTAGTGTCGCTCAATGTTGTCTCACACGCTCAGGTCATAATCCCGCGCGGCGTGTCGCACAGCCTGCGTAACATCGGCAACATCGACACCATCAACTTCTCTGCCTTCAACTCAGAGAACCCAGGCACCGCGGTGAGCTCTTGCTGCCAACCTGTGACCTGACCACTCGTCAATACACCTGTGCAAATTCCAGTTTATCTATTTATGCATGCATGCAGGCCACATGAAGCGTCATGCATTACATGTCCTCTCTACGCTGTGCATAGACAGATATGTGCCTGCCAGCACTCAGGGCACGGTGACGAGGTCTGCAGTGACCTCATGAAGAACTGCTTGCATACCTTCTGTGCAACCACGACTCGAAGCTGCCGCTGCACTGACTAACATCCAGTCTGTGCGACTGCTTCCAACAGGTCCTATCCACACAGCTGTTCAAGTTCCCCGTGAGCTTCCAGACGAACGCTTTCCAGCTCTCCTCCTCCGTTGTCAAGCAGCTCGACAAGGCACTGGTGCCAGGTGCGTGCGCCGCTAGCCCACGTCCGGTATTGTCTGGAGGCACTTCATCCTCCCTAGCAGCACGAAGGCCGTAGGTGTATGTACACGGCCATGTACACGGCCCTTCGGTGCGTTGCATATGTCTTTCTCGCGGGAGCCATGTTTCATGACTGAGCCGGTTTTGCCGTCGCACGATGTGGAATCTGAGACCTTTCCTGCTGACCAGCTTATGCTGCTGGCAGCATAATGCTGCCACATGACCGCCAAGAGCATGGAAGGTTTCTGACGATCAATGACGCTTTCAGCACATTCGACGACTACCTACCAATGGTGCTGATGCTTGTTTCACCTGTGCAGGCACTACCCCGGCATACTTCAAGGACACCACAAGCGGCTAGTAGGTGCAGGCAGCAGCGGCTAAGACACTGCCACACACGATACCACTACATGCCCTTCCTAGGTTTTTCAACACACGGAAAACCTGCCTGCAACCTGACATACAGGCACTACGCCAGCGTACTTCAAGGACACGAGCGACGGCGGCGGCGGTGGCGGCAGCGGCGGTGGCGATAGCACCGTTGAGCTTGGCAACAGCGGTGGCGTGGATGTCACCCTTGGTCGCCGTCGCTGAGGTTCGCATCAGAGTTGGCAGTGCCCAGTGATCCATTCAGCATTCGTTGTTGCTTTGATAGAGCTCGTGAATACCTCTGGAGTCTCATTAGGTAGGCAGCCTTCGTGAATCGGCTCCATATTGATTATCCCTGCTCGTGTCGATTTCGCGGAGCAATACTCCAACATCAAGTTGTATCATGTCTTCAACCCGGCCTACAGCAGTTTTTTGGTGCGAAATTCTGCAAAGTCTCTTAGGTACTAAGAGAACCGGCAATCAAATTACATGTGCTCCTTCACAAGCAGATCTGGTCGCCCAGGCCCTTGACCCCACCATCACCTCAGAGAGCAGTAACGCCTTGCAACTCGTGTCTCCACAATGCTGTCTTGTGCCACACAGCTGCACAGCTTTGTCCCGCCTCTGCCGATGCGCCAGCACGGCCCGCAGGTTTCCCTCACCCGCGCCTCAGCAGAACCTTAAGTGCACTGCCACTGCTAGCTGTGAGAGTCTCCTCCTTCCCTCGCCGGCCATCAGATGGCGCCGACCTCCCTCAGCCAGCTCGTATGCCTGGGGTATGGGTCCTCCTGCTGCTTTTCTAACGCGTTCTTGGTGTGCTGGTAGAACCAACCGTTGCGCCACTCGAACTGCGCAGTGGAACGACATCAGTCGGCTGGGAAGGACTAAGATGCGGCCACTCTGGAACACTCTCCTACGCTGGCTGCACCCCCGAGATGGTCCCTTGCAGCACCATTCGCCGATTGCAGTGTGAACCCATGCCCGCCGCAGCAGGGCGGCCAGCCAGCGAGTCGTTCCTGGAGGCGCAGGCTGGTGTGTGCAGTGCAGCACAGCCCTTGCGGCTGCACCCTCAACACTGCTCTCCGGCAGCATCGCGCCGTGCTGCGGGGATGGCCGCCCAATGATGACGCCGGCAGCATGCAGGTGTAACGCAATGCTGCTGAACGGAGCCAATGGTGCTCCTGTCTATTCAGTCGATGGGGCACACCTCCTTGACTGCCGTGGGAAAGCCGGCCACCGAGCGGGAGTAGGCCAGCAGCCGCGGCACCAGGCCATCGTCCAGCTGCACATCCAGCGCGGCGCCGCCGCCGGCTGCCAGCTCCTGTATCAAGTCGGACACCTGGCAGCAAGACCCAACTCGGTCATCGCTAAGGAAGGGTTTGGTGTGGAGTTCCAGACCCAGCGCTTTTGGCATTATGTCGGCGCCAAGCTCCGAATCATTCAGGATAATTAGTAGACAGGAAGTAGTGTTTTGATGGAAGTGCATGGCGCCGCCGGCACCCAGCTCCCTCACGCCTTCCGCCACTATTGGGAGACAGGGACCAACGGTTGCTATAGAGTGGATTGTAGGCATCTTCATGCGCTATGTGCTGTGCCGCTAGGCCCAAGCTCCCATGTCACATCGACATTGTAGTCGTGTTGCACTGTGCAACTGCCGCCATGAATCGAGCACCTACAGTCACAGATGCTAAAGGAGGAAATGGCTCTCAGACACCAGCGCCTGACAAAATCCACAGCCACGTGCTGTGGGTATCGAGCTGCAAGCGCTGCATCCGTTAGGAGGGGTATATGACAAGGAGGAAGAGAAAGGGCGGCCGTGCGCCTTGTATTGGGTGCAGACAGAGGGTCAGAAATGTCTCGTGCAACACCAAACATCAAAAGCACACCTCCTGCGTGTGCTGGCTCTCCACCTTGCCGACGCTCACACCGCCGTGTTTTGCGCCCACGAGCATCAGCGCGCTGCCGCAGCCACACGGACCAGTGTCAGAGGCCACAAGGAAGTTAGTTGGCACGTCTCACGTCTTCATCGGCGCAGAAAAGTCCCGTCCCAATCCACGGGCTGTCAACGAAGGCATTGCTCCAGATGCTGGTAGAAGAATACTGCATGCACCCAATACAGAGGCTGTTCCTGGAAAATTTGAATGCCGATCTGCTGCTGCCAGGCTCCGTTTCTCAATCGCACCTGATGCAAGGGAGATGTGTGTGCGCAAGTGACCCACCTGATCCAGATGAGCTTCTCCAGCATGCTCTTTTTGTATTGCACCCTGTCCAACACCTTGCAGCTGAGGTCGCCGGCCGCGAGCCGCGCTGCAAAGGCGTCCGCATGCTTGCCGTTTGCGGCCGTCAGGCCCTCTGGGTTTGTGTCAGTCTTGCCGTCGACTGGCGCGTCGCCGAGCTTGGCCACAGCAAAATACACCAGCACCTGTCGCAGGGGCCAGGAAAGAATGCGATGAGACAGAGCTTTGCAGATGCAAGGCTGGGGTGTGTGAGGGACAGTTCAAATTCACTGACAGTAGATCCTGTCTGACAACCGCCGCGCCCATGCAGACTCCTACAGAATGCGCCTGGTCCAACTCCAGACGAGCAGCGAATGCCACCACATCTGGCGGTGATGTCAAGTTCATAGCTTTATGATGGCCACACACGCCTGCGTGTTGCCGCCGAGCCCCCGCTCGTCCAGCCACGGCTGCAACATGCCGTTCTGGATGAAGACCAGGTCTGCACGCAGCGTGAAGCCGGCAGTCAATCTACTCGCCTTTTTCTGGGCCCTGATCAACGCCAGGAGTGTGACTTGCTTGGTCCTTGCGCCCTTTTATGTGCACTCCCTTTCATGTGCACTCCAAAAGGCAGCCAGTCACGGCAGCCAGGCAAGTACGATGTACACACAGCCTCAATCCGTGAGACACCACCTGCAATTGACATGCAATTACGGCCCAGCGTGTGCTGGACCCTTGCATGCACCCTGAAGCGCCACCTATAAGTGCAATCACCTTCTCGCCGGTCTGCAGGCGTGGCATCCACCACAGCCTGCAGGTCGTTGTTGCGAGTCGTGACAATGATGGGGCCTGGCGGCCCATCCACGCTCTCCCCCCGCTTCACTATTACCTGCGCAGGTATTTGCATGCCCCGCTATGTGAAGACGGGCACACGATTCCGGCGCAGCTGGAATGTTGTCACCTGCACCTGATGGGTTGCCTTCCATGTGCGGACTGCGACTCTACGCGCTGGCGCAAGTAGGCGGATGCAAGCGGTGCATGCGGCTCCCGGGTATGCGCCGTTGCATCATGAGACTGAGCATGCATCTTCTCGGCATCAATGTATCCTGACAATATGCGGCGCGGCTGCCCTGCACTGCCTATGGTCGCCGGCCACCTGGGGACTTACTCACATCATCGCCGTTCCCAAGGTCCGCGAGCGCCTTGCCCACGCGGCCGCTGCCGACGATCGTGAACGGCTGCGCAGCGAACGCACCAGTTTTGTATTCGTCAACCAGGTGTGCCCCCTCACTTCACAGCGGTGCAATTGCGCACAGTCTCGATCATGCGCTTTAGAGTTTCCGCGAATGCCCGCACAGGCATGCACGAACGGTCACAGGCACACAAGAACACAGGCACACAGCAACAGATATTCATGAAACAGTGGCCGAATGCGCCACACGAAAACGTCAATCACATGCGGGTCCCGCATATCCGCGGCGAGCGGCACCTGAGATGCCGCCATGCACACCAGCTGACGCGTTGCCGGCTGTCGGCGCTGCGATTCAGCCGCCTTGAGCGCCTTTGCGGAACCGGATCCGGGAACTGGCAGAGCAGAAGACTGGAAAGACCTGCAGGACCTAACGATGCCTGTGCATGCCTTGCGTGCCAAGCACGACCTGGCGGTGGCGATCGTGCAGGCTGCAGAGACCTGAGCGACGGACATTCTCGGAGACGCCTTGCAACAGGCTGCAAGTCAGATTCTGCACATCCCGCAGCACCGCATCAGCATGTTGGAATAAATGCGCTGCAGGGTGGGAAATTTTCTGAGCAGAGGCAGCCATCGGAAGCTTGGCGAGTGGATTAGCTGAGCACGTCGCTGGTTCAAGATAGCGGTTTCACACGTTAGCATCAAGAGGGCAATGAGGTCTCAGCACTTCGCATTCGCAATTGAATCGAGGATATACACACCACAACATTGCCTTTGTGCTCTGCACTCTCTGCAGCAACACCGCTGGCGACCAGGCCCATGCCTGCCTGAGTATCTGATACGACCCAACCAAAGAAAGAGAAGACTCCAGCCGAGACCATCACACATTGTGCATGCAGCTGCGCCACGAAACCACGACAGCAAGACTTTTGAGCATGTGACCGATGCGCTATGCACTGCGCGGAAACCACGACAAACCAAGCAGGCGCACCATGCCATGTCGCCAACCCAACAATTGGCAGGATACAGTTGGCTGTCCACTGATCCGGAACTGCGTCTTCCCTACGGCCGCCCACCTCGCAGCACGCCTCTTGGCTGCACCACCAGCTTCTCGGATGCAGGAGCCACTGGGCATATTGCTGCAGGGCTGTCGGTGCTCTGCCAACACGCACTCAGCCCCGCGACGTCTCACAACACCTCCCAGTCGCCTTCCTCCGCTTCCAGTGCGGCGCTAAGCGCCATGAAGTGGTCGCTGCAGTGGCTCCACTCGCTGCCGTCCCGGTCACTGTCCATGGTGCCAGCCTCGTCTGCGCCTCCGGTCATCGGCCAGGCCGTGCGCTGCAGCACCTGTGGATGCAGCTGCAGCGATGACACTGCGCCGGCAGCCGCCGTGCTACTGCAGGTGCCGCGGCTTTTGCAGCTGTCTGCGAGAGGCTCCCGCGTTGTCCAGCTTTCTGCCTGATCACTGGCTGCCGCGGGCTCAGCCGGTGCTGAGGCTGCATGTGCCAGCGCGGCTCGACGAGGGCTTCGCCCTGGCTGTGCCGCTGCGCCGTGCCGGGGGTTCGGCGAGCTCTCCGATGGCGCCATGTCACCGTCGGAGCAGCTGCTCTGTACGGCGGCTGCTTTGCCGTCCGGCGAAGCCCGGGCACTGCTGCTCTGTTCTTCTGCAGCTGCGCTCACGGGTTGCCACATGGCAGCGGACGTGCTGCTGCCGCTGCTTCCGCCGCATGCAGGCTGCGCGGCCTCGCCGGGTCCCACATCGGCGCAGCCATCGCGTGGCTGCTGCGAGCATGCCGCCGCCGCGGCTCCGGCTGGCGTGCCAGATTGCGGGGCGGGGTCGACAGCCATTGCGGCGACGCTGGTGCACTCATTCTGTGCAGAAGGAGGCCACAGGATGCCACCTGCCAGGCCGCCGACCTGCAGGCCAAGCGTGGGACGTTTATCAGAAGATCCCGCCTTGGCTCTGCCAGACTGTATGAGCATCTGAGAAAAGGGAAAGGGGTGAATGGGCCCTTGTCGGGGCTGCTGCATCATGGCAGGTTGTTGCCATAGCCAGCATCTGTGGTGCGTCATGCGTACCAAGGCTGTGCTGCCTGTGAGGAACGACCACTGCTCAGAATTCGGTTCCGTGCAGCTCACCTGGCTGACAGTTTTGGCCAGCTGGCTGACGAAGAAGGTGTGTGGGGACGGGGTAGCCGCCGCCGAAACGTACGTCGCACGCTGCCCCTCCTGCTGTGGCGGCTCCCGCGCGTCCATGGCAGGACCTGTGTAAGCCGGACAGAGGTTTGAAACCACAGTGTCTTTGAAGGTAGAGCTGAACACCAGCCCTGGTCACGACCAACAGCACTCTTGACAATTCAGACTTTGGGGGCAGAAGTGATGACCGCAATCATGAACTCTGGCAGTGGCCACCTGGCATCATGACAGAGCTGTGCGCTGATGCCATCTCGTCGGCGCCACAGTCCGCTTTGCCGGGTGGAAGCATCGCCCGCCTGATACCAGCGATGGCGGCGAAGTAACGGCGCCAAAACCGCTGCTCGGAGACGCGTCGGGGCACCAGCTCGAAGCGGAGCAACCGCAGCCGAGGGTCCTCCTGCAGGGTGTGCGCAAGGGGTGGTGAAGTGCAGGCTCGCATGCTACCAAGCTGATGCACTCGCATGGCGCGCTTGCCAAGCTCACATGTGTCCATGAGCCTGCGCGTCAGTGTGCACAGAGGGCTGCTCATACCTGTGCGTGATTGATAGCTAATTCACATTACGCACACACCTCGAGCATGGCGCCTGCTGCGGCAGACAACTGCTGCGGCGTCAGGGCGGTGGACTCTGGAGTTTCGGTCGTGAAGACCGCAGCATCCTGCATGTGAACGCGCCTGGCTGTACAAAACGTGTGATTTGCGATTTGCATTCTACGGACGCGTGCTGATGGCCACAGGCATCCACGGACAGAATCGCAGCAACATGTCTGCAGGACATCTTGTTGCACCTGTGGAAGGGCCAGAATGCGATCCCGAAGCTCCCTGCATGCAAGATGAATCATTTGAATGCGACCTGACGAAGCTTCACTCGTAGGTGGTGCGCATCCCGAAAGTCAAAGATCAAAGGATGGCTGGGGATGGCTGAGCGGCCTCGTCAGCAAGTCCGACATGCTGCGCGGCAGTGCTGACGACGATGCGCATCGACTGACATGACACTGTAGATTTGTTTGACGGCGTGCGCATCAAGCCGCTGGGACCCAAGCGGCAGCGAGGGCTTGCGACGCTTGGCGGAAGCTGGCGTTGAGCACTCCTTTCTGCTTAAGCAAGGCCGCGACCGACTGCAGGATTGAATCTGCCAGGCTTGACCGAATCTTAGTCGTGACGCTGCGGGTACAGGGAGAACAGCCTTGCCAGGCACAAGGTGCGCACTCTTGGAGTTCTTCCGAGCTAGCAGCGCTCCACGGCAGCTCGACGCGACCGCTGGCGCCGGCGCCACGCGTTTCTTCAAAGGAGCCTGGCGGGAATGAAATATCCTCCAGCCAGCCCTGGCACTTCGTCACCGCCTCCAGAAGCACTGCGCGTGCACACAAAAGTCGTCGCATGAAACAGTTTCTCTTGGTGAGACAGCAACCGACACCTTGAACTGATCTCAAACGTCGTCATAATCGAACCTGTGCGTGTGCCCAGCCATACGTCCATCGTGTTTTGAGTAGACCGGTGCGGCAAGTCCGCTGCGTTGCTGCAGAATGCGCAGGCTGCCGTGTGCTTCTGCTGGTGCACGGCGCGTTCGAACACGTAGCGATGCCCAGCTAGTGGGGGTTGTCTGTTGTGGAACAGGACAGCAGGAAAATCACCTGAAGAGATGAAGAGATCCAAGTTCCGGAACCAGCCAGCCAGCTAGCCAATGACCAACGATGACGTGGAATGTTTGTCATAAAACCCTGGCCCCCGAGAAATGCGACTGATGGCCCCGATTGCTTGACTTAAACTCAAACTGCAATCGCTCACATTTCGACATTGCAGCAACGTTGCACCATTCGTGCGGCTTCGATCTGCAGCGCGCAACCTTGCAATTTCCCTGCCTCGTCGTGCAAACCCTGTTCAACTGTCCAGCGATCGGTGTTTTGCGCCCAGCTTGGAGCCGGCCTGGCTCGTTGAAGCAGTCACCACCATCCGTACGAAGGCTTCAATAAGCGCTGACTGACAAGTGGCAGGCGCCATGTCGGGGGCGCCGACCGAAATTGATTGGCAGAGGTAGGGCTGCGGCAGCTCTGCCAACTGGTGCATCATGGCCGTTCCAGCCGGCGTCGCAGTTCAACCTTTGCATTGATTGCCGCTGCGGCACTGAACGAACGACAGTCATCACCAAGCAGCTTTGCAGGTACCCGCACCTTTAGCTGACGGGTCCAGCAACGCTGTGCGGTTGCAGGCTCGACAAGCGCAAATTCCTATGGGTCGGCGCCGGCCTGTTCTCGGTGCGGAAGGTCTTTGAATGGGAACCCATCCAGAGTGGTCACTGGATGAAAACCGTCTAGTGCAACCATCAGAAGACTGCATGCACTGGAGCCATGCTGCCTTGAAGGCGCCATGGGGACTTGCCCACTGAGGCTTGCAACACTGGCAACTGAGCGTCTCAGGATCTCCTTGTAGGGCGTCACGACGGTACTGTACCCGCTGTCGGTGGTGAAGACGCAGCAGATGGCACTGGCGGACGCACCGCGGGGCTTGAGGGTGAGCCCGCCAGAGGGATTCCTTCTTTGTAGTGACGGCCATTTTGCTGAACATCGCCGCGGGTCGATGTGCTGCAGCGCTGCGCCCGCGGCCCACATGTGTAGGCTCTAATGCCCGCCTGGGCTGGAGCAGGGGGCTAAGGAGACGGCGGTGGCGATTGTGAGGGCGGACGGCGTGCGAGGGCTGTACCGCGGGTTTGGCACCACCATCTTCGGCCTCATACCCGCGCGCGTGGTGCGTGCTACTGGATCCGACTTAGCTTTGCTGGGCTCATCCCGCGTGACGTCAGAGAACATGAAGCCAATCCCCCTGGCGCGGAGTGAGCATCTGCAGGCGGCTGTCAGACGCTGCAACCTGCATGCCATGCTCCTGGGAGCGCAGCAGATTGGGCAGGGTGCAGAACGCGTTCGGCATTGCCATTCTAGAGCGTTGCATTGACGGGTGCGCACGCCACTGCATGCAGTAGCGCTCCATCAGGAGCTGCGCCGCTCGAGCAGCGGCTGTCCGTCCTTGCATGAGTCTGCAGCCCCTACGGCCGCCGACAACAGCAGCCGACTCCGTCCAGCCATCGCACCCATGGGCTTCCACCCCACGACTTCTGAAAACCAATTAAAACCCTGCCGTGCGCTCCAGGTGTACCTCACCACGCTTGAGGCGGTGAAGGACTCGGTACGGCAGCACTGCGAGGGGCGGGGCATGGGCGCGGCGGAGACGGCTGCAATAGCCAGCAGCGTCGGCGGCGGCGTTGCCAGCCTCGCCACGCAGTCGGTCGTCGTCCCCGTGGACGTGGTCAGTGTCAAATTCACTGGCCACTTGTCGTATCTGACGGCCGCTCAGGATGCAGCACACAGCACACGTGGCACTGAAATTGCTGCGTTGACGATGCGGGGTTGGCGGTCAACCCGCAGCAGTCCGGGCGCTGAAGCCGGCACGCATCGGCAGCCTCATGTGGCCGAGCTCGCTACGAGCGTGCCCGTCTGCGCGTGCCACTGCAGCAAGTATTGCAGTGCCAAACTTTCACAGCAAGTTCGAAAACATCAAAACCGGTGCAGCGCCAGACAGCGCCGTGCGATCGTGAACGGCATTCTTGCAGACGCTCAGACGCTGCGGGTCGCGCGTCACACAGGTGACACAGCGGCTGATGGTGGCCGGCAGCAGCGCCCGCGCCTCCGCGGCCGGGCAGAGCGGACGGCTGGACCCTGCGGCGCTGTCGATGGGCCGGAATCGGCTCAACGGGCTGCAGATGGCACGGAAAATCGTCAGGTGAGGCGCCCTGCAAGCCGCGGCCCCCTGTCTGCTCACTCACGAAGTGGCCGGCGCCGGACCAACGCCGTGTCGATTGGGGTTTGCCCGCGGCGGCTTGCGCGCCACTTCCTGCGGCGGGTGCCAAGGCGCTCGGCCCGACCCGCGTGGCCGGCATCTGATGTCGCAGGTGGCCCATGGAGGTCCCCCCCCACTTGGAATGGCGGCATTGAGCCCCCTGCGTAGCCCATGTGACATCCGGAATGTGGCTGCTGGAGCTGCCGAGTGAATGCGTGCTTTGCACCCCTTGCTCGCAGGACGGAGGGACTGGTGGGGCTATACCGGGGGTTCGGCCTGTCCATCGTGACCTTCGTGCCGTCGTCCGCACTGTGGTGGGGCGCCTATGGAGGGTACCAGAAGCTAGTATGGCAGCAGCTGGACCGCTGGCACGGCAGCGGCGGCGGCGGCGACATCACGCAGCGCCCCACCAGCCAGGCAAGGGACTGGTTCCTGGGATCGGTCGATTGATGGGAAAGCGCCGTCAGTGTCCCGACGAATGCGTGGCGGACACGGTCCCGGGGGTCCTTCACAGACATGATGTGGGGCGATGCGTGCCAGACGCCAGCCAGGCGACTGCCGCGGCCCCACCGCGGGCGTCGGCGGACCCTGCCGGGGCGCCGCACCGGGAAACCAGTTCAGCCCTAGGGGCACACCTGGCCTCAGAGCCTCGGCGGCATCAGTTGCGATCTGTCTGTGTGCCGTCGCAGGTCATAGGGGTGCAGACGGTGTCGGCGGTGTGCGCTGGCCTCACCTCAGCGCTGTTCACCAACCCGCTGGACGTGGTGAAGACGCGGCTGCAGGTGCACAGCCCTCGCCGTCGGACAGCCGCGACGCAGTGCTGCCATATTCAACCTTGCATGCTGTTCTGTGCGCTCTGCGGCACCGGCGCAGCGGCGTCTGCACGTTGGTGGCGTTTCAGGCTTGCCTCCCACCCCTGCGGCCCTGGCGCCACAAGGGCAGGAATCTCGCAACGAGGTGGCGACCTCGCTGTACGCTGCTGTGAGCTTCTGTCTTGCAGGAGCGTTGACTGTTGAAGTAGCAGCGCTGTCCATGCCTCATGCAAGTGTCGCAATGCTTCAAGGCACTGGAGGTTCTGCTGATGTTCCCGACAGGTCACTGAGGGCGGACCGGGCGGCAGCCGGCCCACTTTTTCGTCGACGCTGCGTGAGCTGCCGCCTCCATGATGCCCCCTTTGTGGTCATTGGTGTCGTGCTTCTGCCCTGCTGGTTCCAGCCTGCTCCCAGCTGCAGTGGGCTGCTTTCCCTCCTCACTGCGACTTCACACCAACTTGTCTGACCGTGTGTTCTGTGCAACAGAATGCCGCTGTTCGTGAACAGCCTTGCCACCTCCTCTTCATCGTCGGCCTGCGCAGGTTTCGAAATCAGCCTCCCGGCCCTGACTCTCGTTGACTGCTGCGTCAGGGACGCTGCTGCAGTCTGATGGCGCCTGGGGCCTGTGGCGCGGCGTCGGGCCCCGCATCCTATCCAGCATGTTGTGGTGAGCCCGGCGTATGTCAATTGCTATTGCTTTGTCGAAATGGCCTGCACACTTGCTGACGATCCTTTTGTTCGCGTTTGAACTCGGTGATTCATCATCACGCAGGGGTTCGGCAATGATCAACACATATGAGCTGCTGAAGCGGATTTGCGCAGTACCGGCAGAAGAAGGCAACGATTAGTTTTCGCAAGCTGTCATCAGCGCGAAGCCGGATTTCAAGCCTACCGCAGATTGACTGCTGAATCCGCTGCCAAGCGGCGCGGGCAACTGCCGGCCGCTTGATGGCGGCCTCGTGACGCCAGTGGTGTCACTCAGATGACTGTCAGAGCAGGGCGTAGATAGTGTGGCCAATGCCGCAGCACAGCAATTCTTTCATCACGCGAATTTCCTTCGGAAGACGTGAGCTCAGCATTCGATGGAAGTGATGCCCAAATCTCTTGTCTGGTACCAATGGCGCAGCTGGACGAGCAGCTAGAGGTAGCTGAACGTCACGCGGGCACGTGCCATCACGGAAAACGTTCACACATCTCGTGCGGTATCGCCCAGTCTTCCTTGTCTGCTATAGACTTCAGTACCTTCCGCTTCAAATGGTCTTTTGTGAAGCTGTGCGATCCCTCAAGGGCCGCTGTTGTTCAAATTCAATCGCTTCGTTGAAAGAGTGAACATGCGTGCAGCAGGCCGTGTCGCATTGCCAAGGTCGAGCGCTCACTGGCCGATGCGGGCGAGGCGCAGTTGTAGCTCTCTGATGGCCCCCGGCCTGAGGCCATCCGTCTCGATCATGGCGCATCCGATTTGTCAGGTCCTTTGCACTGCACAAAGCAGCGGTGCGGCAACTGTAGCAGCCATTTCAACAAGCACCCCCCGGACAGTCTTCGACGCCAAATTTCAACTTGGCGAGTCCCCCATATGGGATGAGGACCACCAGCGCCTGATCTGGGTGGGTCCTTTGGCCATTTCCCCAGACATGTGGATGATGGCGTGGACGCCAGGCTTCACGATCTATATGGACCCGGCGAACAGCTGATCACAAGAGAATACCGAAGGAAAGTGTGACCGTTCTTGCAGGTGGATAGGAAGGCAAACGCATCCATGTGCTGGTGCCGTCGAGCAGCGAGCACACCTCAGTGCCCATGCCGACTTTGACGCCGGCAGTGATTCTGACAGAGGACCCCAACATCCTGGTGGTGCCGTTGGAACAGGTGTGTTCTCGTTAGGTTGCACACAGATTCGGGAAGCTGCCCTGAGGAAATGCATGCACATGGCATCATTCTGTGTCCGGCGCTCGCAGTCCTAGGATGCATCGTTGGGGGCATATTCAACTGAAACTCTTACGGTGAGCGCTGCACCACGGCGGCCTTGGCGCCGGTCTGAGTGCAAAAGTCCACGTGCCAAGAAACTGTTGGTGCTGTTGCAGAGGATCGTGGAAATAGACCTCAGCTGAGGTGGAGAAATTCGCGGCGTGCTGGCAACGGTACCGGCCGACCAGGGCTGGAAGGGCGATGGCACCTGGCGGTTCAACGACTCCTGCGCGGCACCGGGCGGCCAGATCATCGCCGGCAGGTGGGTTGCAGAGGGGCTTTGACAGACATTCGGGTCGTGTGCACCGAACACGCTCGCGGCTCTAAGTGGCCAGATTGCAGCTGGCAGGTGGACAGGAGTGGATCAGCCGCTGTCTGGGTCATGTGCACGGGCAGAGTGCTACACCGTTTGCTTCTTTTGCCAGACTGCGCGGCTCGGCAGCACGAGCCTGTGCGAGGTTTTGAACCTGGGAGCTTTAAACTGCAACACAAAGGAAACGAAGTCTGCTGGACAGGATGCCGGAGGAGAAGTGGGAAGACGGAGAAGGCGGCTGGGTGTACCAGCTGGCCATTGGCGGCAGCGCGGCGGCGCCGCAGTTGACGGTGCTCTTCGAGCAGGGCAAGTTCGGCTTACCCAACGGCATGGCCTGGTCTCTGGTGAGGCGCAGCCTCCGTCAGCATGCTAATTTGTCCACCGAATGGCTGCAGAGTTGGCAGCCGCAGCAAAAACGTGATGTCTTAGACCTTGCTCAGCGCACGCAATTCAACCATGAAAATTGGCGCAGCAGCATGCTATTATACACCTGATCATATTTAAAGAAATGTACATGAGATGCCTCCGCCAATGCTACAGTGGTCAAGAAACTCAAGGAGCAGTGAACGTCTGCATCGCGCCCTTGGTGCACTGTGACGGCAGGGCTCAGCGGCGCGACACTGGCACCATGCAACTTACCGTCGCCTTTCCTGTCAAATGCAGGAGAAGAGCACAATCTACTATAACGATACGTACAAGGGCAAGGTGTTCGCCATTCCCTGCGACGACAGGGGCACGCCAGACACGAAAGCCGAGTGGGGCACCGTGGTGACGCTGGACCCAGGTGTGTCTGGGCGCAACGACTGAGAAGTTTGGCGCCTGGCGGCGCAGGGACAGTGCCTCCTTCTGCATGTTCGCGTGTAGCTGCAGCACCCTGCTGCGGCCATCGACTGCACCGACGGATCACGGACCAACGCAGCACTAGGCTGCGTGGGGACACGTCATGGGGCTCCTCGCTTCATTCAGCAGAATGTAGTATCAGAGCGCAGATTTGGATGGCGCGCCCGATGGCCTCGCCATCGACGCCGACGGCAACCTGTGGGTGGCACAGGTGCGCTCCCAATCACGGTACTGCTTGAAGCAATGCACCGCCAAATTCTGAAATCCCGTTCCCCTACGCGCCATTTTCTCATGTGGGCATCTTCAGTTGGGAAGCAAGGGCAGCCTCCGTCTCTTGTCCATGGTAGGCCAGCACCGGCAGCGCGGCTCGCCGTACCGTTTGCGATCATTCTGCGGCAGAGCCTGGGTATACACCAATCCTTGCCATCGCCTGGAACAAAGCTGCAGCTCGCTGCCATTCAGCCTCAGTTGCAGGCCTTGAAAACATCCTCGCAACCCTGCAAAACGTCTGGGTCATGCATGTATGCACAAGCGCAGGAGTCCGGCGGCAAGGTGGGCGTGTACGATGTCGACACGGGCGAGGCACTGCACTCCATACGTCTGCCTGTGCGGCGGCCGAGCGCCGTCGCCTTTGGCGGCCCCACCCTGCAGCAGCTGTACATCACGACGATCTCGGAGGAGGGCGACGGCGCATCGCCGGACGCCGGCAAGCTGTTCGTTGTGGACGTTGAGGGGGCGAGGGGCGCCGGCGGCGCTCACAAGTGGCTCGGCTGAGGGCCGTTTCCTAGGTTTCGCAGGATTTTAGTTGAGGCTCGGCAGCCTCGCCGGCTTGCCCTGGCCGGCGTGGGTTCAACAGCAAGTGTCTCCATTGCTGGGTCCATGCGAAGTCAGGAGGAGGATCGCCACCGCACACGCGCGACAGGCTTGGGCACCAAAGCTGGCCTCGGCCCGGCCTCAGTGCCTGCCGCGCGGTGCCGCTGAAAACTATGTGAAGCGTATCAGTTCGGCAGCTCGCCACATGGCGGATCAGAATCCATTGCAAACGTTCAGGCAGAGGACAGCAGCCGGAAAAAGTTTGCATTTGGCCGGTGTGCCATCGCAGCCATGCCATATATATAAATCTTGCTTGTGAGGCTGCAGAATAGATCCCTAGCATATGGCATGACAAAACGCTGTTGTATTGCTGCGTCGTCCTTGGCGTGTTTGTAGATGAGTTGTGCTCAGGTTCAGTCGATACACATGCCCTGCCGCCCACTTCAACTTCACCATCTAGATGGAATCCAGGGGTAGTGTAATGAACAGAAGTTCTATTCTCGGAATTGCTTGAAGAAGCCAATAGCACCGCCAATGCAATGGCGCCGCTGTCCTCATTATTAGCAAGATCTGCAACAGGAACAGTCGGTGCCGCCGCCCAACAGAGCTGCTGCATCGGGAGCCACAGCCACAACCAGCGCTGCACCGCCACCGTCACGCCTCCACAGCGCCCTGGCAGCCGCTGCCTGAGCCGGCAGTGCAGCCGAAGCAGTGGTTGTCCACGCCAATCGGCCGGCCTGCCAGCTGCGCCAGGCTGTCGACGTCAAAAACGCTTTTCGGCGCATTGGCGCCGCCCAGCCCGAGCGCCAGCTGCTGGTTGAAATCGCAGTCGTAGAGGGATCCGTCCCAGCCGACGCTGATAGTGTCGCGGCACATGACGCCCTGCGCGGGGGAAAGGGTAGAGCGTCAGCGGCGTCAGCAGCGCTGCATGGTAGCCGGCCGCCTTGTGGCGGCGCCATGGACACGGCAGCAGCGGTGGTGTTTGCCGCACCCGCATTGCAGCCTGGCCAGGACACCCTTTTTGGCGCTGATGCAGGAGGCTCTCAAATGCCGCCTGCATCAACGTTCTCGAATCGCATTTCATGCCCGCTTCGTCTGTTTCGACTATTTCGTTTTCGTTCAATAACCGCCAAGCTTTGGAGAGGCGTGCATCCCCGACACCGCTGCATCGGAACCAGATTAGGTGCTCCACTCTGACCTGCCTCCAGCCAGTCGCACTGGCGCATTTACACATTCGGACCTTCTCTCGACCTCCTGGAATGACAGGAAGGAGCGACGCGCACCCCTGCCGCTCCCATGCATAAACACCAGCGTGTACTCTCTTCCAGCTGGCCCCGCTGGACCAGCGAGCCCACTCGCGCTCTCATGAACCTTGCAATGGTGATCTTTTGTTTTGACATCATAGTGTAATTGGCAGGAGGAAAACGTCACCTCCGCTGCCGCCGCATTGAAGCCGTTGACCAGCGTCTGCATGTACTCCTCCAGCTGGCCCCGCTGGCGCAGGTAGTCCACATAGCGCTTGATGGGCATGTTGTTGAGCGCAAACAGGCGGCTGAAGGTGATGCCGAAGGCCTCAGACAGCTCCCGCCTGCGTGCGTGTGGTGTGTCAAGAGTTCTGGAGCCTTACGTCCACTGCGTACAAATGACATGGATGCGGCTGAAGGAGTGATGCTACTGGGCTTGGGCACCTCCTCGCCTGCGGGCAGCATGTCACCCCAGGCGACACACTGCCACGTCTGGCAGGAATGCTGAGCTGCAACATGCAAGCCCATTGCCAGGGCGCACCAGGCGGCCTGCTGGTCAGCCGGGCAGCCGGCCACGGCTCATGGCGCGTCACCCATACGATGCAGAGGGGCGCCAGCGCCGTGCTCTTGCTGCCGCGAAGGGCGGGAACCCTTGCAGCTCTGCCGGGCGAGCGCGGCGCTGATGACTGCAGGTTTGGCATGTCAACCCTGTCATGCTGCTGGCCCAGCCCAGAGCCTGCCGCCGACGCTCACCTGTACGCCTGCTCCAGGGTGGCCTGTTCGGGCGCCAGAAACGCGCCGTTCGGGTTGTACACCAGATCCAGCTCCAGCCCCGAGCCCGGGCGCCCATAGCCCACCTCGTTCAGCCGCCGCAGGCCCTGTGCGATCAACAGCACCAGATGGCTTACTGCCATGGCCATGCGCGGGTGCGGTGGGTCCCAGGCACCCAGGCGGAGGCTGTGAGGAGCCGCGCACCGGTTACGGCCGCCACTGCTACGACAGCAGTAACGGCAGCTGCGGCTGGTCAGCTGGGCAGCAGCTGCGGCCGGTCAGTTTCGCTATCGAGAGCTACGCAACACTGAGTGTCCGTCCTGACTCCTCGACTCCCTCTGTGCAGGACACCCCCATCACCCCCCAGACCACTGGACACATGTGTTCGCGGCCCAACCACACCTGATTCCTGCGATCAAAGGCACCGCCGCGCTGCTGTGTCCCGATTCCGTACGCGCAAGGCTATGCAGAACTGCAGTAAGTCTCAATGCTGCAGACCAAGACCGTCGCCGCCGCAACACCTTTCAGGTACACCAGATCGCAAGGTGGCACCGTGGTGCTGCAGTGACACGCGTCGCCGCCGCTCTGCATGTCTACCCTCTTCCACCATGCCTCCGAAACCCATCAAATGAAATTTTCCAGCAGCCCCACCTCGATGCTGCGTTCGAAGACGCCGCCGCCGCGCTGCGCGTCCACGTTCTCGGCGCCGTAGCACGGCAGGCTGGCCGCCACGCGCACGCGATTCGCTGCCAGAAAGTCCGCTAAACCCTCCTGCCCTGGCTCCAGCAGCACCGTCAGGTTGCACCGGTCGATGATGTCACTCACTCCAATCTCGCGCGCCCGCGTCACGATGTACCTGTGCGGAATATGAGATTTGCTGCGTGAGTGAGGAAGGCGGCAAGGAATCCGGATGTGGCTGGAAAGATCTGACAATGCCTCCTTTCATGCCTCGTAAACCTCGTGGGTGCGGCCGCATTGCTGCGGGTGCCCTGCACGAGTCATCGTCGACCAGAGCTCGGCCCGTGCAGCGCTGGCAGCACAGCTCAGGCAGCAATGTGCCAGCGCAGGCACTCCTGAGACCCACACCTGAACTGCGGGCTGAGCTCGGGCGCGCCGCCAGTGATGTCCAGCGTGTGCACGGTGTCCAGGCCACCCTGCAGCAGCTGCAGCGCTCGGTCCGCAGTCGCGCGGTCCATTGCCTCTGTGCGCAACGGGGAGCTCTCCACGTGGCAGTGGCTGCACGCCTGCAACGCGCATCATCCGCCACGGTTCATACCCCAGGCAATGCTACCTGGTCTCAGCAAGCAGGCGACGCTCTCAACGTAGCAGTGGCTGCAAGCCTACAACGCCACAGGGAGCAGAGCTTTAGTGAGGCGGCGGATATGAGGGAACCCTGCAGCCAAGATGACACGGCATAAGCGGCGAGTGCCGCCACGCAATCAGCTCTGAGCACAACATTTCTGTCACCATACGATGTCAGTGCAATCAGAGCTCGCATGCTCTGGGTGTTTAGGCGCGTGATGGGCCGGCGGTGTCCGCACCTGGTTGCAGTAGAGCCCGATGTTTAGCTGCAGGATACCCGCCGGACGCCGCTTCAGCGGGCTCACCCCTTGCTCCTGTGGAGGGCGGCGCAACAAGTGGTTACATTGTGTGCTTCTGCGGCGCACATGTGGCGCAGAACCCGAAACATTGCTAGTCGCAATGGGATCGCCGAGTGCGGTTGCAGCAGTGCCTTTCGTTGCTTCTTAGCGGCTGCAGTAGCTGGGCGGTTGCTCGTCCCACCATGCTGCTGCCAGGTGATGCTGTCCTTCCACGCCGCTGCCATAGCCCCGACGCTTTGTCTGTGTTTACATTAGGCCGCTCTCGTTGTCGCATTGACTGGCGTCACTCGCTCACCGCGAGGACTGCCTGGAAGGAGGGCACGCCGATGGCATCGAGGGAGCGCTGCCGCCGGCGCCGCTCCTCCCGAGTCAGCGCCGCCTGCCCGCGCCGCTTGATCAGCTCCCGTACCGCCGCAGAATCGGCGTCGGCCTCCATCTCCTCCAGGGTCTGCGGTATGAGGGACGTGGCGGCGGCGCCCGGAGCGGCAGCGGCGTCACGCTCTGCTGCGGGGTAGGCCGCGGCTCTGCATCCAGTGCACCAGCACCGGGGCCACGTCACCACCCATATGAATTGCAGAACACCAAGCAGAACACCAAAGGGCAGGCCAGTGGGTCCGCCAGAGGAGATGTTTGCTGTGGGCGCAAAGCAGCAGGGCAAATATCGGATGATTTTATTGCAAACCCTCACCTGACCACATGGCTGCGCCCACGCGACGTTGTATCGACTCTCTGAATCTTGCAAGGCGGCTGGACAGCATGCCCAGCGAGCTGCGCCTTGGCGCAGCCGGCGGGGAGGCTTGGTGCTAGGCCCACAACCCTCATGATATTGCTGTGCGTGCGGACAGCAGACCCAAGTGCGCTGGGCACCGCGCTGTCAGAATCAGCTTATTTCGGATGTTTGAGCCCGCCTCCTACGATAGTCTGTCTGATTGGTGCGCTGCACCTGCTGTGCGCAAAATCACGTCACCCAGTTTGCTATGGCATTCTTCGCACCCTTTCCCAAGCCCGCCCTGCAGTGCTTCAGATCCAATGCTCTTATCGTGAAGCGAAATCCTGCGCACAACCGTGCCCTCAACCACGCCGCTGCCACGCACCCAGCTACGTCAAGTATCCACTGTCAATATCTGACCTACCTCCTCCACCGGTCACAGCATGGCAGCCTCCACCATGGCCGCGAGCCTCGTCCAGACCCGAGTGAGCCTTGCCTAGCCTCCCCGAACTGTGTCGCTTGTGATTCTGCTCCGCCATCACTCACTCGAGATTGCCGGCGCCAGTTTCGCACTCGAGTCGGCTGCAGGTGACGATGCGCACAGCAGCCCCGGCGCAGCGGCGGACGGCGCTGGTCGTGCGTGCAGAGGCAGCAGAGCCGGTGTCGCGGCGGGCAGCGCTCGGCATGGTCGCCGGCGGTGAGCAGCTTTTGACACTGCTCGCAGCGCTTCACTTCTGCGTGACGGCGCCTGCGAAGGAGCGGGACACCGATCTCCAGCCAAACCTCGATCACCTGCTGACGAGGCTCCTACGAGTGAATACATGGCAATCGGACGATGACGCAGGACGGCATGTTGTAGATGCCACTGATAACCAATCTGACGGCATCTGAGGTGTCTGCACCCTTTGCTGCACTTCGTCGCCCGCCAGCAGTGGCTTCACTGCCATTGACCGCGCTGGCGGCCAGCTCTTTACGGCGTTCACAGCCGGCGACCGAAGAGGTTGCTGCTTCGACAGCATGACGCGCTCCGATTTCGTCTCAATCAGCTCGTTCGCCAGGCTACTCCCGCAGCTAAGCGCGTCATGGCGCTTGGGAGCGCTTACAGCAGCTTCAAGAGGACATTGTGGGTGAGAGGGTCCCGGCTCGCCGCCTAAATTGTGCCTTTGACTGCGCTGCGCAGTGTTCGGCAGCCTGAGCCTGGCGGCAGGCGCGGCGCAGGCAAAGACCAAGGTGGCATACCAGGAGAGCCTCGGCCGGGGCGGCTCCTCGACTTCGGCCTCCCAGTCAGGGTGCGCATCCGTATCCAATCCGGAACTGCCGCACAACGTGGCCTTGCATCAGGCAAAGTCTTGCACCAACGAACGCTGATGTACCCGGCACGGACTCTGCAGAGGAAAGCCGGGCAAGGGGCTGTCAAGTGCAAGTGGGCTGGATGTGTCTATACCGACATCTGGAAAGGCTTTTCGTAATACGCGTCTCCATATGGCAAGGCCGAAAACCTGGTGACACCCGCCCTGTGTACTACACAGGTATGGCATGGAGGGCACCAAGAAGCGCGGCCTGAGCCCAGCGGACCGCAAGGAGTTCCTCGCGAAGTCGAAGCAGGCGGCACTGGCGGGGCTCGCCGGCAAGTGAGCTGGGGAGCGGGCGGTGGGACGGCAAGCCAGCTGGCGCGCCGTCCGGCCTGCATCGCCGCCGCAGCGGCCAGAGGGACATGCACCACCATTGTACCTTGTTAGGAGGCCGGTCAGCATTCCGCCGCCGCCCTGGAGTTGCACTTTCATGTGGAAGGAGGGTCGGTAGGGGAACACCCATACCTCAGCAGTCACACCTACCTACTTGAGAGGTTGAGAAGACGAAGAAGCACAGCTGGCACTTGCTGTCATGGTGGGCATTGTTGCTATTGAGAATGTGCGGTTCAGGTGGGCTCTGCAATCATTTGAAACGGTTGACACACTGTCCGATCTCCAGTATCACACCTCTTAAAGGCGTGCTTCTCTCCCAACGAATGCCACAAAGTCTCGGAGCCCCGGTTGTCGTAAAGTACGATGTACCTCTTGGAAGTTCCAATCTACGCTGAAAACCTAAACCTCAAAGTCTAGCACCACATCCACAAATCAGATCCATGTTGCTCATGGGATGGTTGGCCTGTGCAACTCCCTAGCCCCGTGCCAGCTGCACGCCACACAGGACCGCTACCTTTTTGGGCGTCCCTGGCAGGGCCATGCCGAGACCAGGTACCTGCAGCGCCAATTGCGACAGGGACGGCATGCAAAACTCCGGCACCCGGCCTGCGCACAACACCAGACACAGCTGCCGGCGCCACATCGATCATCCGATGTTGGGAGTCGAAGCATCGTCACCTTCACCACTTGCTGGGCCCTGCTCAGATTGATGAGCTGCGGTCCAGCAAAGCTCCTTGTACAGGCAACATTCTCGCCCAACCCAGACCTGTCCCTGGGGCCGAACCAGCGCACATCTGGGCTGGCTTGTGCTGGCCCGGCGGCGGCGCGGCGCCCGGCGCAGGCGCCCCCCGGCGGCACTCAGCGGCGGCCTTCGATCCAGGGCGGCGTGTTCGCGCCAAAGCCGACGCCGCCACCGCCATGCTGCCCGTACCCGTCTGGCACCCAGCGCTCCTCTGTGCCCACTGAACAACACCGATCAGTGTCGCCAGGTTTACAATCGCACACGGGCCTGGCGATGGCATCCAGAGGCGGCCAACCGCCCTGCCACACCTGCGCAGCCCCTCCAGCTGGATCATATTGCACGAACCCTCAGGGTCCCCTCCTGCGAATGCACCTGAAAAGCGCGAGATCGCTTGCTGATGCGCCTCAGAGGTCAAATTACCAGCAAGTCGTCAGGCCTGGGGACAGTGTGCCACAGGCCCCTTGGGGTTTTGTGCATGGGGGCAGGCCGCGGTCTCTGGTGCTCGTCGTTTCCTGCCTGCAGAAAACTCAGCAGTGCACCGTCAGAGGTGTCATTCATTTGACCGCGCTCTGCAGGCACAGGTGGTATGGACAATCGTCCTCGTACTCAGACCCTGCTTGCTGAGCCTGCAGCAGAGGCGGAACAAGTGTGAGAATGTGGACGGCGCACAGCAGGGCGACCTTCGGTACCACGCCCTGAGTGAGGGTCGCACTATCCAGCGGATTGCAACGGACACCAGCACAGTCGCCAGAGGCGGCTCGGTCAGCGACACGAGCAAGTGAAAGCCCGTTCGAATCTCAGGGAAGCAGAGCATCGAGCTGCCTCTGCCGTTTTCATGACTGCCATTTGCATGACACCATGCTTGGTCACGCCTTAGCGCAGGGATGCGCCAATCATGTGTCATTCATGCACAAGCGCTTCCGGGCACAGCTGCCTGGGTAGGAATAACGAGGTCCCCGAACAGCAGTTGTTGACACAGCTGCCGGCTTATGGCAGCTGCAACCACAGCGCAACTGCTGATCGGATGCCGAGTGGGGGCCATGCGGAGTGCGGAGTTTGCAGGTGGCGTGCACCCGCTGCACTAGCCAAAGACTTCTTGCACCGCTAGGCGAGCTAGGTTCGAGCAGAAAGGCAAACGATGCACCTGGAGGCAGCTGCCGGAAACCCCCCAGGAATTGGGCCCCTGGCGTTGGCGGCCGGAACCCCGGCCCCTGATGCTGCTGCCGCTGTTGCGGGTGCTGCGGCGCGTGCGACAGGCGCTGCAGGTGTTGCGGCGGCTCCCAGTCCGCGGCCATGCTGCTGAATGCCTGCGGCTGCCCAGTGCTGTGGCCGTCAGCGGCGAAGAGCGGGCGTGCCTGACCAATGAACTGCTCTTGCCAGCCGAACGGCGGCTGGCCGCCCATGCCGGCGTTGCCCGATGGACTGCCGCTGCCAGTAGCACTGCTTTGAAAGCTACCGCCGAGTAGGTCGGCAGCGGCTGAACTGCCGCCGCCCCAGGGGGGCCCCATGCCAAAGGGAAGCTGCCGGGAGCCTTGCCCGGCTGCATCGACTGCTGCGCCGCCGGCGCGGGACATCGCCACGACCCCCTGGAGCCACGGCCTGGGAGACGCCGCATGGGAGAGGATACCGCCAAAGGCGCCGCCGTCACCGCCGTCGCTCCGCAGCCATGGCGGCTGCGGTTGCTGCTGCGGCTGCCAGCTGGCGGCGCCGCCCTGCAGCCTCGGGGGCAGGCCCCTGCCGCCTGCCTCCTGCTGCACCTGCGCTTGCTGCGGAGGGGGCCGCCGCGGCCGCGTCGCCAGCGGCGGGCGGTGCCTGCGAGCCAGGCGCCACAGGCTGACCACTCTGCACCATCCAGGCCGGCAGCGTCGATTCCTTCCCACGGCCGTGGCCGCGGGGGCGCTTTCGGCGCGGCGGCGCGGCAGCTGCAGGGACGGCAGCGGCGGACGACTGCGAGGCAGGTGACGGCAATGCGGCCGCGGCGACGGCCACCAGCGGCTTTGGCGACTTCCTGCCGCCGCTGGGCTTCCGGTGCTGCACCAGGATGGCGCCCAGGCGGGCGTGGGCCTTCGCGCGATTCGCCGCCTTCTCGTCTTCTGCGGCCGCCTGCGTGGGCACGGCTGCCTGCGGGGGCGCGGCCGGCTGCCGCATCGTCTGCGGCGACTGCGCGGCTGGCTGAGGAGCCTGCTGCGCCTGTGCCTGTCGCTGGCTCGCCTGCTGCTGGGGCGGCTGCTGCGGCGGCTGCTGCGGCGGCATCGCCTGCCGCGGCACTGCCCCCTGCCGATGCTGACTCGCGGGTGCAGCGCCCGACTGCACTGGCTGCTGCTGCGAGGCTGCTGCCTGCTGCTGCTGCGAGGCTGCTGCCTGCTGCTGCAGGTTTGGCTGCGGCGTCGCTGTTTGCTGCACTTGCTTTCGGGCCACAGCGCCCTGTGCTGGCTGCTGTTCGGGCAGCGGCTGCGGCTGCACCTGCTGCGATGCTGCTGCTGGGGCAGCCGGGCCGCTGTCGTCGCTCAAGGCCTGCGTGAGTATGGCTGCCAGGCGGGTGTTGCGCCCGCCATCTTGCTTGGCCTGCGCGAGTATCGCTGCCAGGCGGGGGTTCAGCCGGCGCGGCGTGACAGCGGCGGCACTGTCGTCCTGGGCTGACGCCGCCGGCGCGGGCTGGCCAGCTGCAGCAAGGGGTACTGCAGCTGGCAGGTGCGGCGGCAAAGAGCCGTCAGCGATGGCAGCGCGGTTCGGCGCTGCAGGTGAGGATTGAGCCAGTGGGGAGCCACTGGCGGCTGTCTGTGTGGCAGCAGTGGCGGCGGCGGACGAGCCAGCAGCCAACAATGCCCGTACTGCAGGTGTGCCGCCTGGCACGGCACCTGCCGCAGCGCCAGAGTGCGCTGGCTGAACAGCGACGCTAGCAGAGCGCACCGCCACGCCAGCTGAGGACGCAGGCGGGGGCTGCGCCGCCGGCGGTTTCGGCCGCAGCGACGGCGGCGGCGCCTGGCGTGGTATCACCAGCGGCGTGCCCGTGTCCACGGCAGGAGCGGTGCATGGCGTTCCTGCCGCCGCAATGGGCGCAGGCTGCTGCACCGCCGGCGCAGGCGTGGTGAGGCTGGGTGGTGATGCCCTGTGAGACGCCTGCAGCGGCAGCGCCTGCGGCACCGTCGATGACTGGGCTGCAGGCTCTGGTGCAGCCTGCCCCCCGAGGCCAGGGCCGGCATCGCTGGCGTGCTTACCGGCAGAGCCTGCCGTCTTGGCTTCCTCGTTCTGTGTGGCGCGCCCCGCCCGGTCGCGATCAAAGTCCCTCCCCGCGCCGCGGTCTTTGCTGGAGCCCCTGCTTGCGGCGGGGCCCGTGTCGCCGACGGCGCCGCCAGCGGCGTCAGTGCGCCTGCCCTCGCCTCGCGAGCCGCCGCCAGCGCCGCCGCTGCCCCGCTGCAGAGGGCGGCCCCTGTGCTCGCTGTGCGGCGTGCCGTGCTGGCGTGCAGGCATGGGGCTGCGGCTGCGGGAGCGACTCCCCCTGGCACGGTCGCTCCGGCTGCTGCCGCTGGGCCGACGATGCGGCGGCAAATGCATCGTGCCGGTCCGTGCACGATCCCTCAGCTGCGCAGAGTCGATGGGCTCATACACGGGAGACTGCTTCCGGCGCACCACTGCCGCCGCCGCCCGCAGCCGGTCCCGCGACAAAGAGCGACGCCGCTCCTGTGAAGGGCTTTGGCGGCGGCGCTGGCCAGGCGGGGAGCGCCGCAGGTGCCGCTCGCGGGAGGGGCTGGTTCGGCCTCGGGAAGTGGAGCGGGGCGGAAAGCGCCGCCTGTGCCGGTCAGTGGAGGGGCTGCTTCGGGCTCGGGAAGTGGGCCGCGGCGGGGAGCGCCGCCTGTGCCGCTCACCGGAAGGGCTCCGTCGACCTCGGGAAGTGGGTGGGGGCGGAGAGCGCCGCCTGTGCCGCTCGCAGGAGGGGCTCCTTCGGCCTCGGGAAGGGGAGCGCCGGCGCTCGCGCGACACCGGGCGCTCACGTCGCGACAGCAATGCCGACGGTCGCTGCTGGCGAGGGGGCGACACTGACCGCCAGCGGTCCCTCGAGGCAGCCGCGCCGGGTGCGGCGGGGGCTGCGCGGCCGCCAGAGGCGCTGCCGGCGGCTTCGACAGGAGGGCAGGCAGCGGCGGCAGCGGCAAACTCGCCCGCGGCCGGGGTTCTGGCAGCAGGGCCACCGCTTGCCTCAGCGGCGGGTCCGGCCGCGGCCGCGGCTTTGGCTGCGCCAGTGTCGGGGCGGGCTGCCCTGCTGGAAGTTGACGCCGCTGGTGCCGAGGCAGCTGACGCCCCAGCGCCTGCTGCAGCTGGCTTGGAAGCCGGCCCGTCAACCTCACTGTTGGAGGCTGTCGTTGCTGCGCTGGGCGCAGGAGCAGGCTTGGTCGCGTGCATGGGCAGCGAAGTCGTCGTGGCCTGCGATGACGGCCGCGTCCCGGCGGCGCTCACGGCAGCCGAGACCGCTGCGGCGGCAGGTCCTGGCGCGCCGGTCGCTGCCCGGCCTCCCAGCCCAGAACCTGCTGCAACCGCTTGAAAAGGCGCTCTCGCTGCAGCGGAGGCCGCGGCGGAGGAGGCATTCGGCGCGGCGGCTGCAGTAGCTTCCATGGCGGCTGAAGGGGACACCTTTGGGGGCGCATCCAGTGGCGGCACGCCAGGCGAAACTGTGGGCGGCCCTGAGCCTGCCAAGCTTCCTGCAGACGATATGGTCCGCTGATGCGGCAGCGGCTTTGTTGCAGTACTGGACGCCGGCTGCTGCTCAGAGGCAGCCGGCGCAGTGTCGCCGTACATCGCCTGCCGGCTGGCTACAGCCTGCTCAGCCGCCGCCGCCGGCGCAGCGCAGTCGCTCTCCCGCGACTCTGCCAGGTCAGCTGCTTGCTGCGGTGCGCTCTCCGGAGGCGTCTGCTGGGGAGCTGCAGGCAGTGCTGCCAGCGGCGTGGTCGGCTGCTGACCAACGATCGTAGTATCTGGCTGCTGCTCCATGGGCCGTGATGGCACTGGCAGCGGCGACACCTCTGCCGCCGGCAGCGGCGCGGCGCTGGAGGCCGCTGGCAGCGGCGGCGCGGCCTGCACAGCAGCTGCGGTGTCCGGTGCTGCCGCTGTAAGGGGGACTGCTGCGCCGGGGGCAGCCGCGGCGCTCGCGCTTGCCGCCTTGCTGGTGACTGCCGTCGCGGGCTGCGAAGCCGCCGAGCGCCCCGCCGGCGTGCTCGGTGCAGCCAGCGGTGGCACCGCCGGCTTTGGGGCTGCAGCCGGCTCCCGGAGGTGCGGCGCCCGGGGCTTTGAAGTCGTCGTTGAAGTCGTCACCGCCGGAGGTGTGGCCGGCGTGGCACGGACAACAGCGGCAGGCCTGGCGGCAGCTGGCTGCGCTGTGGCAGCCGGCCTTGACTGCTGCGGCTGGCCCTGCATCAGTGGCGTCCGCGTTGCCGCCGGCCCCAGCCTGGGGACAGCGGCTGCGCCCTGCGATCCAGCCGCCGCAGCAGCTGCTGGCKGCGGCGCCGCCTGCCGCAGCGCTGGGGCTGGCGCCGCCGGCCGTGCCGGCACCGCAGCCGCTGCCTGCGCCGGGTGCATACGTGCTGCCGGTAGCTGTGGCACTGCTGGCAGCGCGCGCTCAGCCACAGGCTGCCAGGAAGCGCCCTCGAAGAGCCGCGGCGGCTGCGGCCGGCTGCCGGGGTCGGCAACCTGCCGCGCCTGCTGCTGCTGCTGCTGCTGCTGCTGCTGCTGCTGCTGCTGCTGCTGCTGCTGCTGCTGCTGCGTCTTCGGGGCGCGCGAGGGCGCTGCCGGCGCCAGCGACCTCTTGAGCTGCAGGCAAAAGAGAGGGCGGCTGTTGCCATGGACGACCATTTCAGCTCCGGAATTACGGGAGTTAGATGCGGGCACCAATCAGACGAGTTTGCAGTCTGTTGGGGTCGCAGATGCCGGCAAGGGCCTTGGCAATCGACGTGTGTTATTGGCAATGCACAAGTCTTGGCAGTTGACGCCACATGACAGCAGCCACAACCTCCCAGGTGTGGGCGAAATTACGAACTTCTGGGAGGACCCTTAGGGTACAAATTCCATATCCGCACCTCCACGAGCCGGGCCTTGACATGTTTCAGGTGCTTTGGGCTCAGCGAGTGCTGCAGCGCCACCGTCACGTCCATCGGCCCAGATTTGCACAGGTCGCACGCCATCTGCAGTGGCAGCAGCGGCACTTTGTTTGGACTTCGCAGCCCCTGCAAGTGGGCACTGAGACGATGGGGTCCACTGGGGACGACAGCTTGAAATAGGAAGGGTCCGCCAGAACAGCTCATGTGCGAGTGGCCCCAAGCCTGGATGGCGCTGAGTTGCACATCTGCACCAGCCCACCCATGCGTGCACACATGGTCATGATGTGTGGCAGGGCACAGCTGACAGCAGCGTGCCATCTGCCCAGTGATGAGCGTCGTTGGCATGAGCACGGGCCTGCTGCATGTCTGGCTGGACTATCCTCAAAGGCCCATGATACGAGCGGACATCATTGCATTCGCTCGTCTGGATGTTTGCACGCTGCAGTCAGCCAAGCACTGCAGGCAGGGGCCGGATGCAAGACCTTCTGCTCGCGCGACTTGTCGACCTTTTCGGTGACCCCGCCTGCAATCCGGCTTCTGGTACCTTTGGTATAGCCGCCGTGGTCGTTGACCTTGAAGCCTGCAGCCAAGCCAGGAAACCCTGTTAGCCCTCCGCAAACAGCAACGGGGTGAGCAGACCGTGACCCTTTGCGGGCCACCTATGAAAGGCCTCAGTACTCTGCCAGCCCATCGCCACGGAGGCCATCGGGAGCGATGACATCAGCCCACGTTCCCGTGACTGCAACTGGCGTCTGCTGCAGACAGTGGCATGCCTGGCCGAAGGCTTCCGATGGGGCCGCACTTGTGTGCAGCGGCTGTGAGCGGTCGGCAGCGGAGAGTGCAGCAAGACCTGCGAGGCGACATTGATGGCAAAAGGCACGTGGTATGAGGTGTTGTTGCACAAGAGGCGCACATGGAATGGGCAGAGAAGGGCGCGCCAGGCCGCCAGGTGTGATGAGGATACGTTGGCGGTAGGAAAGACGACTTGATTGAGAGGGGCGCACCGGTGCGGGCGGATATGCGAGCGCGGCAGGCCGCCACGTGGGAGGGCGTCGAGTAGTGCTCCATGCACGCGACCTCGCTGGGCAGGAGGATGCGGCATGCGAGGCAGCCCCACCCTGCAGCGCAGGGGCGGCACCGGCGGGTCACATGACTGAGCAGCAGGGAGCACCAGGGCCCCATCCAAAACATGCTTGCCTCAAGCAAAAGAGACAGGAAGACTTGGAGCTGCCATCCGGTGGTCGCCGCCGACACGGCGCAAGCCGGGATGTCACATGGCGCGGCCATGACTGCTGGCAGGCACAGCAGCGGTGCGGGGCAGCACAGCCAAGTCCTGTCTGGTGTTTGTGCAGTGAGCAGGCGGCAGGACCGAGCCTGTCGTGCTGCTGTGCGGTGGAGTCTCCGTCACTGCCTGGGAGCCTGCTGTGAAGCCACAGCAATTTCTGAGCACTCAGCGCCGCACCCAGCGGACAAACCAGTGCCCTGTGGGAGCTGCGCCACCCCTGCAGTCGAGGCGGCTGCACAAGCCCCCGCGGGGCACCCGGACAGACTTGTCTCAGAGAAGAGCTGGAGGCTTTGGAGGCGCACCCTCGGCGTCGATCTCTCCGTCCTCAATGCTCATGTCGGAGTCCCCGCGCGGCAGCACCTGCACGACCCGCCGCGACGGGCTGCTGTCCGGCACACCGCCGCTGCCGGGGCGGCGGGCGGCTGGCGCGCTGCGGTCCGGCGGGCCGCCGCCGCTGCCGCCGTCGGCGCCGCCGCTGCCGGGGGCGGGGAACAGCGCCTCCTGATACTGCGACTCCTTCTCCCGCAGCTGCTTGCCGTGTGGCGTCTCGTCCTGTGAATTGCAGAGGTGGAATACGTGATTCAAAGCATGGTGTTATCTCGGTTGTGACGGCAAACAGGGGGAGTGACATTCGAAGAAAGCCAGAATTGACGTGCGTCGGCAGACGGCGCTGTCTCGCGGCACCCACAAGCCATTGTGTCGGAAGACTGCGTCCCTGCATGTGCAGCTGCGGCGGGAAGCTGCCTGCGTGTGCACTCACCATCCCCGCCGCATCGGTGTCGTGCAGCGAGCGCAGCTCGGGCAGTCGTTCCTGCAGACAGCCTTGAGAGCAGCTGCCACGCGCCGGCAAGAACCGTGAGCAGATTCGGGTGGAAACTGGATGGCTGGGTGGCTGTGCGATGGGGCCTACCTTGGCAGGGGGCAGTTGGTGCTGCGAGCTGACAACAGACACCTGCCGCCTGCCCGCCGTGGAATGCTGCGGCGCCGCCAGCGCTGACGCAAGCGGCGCTGCCGGCGCCGGCGCCAGGGCTGCCGGCGACCCGGCTGTTACCACCCGGCCGCTCGCCGCCAATCCGCTTGCCACCCGCCGCTGGGCAGGGCTGGGGGGCCGCGGCGCTGGCACAGAGGCGGCCGGAGCTGCAGCCTGCTGCCTGCTGGGTGTTGTGCCGCCAAAAGCTGCCGGTGCTGCTGCCGCTCCCGAGCTGGCGGCTCCCTGTGCTGCTGCCTTGCCTGCGCCAGGTGATGCGGCCGCCGCCCTCGGAGGGGCCGCAGGCTGCAGGCTGCCGAGACTGGCCTGAGCCGGCGCCGTTGGTGTTGCTGCAGCCGGCTGAGTCCGCTGGGGAGCCTGCTTCTCAGCAACAGCTCCTGGTTCTGCTGCGGGGCCAGGGTTGCTGCCCACCGTCCTGACGCCATTGCTGCCTGCAGGCAACGCCGCCGGTATGGGCGGCGGCTGCTTTGCAAGCGGCGACTTGCGCTCAGCAGCGGCAGGGGTGCCAATCGCCTGTTCTGCTGCCTTACCCGGCTGCGGTGCCGCTGACTGCGGTGTGCCGGCTCGGCTGGCCGGCCGCAGCGGCGAGGGCGCACGCGCCGCTGTCAGAGGCAGCGCCTTGGCAAGCGATGGCGGCATCTCGAGCCTGGTCGGCGAGATGGCACCGGACGAGCCTGCCGGCGCTATGCCCGGCCGCGGCGGCGAGGCTGCCGGCGACCGTACTGCCTCCGCCACTGCTGCTCTCGCTAGCGGTGCAGCGGCCAGCGCATCGTCCCGATAGTAACCCTGGCCCTGCGGGCCTACCCGGAATGTGTAGCCTGTGACCGCACCAACGAAGGCAGGCGCTGGCACGAAGGGGTCCAGCGCGACCGCCGATCTGGCGGCTCTCGAGCCTGCCGCCTTGGCGCCGCCAGGAATTGAAGCGGCGCCGACGCTGGCGCCGGGCGTCGCGCTACTGGCCGGCAGCAGCCTCGGCGGCGCCTGCTGCTGCGGCTGCTGCTTCTGCTGGTGCGGCTGCTGCCTCGACTGCGGCTTTGGGGGGAAGATGGGTCGTGCGACTGCCTGCCGCGTCTGTGGGGGCGGGCTTGCAGCAGCCAAAGGAGGTGTTGACGTCCGCGCAGGTGCCGCCGCCGCGGAAGGTGCCGCCGCCGCCGCTGCGGCGCCTACAGGCTGGCGCGGAGCTGCCGCACCGTCTGCAACTCCATGCGTTGCCGCCAGCACAGGAGCCTCCGGTCTGAATGGCTGTGACAAACGCGTGGCCGGCGGTCCCGCAGCGGCGGCTGCAGCTGCGCTAAAGATGTCTGGCAGCAATCGCTGCGGACGGCCAGCCTTTGCCAGAATCTTCGTCGCTGCTGCTGCTGCTGCAGCAGGCGGAGCGGGCTTTGGCCGCTTTGCAGGCGGCCGCAGCGGCGACGCTGCTGCCTCTGCACTTGGTGGACCTGCCGGTGCCGCCCCTGCAACTGCCTGCCGACTGACGGCTCGCATCGTGTCGGCGGCCGTGACGGGAGTCGCCTCCGAGGTGGTTGCCGCGGCAGCGTTGGCGGCAGTCACAGCTGCAGCGGCCCGCGGGGGTCCCAGCGGCTGGCCTGCTGCAAGGCCAGCTGCGGCCGCCTCCGCTGGCTTGGAGCGCTTTGCAAGCGGTGCGGGCGCCGCCTCAGCGGCCTCTGGACTGCGCTGCCGCTGCAATTACGAGGACCGAGAAGAGGTGGGGGTTGGTCAACAGGACTGTGCAGCTGGCACGAGTGCACGGCCTTGGCTGCAATTGCAGGTTGAGCTTTGGGTCTTTCTGAAGCGAGAATTCACAATCTCCTGGATGAGGTCCAGCGAAGACAACACAATTGTATCGGAACTGAACAACACATCGCAGATGTTGGATCTGAAGTTAGCCACTCCGACTGCCAACACTACGCTGACCTTCAGTGTGGCCGGAGTAGCTGCAGGTTCGGGCGCGGTGCCGAAACTGCCTGTGAGCTGGCCTGCAGGCGGCGCCGCCTGCGCTGCCAGCACGTCCGCTTGCGGTGCCTGCGCTGATACTGCCGCCGCTGCTGGAGGCGCCACCACACCAGATGATGTTCCTGATGCATGGCAGAACGCAGAAGTTACACTCGCAATAGGGTGAGAGCGAGCAGGGCAAGGCGATGCTCGGTACTGCCGCTGTGGCATTGCAGCAGACAGTGCTGCCAATACGAGAAGCCCCACAACCTGAAGGCGACCATCGTCCTGTCTGACCTGCACCTGAATCTTTCTGAACCACACTGTCGGCTTGTCTGCCACAAGTCGTCTTACAAATGTGTGGCTTTGAAAGTCCATCCACTCCAGACGCAACCTCAGTCATGTATTACTGGCTCGAATTGTCTGACGATTGAGTGAGTGTCACGTCTGCATCGAATTGCATCATCATCATCACCTGCAGTGCTCTGAACGAGCTGCAGCAGCTGCGGCGCCGCAGCCGCGAGCGGCGCCAGCGCTGCCACCAGCGCCGCCAGCTGACTTGCGTCCACGAGCGCTGTGCCAGGCGGGACGACCGGCGGCGGCGGGGAGCACGGTGGAGGGAGGCCGAAGTGATGGCAGGCCTCAAGGAGGGCCGGCCTTGGCGCTGGCGCCGGCTGCTGGCCGCTGCCGCCAGTTGCTGCCGAGCCGGCGGCGCCGGTCGCGGCCGGCAGCAGGGCGAGCGGCGSCGGCTGCTGCTGTGGCGGCGGAGGGCACAGCAGCAGCGGCGGCGCCTCGCCGCCCAGAGGTGCGCGCCACTGCAGGGCGGCCTCAGCGCTCCGCAGGCGCGCAGACACGTCATCGCGTTCCTGCAGCAGCTCCGCCATCGCCACCCGCTGGCCGCCTGGCGGACACCTCAGCAGTGTCGGGACCCGGCAACGAGAAGCTTACCCCCCATCGAGTAGGATACGGAGCGCTAGCCTGCGCAGCCTGGTGCCAGCGCCGCCACACAGGAAGTCCCACGCGGCGTACGCCTTTGTTCTGCAGAAGCATGTGCCGCCTTTTCTGCAGCACTACGGCGGCAGAGTCGTGTGCAGGGCTCAGTACCAAAATTTGGAGTTTGAAGTCACCTATGACGTCCAGCAGGCGCCCAATTTCCGCATCGTCCACCTCCTGCACCGCAAGCAGCTCCGCCTGCAGGCGCGCAGCCTCCCGCCGCGCCGCCGCCAGCGCCTTCACGGCATCACTGCCGCCGCCGCCGCCGCCGCTGTGTGCCGCAGCAGACGCATGCAGCAACCGCCTGCCGCCGCTGGCGCCGCTGCCGGCTGCCTTGGTCGACTGCGCAGCGTATGTCACGGCGGTCTGCACACAGAAAGGTGCGGACGGAGATGCGAGCGCCATCACGCAGTGCCGTGCCGTGTGGTGGCATAGTAAGCCTAGCCAGGGTATGAGCACTCTGGATGAGCACAAGGGTTCTGCAGGCGTGCGAACTGCTTCGGTTGATTGCTTTGGTTGGCCCTTCGGGGGAATGCTCACCTGCTTCTGCATGGCGTTGTTGCCGGGCCGATTGGCTCTGAGCAGATTGGCCTGTGGCTGCGGCGATGCCGCGCTGGCCGCGCCGGAGGTGCCCATGCTATTTAGGGCTGCCGCAGGTCGTCTGGGACTCCCTTGCAACGTGCTGCCATCCTGGTGATGCGCCCAGCGCAGGGCATCATGCGGAGTCACGCCTGCAACAGGACCGCCTCATCGCTCCTGGGGCGGAGGTGATGCGGGTCACAGGAAGTCAGCGGGCAGCTCGCAATGATCGAATTTGCATGGTCGCATGTCACAACGGCGTCGCAGTGCTGGTGAGCGGTTAGAGCCGGCAGCGCGCCTGGGAAGGGTCCTGGTACTGCCAAGCTATAAGCCGCTGGCGCTCACAGCGGGGTCGACCACTCGAAATCAGATGTGCGGACCCCTCTGCGCCATCGTATGTGCTAGTCGGCTCAGTGCGTATCGAAGCGTTGGACGCTGCCAAGCATGAAATATTTCCGTGATGGTACGAGGCGAGAAGCGACGGCTAACAACACGTCAAGTGACGCAGCCGCATGCAATCAACTGCTTGCAATGACAAACTGCCGCATTGGCGCCGGGCTGCGGCCGTGCAGCGTCCTGCACAAGGTCGTGCCCTAGTCGGTCCTAATCCGCGACCTGATCTTCACAGGTTTTGCCCGTGTCCTCCGAGACCGGGGGCCTCCCCGCAGCACAGCCGACTTGCACGCCGCGCAAGCATAAGGCTCGTTTCCGCCAATTGGAGCAGGTTCCAGGAAGGCTGCAAGCCGCAACCTGCTGTGAAGGTGGTTGCCTTTCTTGTGCCCCACTTGCTCGTTCAATATTTTGCCTCTGTTTCGGAAAGCATGGTTTGCTGGCACCCACGGGCCACACTGCTGTTCCTGCTTGCGTCGATACATACACTGTCCACGAAACGGTGCCTGTGGCACCCTGTCACATTCGTGTCTGACTTACTACGACACCTTGGCTGGGCTCTCGTGTCGCCTGCTCCTGGCTGGAGCATAACCTAACTTGGTTCTCGGGCGCACGAAGCGTCGGCGCCTGGTTGTGCAGCCTGGCGTGGCCCCGTACTCCACTCCGTTCCAGGATGGCGCCAACTCATGTCGTCATAGCAGCGAAACTGCCGCCTGCCACCGCAGGTGCCTGGCAGCTCGGGAGCCAGGCGCGCCTCCATCTGCCCCCGTGCCACCCGCATGTTGCGGACGGCCATCATGCAGCTGTTGAGGTCGACATGCCTGCCACCCACCGCCGCCGCTGCGCAGCTGTGCCGCGCGCCGATGCCTGCCGCCGGTGCTGCCCTGCGCGACGCCACCGCGCTGGCGGGCCGCCGCCCGATGCTGGGCTCCGTCCCGCGTTCGTACTCCGCAATAGCGGTGCCGTCTTCAATGCTGGCGCAAGAGCTCGGCAACATGCGCCCGCAGGCGTATGCAGGTAAGGCTGCAGCTGCTTGCCTTGTGCACTCGTGTTAGAGTTGGCCCCGGCCGTCGTGCTGGCTGTCATGACAGTGACGCTGGAGCTGTCTGCCTGCTCAAGTGACTGCCTTGTCCATGCCATATCCACCCCCAGCTATATGCAGGGCTGCATACCCATGCGCCATGGCAAATGCGAGCCGCTGCGCACCCAATCCTTGACGCCGCGCTCCATGCAGGCGCCGCGGAAGATCCGGCCGTCCTGCACGAGGTCGACTGGTCGGCGAACAACGCCAACTACATCAGCATGATCGGCACGCTCGGCACGGTGCGACGCCACAGCTGCACTGCCGAAGCACCCCGGCACGAGTCTCGCACCTCCCTCACATGCTGCACGGTGCGAGGCTGCGTCCGCCCAGGCTGCGACTGCTGTGCCCCGGCATGTCAGCATGCCTGACAGCAGAGCTCTTGCGACTGAAGCGGTGAAGCGGTCCCTGACTGCGGGCTTGTTTAGGACCCGGAGGTGAAGGAGCTTGCTGGCGGGGTGCTGGTCGCAAAGATGCGGATGGCCCACAGGACTCCCAAGAAGACCACGGAATGGTGCGTCCTGTTGGCATTATATATATATACATGTATACGGCAGGATATATGGCAGGATATATGATATAAGGCAGGCCTCTAGGACCAAAAAGGCTCTGGGAGTGCTCCAGGCAGAGGCGTCGTGCAATCGGCGGCGGCTCTTGCGGACTCTGTCAGATGCGTCACCGCAGAGCAGCAGCACCCTCCTTGGGAGTAGGCCGGTGCACCCTCCAGATGCGAGGCTGCTCGTGGCCGCCGTGCCAAGTGCCTCGTTCACAATCCCTTTCCAGGAGCTGCAAACCTATCGTCACAAGCATGGCGGGCTTGCTGTCGCGCACAAAGGTGTCATCATAAGCCAAGGAGGCCTGAATCTACGACCAAACCTGTGCCAGGTGCAATGTGGACGCTGTGAAGGGCTTTGCACCCTCAGATGTCATGTTGATTTCTAAAGGCTTGTACATAGGTGCGAAGCACGACATGTGCCAAGGGTCCTCTACCTGTACCTGGAGTTTCTTCTTCCTCCCTTAGCGCAGGTACAATGTGGATGCCTGGGACCGGTGGGCTGAGGCGATCCGCGCTGCTGGGCTGCGCAAGGGGCAGCAAATACTGGTGGAGGGCAAGCTGCGGACGGACGAGTGGTCGGACCGGGTGACCGGCCAGAAGCGCAGCGCCGTGCGCGTCGTCGCAAGCCAAATCAGCATAGTGCGGCCGTGGGGCGGCGGCGGCGGCGGGCAGGTGTGTGTCGCTTGAAACGTAAAGCAGTGTGCTGCCATGCATGTGGCTGCTCATGGCCCAGGCTCGGACAGGCTATGAGTGCCTGCTTCCTGCTTCCTAAGAGTCCCGACCCTGAAGGGCAGAAAGACAGGATTTCATTATGGCTGACCCCGTCGGCCGTCTGCTGGCGGTGAATTGAGCCGGGGGGAGGAACATTCTCAGTTCTTGCGCGTAAAGTTGCTTGGAAGGCTGCCTGGGGAGCTCGGCACGACGCCCCCGCCCACTGTCGCCTGCTGCACGCCGTGCATGCCTGAACAAGGCGCTGTTGTGGGGTGGCAGCCAGCACGTTTGCAGCCTGTTGCACTGCTGCCAGCCGTGCTGCGCTCGAGTAGTGCTCCAACCTGCCAGCATCGCCGGCTGGCACACCACCGTGCTGCGCTCGACGCCCTGCCTGCCTGAGCTGTCGAAAGAGACCTGTAGGGAGACGCCCTGTTGCGTGTGCCCATGCAGCAGCAGCAGCAGCAGCAACCGCCGCAGCAGCAGCACCCGCCGAGCGAGTGGGGCGGGTACGGAGCGCAGCCGCCGCCGCCAGGCGGTGAGTGGGGCGCCGCGGACCAGACGGTCGGCGCTTTCGGCGCGCCGCAGCCGGTGGGCCCGCCCGTGCAGTCGCCGCAGTCGCCGCCCCCGCAGGTAGCATGGCCTCCGCCTCGAGGCATGACCCCCACCTGAGCCTTGCCTGTGGGCGTGCGCGCATGCAGTGCCGCAACCGCCGGCGCCCAAGGCGCAGGGCGCCGCTTGCACCCTGAGCCTTGAGCAGGGCGTCCCCAGCGTGTCTGAGGCTCGTTGCTGTGGCCAGTGGCCTCCCCGGCGAGACTTCGACAACCTCTGCCGGCAGTGCCGATGGAGGTGTGGAGCTCTGGGCAGTGGCAGTGGTTCCTGCTTGGTGCGAGCTCGGCAGTGCCTCCGTGCGTGCAGGCTGCAGCATGCGGATTTGTCAGCAACACACAGCTTTGGGCCTAACACAAAGCCGCTGCCTCTGCGAGCTGTCTCTTTCCTGGGCTCGCACCCTGCCTCTGACCCTCCGCCTGCCCGCCTGCCGTCGCCAGGGCATGTCTGCGGCGGCGAGCGGCCCCAAGGACGTGGCCTGGGAGGCATACTTTGCGAACCCCGCCGACTTTTGGGACAACCGCGACCGCAAGACCAATCCCAAGGCGCCCGACTTCAAGAACAAGTCCACCAACGAGGTCTGTGTCTTGGCGGCATATTTACAGCAGCGTTGAAATCACCCGCAGCCAGTCGCGCACATTCTGTGCTTCTTCAGACACTTCTTCGTGTGGAACTTGAGGCGGCACTCGCCCCCTGTGTTGAACGAGGCTGCTCCTGCCTGACACGGCTCCGCTCTTGGCACTTGGGCGTCTGGCTGCCGCCGCCCGGGAGAACCTCGAGCACGAGGTGCGGCGGCAGGGCACACTAACGTAGGCATGTCTCGCCCCGCACGCAGCAACTCCCCCCGCAGGTAGCGAGCCGTGCGGACACCAGCTATGCCACCTTGCTGAGCCCGGGCCTGCCTGCTCATCATCGTTTGCAGCGTCGCGTTGACGGCTGCCGTGTGGGTGCAGGCGCTGTGGCTCAACGGCGCGCCAGACTGGGTGCACATGGAGCTCGCCGCCAGGGAGGGCGGCGGCCCGCCCGGCCAGGGCGGCGATGTCCTGGACGACAACCCGCCCTTCTGAGCGCCGCCGCGGCGGCAGGCCTGGTGTGCGCCAGCGGTGATGCCTCGATGGCGCTTCCGCAGCGCTGGCGTGCCTCTTGCGGCGCCGGCCCGCCGCGCTGGGACCCGGCGGCCGGGGACCAGCGCTGGCGAATGTAGAGGGTGTGGCGGCCGTGGCGGCGCGCTCTTTGCCCGCAGCTGCAGCCAGGGCTGCAGCTTTCGCGACATTTATCTGTGGTCCTGCAAGGCGCTCTGCAGGCCCTCGGAGGCTGGCTCCGGCGCACAGCAGAGCGGCGGCAAGGGCCTTGCAGCAGCCAGGTAATGGACGCGTGACGCCAACACAAGTTGCTGGTCCTTTGGATAGTGGGGTTGGCTGTCGTTGGTGTTCAGAGGGGCCACACGAGTCGGGCCTGCCCTCGCATGCTCTGCAGATCAGATCATCTGCAGCGTCTCTGCAAAACCCAATCATGTTGGCCCTGTTGAGAGCAGCTGTATTGTGCCACACGAGGCCTCGTGCTAGTTTAGTGGTCTGCAATGGTGACCGTGCAAGGTGTCGCATCAGAAACCACTTTGTTCAGTTTTGCCTGTACAGCAGCGAAGGAACTACCGAGCTTCTGCCTTTCAGGTTTCTAGGGGACCAATACCTGGGTACCCACTGCCTACAGCAGGAAACCCCAGAATTTGTGGGGCACACCACGCAATATCACGACGCAGCAAATACACCTCTCAACGATACACCATGTCACGAAGCCAACCGTCCCATTTCATCCGCAATGTCATTAACTCCCAAGCAAGATGCACTGGCGACGCTGGCAGGCGCCTTCCAGGCCTGAAAAATCAATGTTCTGGTGTGCGGTACAGACCGCCCACATCAAATCAAATCAGCGAATGAGCAATCCCAGCAGCCACGATGTGAGCAGTAAAGACAAGCCGCCTGCATCTTTGTCAGCAGCATTCTCACTCTTCTTGTGCGTGCGACGCAGCGGCGTCGCGGCTGACCCTCAGCAATGCCAACCAGTCTTCGTTGTGCTGCACCAAGCCATTGCCTGACTGCGCCTTCACTCGTACTTCGTGCTTCCGCCTGTGCCGAGCTGCTGCGCATGGGGTTTCCAAGCATCAACGACGCGACAGACGCAGCCATCGGCTGCCACCAGGTCAGCTCATCGGTGCTCAACAGACCTTGAGGTGTCGCCGCTCAGCAGACCCTGAGGTATCACACGCAACACAACGATGTCAGCTGCTGGAATATGAGAGGGCACAATGTCATGCAGGGCTATCATCTTTTCGAGTGTCCTACAATGGCTCACGTCACACAGACCGCATGCGCGCTGTTCACTTCAGGTATGAAATGCGCTCACTTCAGGTACGATATAAAACAGTAATCAAGAAGCGAGCCGCCGCGGTTGAGCACGCCCGTGAGACGCACGGTCTGGCCGGACTTCTTTCTGCATGCAGCCATTGCAGGACTGATCAAGAATGAATACAGGAACATGGCCAAGACATGCAGAGTGGGCAGCATGCCGCCATGCTAAATCATTGTCTGCACAGGCCATTCGCGAGCGGTGATAATCGAAACTTGCTTGCTGGGAGGAGGTCGAGCTTCAGGTCGCGAGCCTGTATGTGCTGGCTTTGGCAATATGCATGGGGACGGCACAGGTGCATGACAGAAAGGGCGATGTGCTCCAAGGGCTGCTGTCAGGCACTGCAGCTGTCTGCACTGGTCTTTAGATGCTACTCAATGTAAGTGTGCCCACCGCAGGGTGCCGAACTTGTCGTCGAATTGGATCAGCAGCTTGTTGGAGGCACCGACTTTCCGGTTGATGGAGATGACGCTACCGTTCCTGGCCCGGCGCGGCGGGATAGTGTCTGCAGACAGCACAAGCAGCTTGTAAGTCGTGCTGATCAAGGTGACGGGCTGGTGATGTGCACCCTGCTGGCTTGCCCTTCAGGAGCTGTTGCAGGCGACCCTCTAGGGATGCGTCATTGCAGTCTCCAGCTCGTTTGGTAGGCGTCAGCAGCGGCAACCATCGCGGGGCGGGGTGCTGGCAGGCTGCTGGGCATGCATGGAGTGCAGGCATGATCAAGATATGTGATGTCTCACTATTCAGGCGCAGGGAGGTCTTGATGTAGGTGCCGGCAGTGAGTTTCTTGGTCAACGCGGCGCCGCTCTTGGTCACCAGCAGGACTGACACGCGCGGTGTCTTGCCGTTGATGCAGGGGATGATCTTGCGGATGTTGGTGTTGTCGCGCACAAAGGCCGGCAGGATCGTCGGGGCTGCACGGCGCAGGTTTAAAATTATTGTCAGCATAAAGCGCAGGTATACGTTCTTGGCAGAGGCACAAGTTTGGGGCCGGATTCACCGCCACAGCAGTATCCGCTTGCAAATGCGCTGCGCCTCTCTTACATACAGTAGCACCGTCAGTAATGATGCCAGGAGTTAGGATCTTGGCATAAGCGTATGACGTGCGGATGTGGGCAGGAGAAGCAGCGGGGGTTCAAGGCACTCACTGCAAACGGTGGACGCCCGGGATATCGTCGTTGGCGGGTAGCAGGCCGAGCCGCCGCGCGTCGTGCGGAATGGCGACGCCGCTGTCACGCACTTGGAGCAGGCGTTGGTGGCCCTGTTGATCCAGAGGCCCGTGGGGCAGGACGTGATGGGCGCTGCAGTCGGCGCCTTGGTGGGAACTGCAGTCGGAGCGGCGGTCGGGGCGGCAGTGGGTGCCGGCGTGGGGGCGACGACTGCGGGCGGAGGCCGGGCAGTTGGCACTGCTGTCGGCACTGCCATCGCCGGCGGTGGGTTGGTTCTGGTGGGGGCGGCTGTCACAGCGGGCGGCGGGCCGGCAGTCGGGGCGGCAGTCGGGCTGTCAGTCGGGGCGGGCGGCGGGCTGGCAGTCGGGGCGGGCGGCGGGCCGGCAGTCSGGCTGGCAGTTGGGGTGGCAGTCGGACTGGCAGTTGGGGCGGCAGTCGGGCTGGCAGTTGGGGTGGCAGTCGCCGGTGGCGGTTGGGCAGTGGGCGCAACGGTCGCGGGCGGCGTGCCGACGGCCTGATCTGGAGGTGGCGGTGCGATAACGCCAGGAGGAGGCGCAGCGCCGCTCGAGGGCGGGGGCGACACTTGCGCATTGCATGTCGCAGCCAGCAGCACGACGGCCGCGACGAGCAGCATGGCCGGCTTCATGTTTGAGGCGTTGCAGAAGAAGGCGTACACCACCGGTTTTCCGCCGGAAGCCTCGCCGGCCAGGCAGCTGCTCACTGCCAGATCTGATGCCTGCGAACGGCCGGAAGCACAAGCCTCAGAGTTCGGGGCTGGACCGCTTGCTTCAAGCCATGCGCGGAAGCAAAGTGTCATCTGCACAACCGGCCTGCAACCCCTCGGGCAAGGGTGCTCCCCGGAGCTGCAACTGGGACCAGTCGACCGGAGTTGTGATCACGCCAGCTCCCAAAACGGCGCGGGCTCGCAGAACACCGTCGCGATCGAATGAGCAGACGAAGCACAACAGGGAGCGTCAGCGACTGCGGAGGTAGCATCCGGGTGCAGGCGTCTCCCTTCTTCCCCCCGTGAACAACCAAGACCTAGGGCACCAGCCGCAGTGCAGCGAGCGCGAGGTGCTTGCGCACGGCGTCTCACCCTGTGAGGATGCTCGAACGTCGGTGTCGGCTCGTGGGCGGCGAGAGGTGGCGCGGTGGGATTCAGAAGTGGGCGTCTCTCAGCACATCAACCGCTGTGACCAGCTGGCGATCGGGAGATTGGAACAGCTGGCGCAAGATCAGAGATCCGTAGGTCGTGTCGCACCAGTACATACTCGCACCCAGTACCTTCCCTAGCTGGCTTTGATAGCGCGCCCGGTCACCTAAGCTTTGAGCAAGAGACCGTGTACTAGCTGAAATGGCCGCCCTTCTGATCGAGGGCGGGTGGTTGATGCGCTGATGCCGCGATAGTGTCGGTGGCGTGACACCGACCGCCGCTGCTCATTGATGCAAAGACATTCCGAGCACAGTGCTGATGCTGTGAAGGCGAGTAGAATTTAAAGTTTGCGGCACTCATTCAAGTCCAATCAGATGGCAACTCGATGTTTTCGAGACATCACTGCCTTCGTCGCTCCCCGCTGCCCCGAACTGAACAAATAACCCCGGAGCCAGAATTTCAAGCGTCATGATGGGCAGACACCCTGGCAATTGGTTCATCAATCGGCCATTGCAACCAGAGATGGAGATGATCGAGCACCTCAGCTCGTGAGTGCGCTCAGAGCCCGACTGGCGTCGACTATCAGCATCAGGCATCAGCGCAGGACTGCCCATGGTACGGTAGTAAGCGCTCAGCTGCATTGATCCGATGATGACGCAGACGGCAGACGTCGTCGACGAGCACGGGGCTCCTTCATCCCCGAGCAACTTCTCCTTCGCGCCCGCTGCCGCCGCCCCCACCGCCGCTCGCTTGCGCTTCTGCTCCGTTAGGCAATAACAATGATGCGGCAGGCGCACCCGTTGGCTGCCACCGGATCAGCTTATCGACGCTAATCAGCTGAAGGCGGTCAGCAGGCCTTAAGGTTGTCGCCGCTCAGCAGACCTGCGGTTAGGCAGGCTCTATGAGATCGTCGGTCGATTCAATGACGATCCTTTCCGAGATGTACTACAAGGTTCATGGATGAGGAGACAAAATTTACCACCGTGGCGGACCTTAAGGTACGACTGAAAGCAGTACGGAAGGCGACCAGGGCCGCGGTTGAGCACGCCTGTGAGTCGCACGCGCTGGCCGGACTTCTTCCTGCGGCAGCCAAGTGGGGAAGTGGTGACAGACGCATTGGATAACATGCAGTCGAGACAGGAGTGTGCTTGCCATACCAAGCACTAAGTATTCTGTATGAGAGATGCACACTGCCTTCTGCTCTTGTATGTTGACGACCAAAATCTACGAGGATGTGCGTCAAGTGGCTTGCAATGGCTTGGAGTGCACATGGTCGTAGTGGGGTTTGCACGCAGACCTCAAGACGAACGAGCCGGCACTGCGCTGGCTTCAAGCAGGGGTGCAAGGCAGAGCTGGGTTACCCCGGAAAATCTGCAGCGCTAGCGGTTGAAACCCGAGCGCTCTTGACACTGATCCTGTGCCACTCTGCTGGCATTGGACAGCCGGCACTCGGCTTGCCGCGAATGACAATGCTGCAAGTTGATGGTATGGAATTTTGGGCTGACTACCGAAGTCGGCCATCGCATGGTGGTCGAGATGCGCACCGCAGCGTGCCGAACTTGTCGTCGAATTGGACCACCAGTTTGTTGGAGGTGCCAATCCGCCGGTCGACGGAGATGACACTGCCATTCCGTTTGCGCGGGAGGATGGTGTCTGCAGACATCAGGGACAGCACACGTCCATCAGAGATCGCCAGACTGACCTCTTTCAGCTGATCGTTGCGTTGTCACCCGCCGGCTCATGCTTCCAGTCCAGGGCAGCCTTCCTGCAATAATGTGCGAGGTGCTCGAATGCGGCAGCAGGCATGTGTGCGTGCGCGGCACAAACATCCTGCCTGCACAACGGCGCTGCTGACCAATATCAGCATCTCACTATTGAGGCGTAGCGACTTCTTGATGTAGCTGTTGGCTGTGAGGAACTTGGTCAGCGAGCTGCCGCTCTTGGTTACCAGTAGGACCGACACGCGCCGTGCCCTGCCGTTGATGCATGGGATGATCTTGCGGACATTGGAGTTGCTGCGCACGAAGGCCGGCAGGATCGCCGGGGCTGCGCAGCCAAACAGGAAAACAGTCATTCAACGGACAAGCGAGGAGATGAAGATTCGACAAGGGGATTGTTGATCACGACTCGGTGCATGCGCTGCACTCACACCTGGACACATGCAACTCAGATGCATGGTGTCTGCAAAATGCTGTAATGCTGGAGACTCGATGACGATATTTCATCGAATCTGCGATTCATGCCAACTCATCACACAATGCCGCAAGAGCTTCTCATGGAGAGACAGTCGTGGTCGAGAGGTCTCACTGCAGGCGGTGGACACGCGGGTCAGCGTCGTTGGCGGGTAGCAGGCCGAGCCGCCGCGCCTCGTGCGGAACGGTGACGCCGTTGTGACGCACTTGCTGCACACGTTGGTGGCTCTGTTTATCCAGCGACCCGCAGGGCAGGACCTGATGGCCGCAGTCGGCGCCTTGGTGGGGACTGCAGTCGGAGCGGAAGTGGTTCGCGGCGGCGGGCGGAAGGTGGGTGTGGCGGTCGGCCTGGCCGTTCGCGGCGGCGGGCGGAAGGTGGGTGTGGCGGTCGGCCTGGCCGTTCGCGGCGGCGGGCGGAAGGTGGGTGTGGCCGTCGGCCTGGCCGTCCGTGGCGGCGGGCGGAAGGTGGGCGCATTGGTCGGTCTGACTGGGCGCGGCGGCGGGCGGAAGGTGGGCGCATTGGTCGGTCTGACTGGGCGCGGCGGCGGGCGGAAGGTGGGCGCATTGGTTGGCCTGGCTGTTCGCGGCGGCGGGCGGAGGGTGGGTGCTTTCGTCGGCGCGGCAGTCGGCATGGTGGTCGGCGCGGTGGTCGGCGCGGGGGTCGGCGCAGCAGTCGGCACGATGGTCGGCGCGGTGGTCGGCGAAGAAGTGGGCGCAGCAGTTGGCACGGTGGTCGGTGCGATGGTCGGTACAACTGGGGGAGGCGCTCTGCCGCCCACAAATGGGGGAGGCCCACTCTGCGCCGTGCACACGGCAGCCAGCAGCGCGGTGGCCGCGAGCAGGCGCAAGGTCATGCTCAGACGCGCCATATGGGTTCAGCTGTTTTTTCTGGAGTTTATCCGCAATGGGGCCGATGGAGCTGTGCCGATCTGCTCCTCAGCCCAGCCCGAAATCGCCCTGCAGCACGGCACCGGGCACACAGCACAGCTTCAAGGCTGAGCGGCGCTAGAGATGTCGACCTTGGCAATGCTGAGCTACGTAGCAGGGCATGTCGACCGCTCGATCTGCTGAACTTTTGACTCTCGAGAGCTGTACGCGTTTCAACCACGACGGGTTGATGAGTACGGGCTGACTTTCATCACGGCAAGCGCGTGCGCGGGCCACGTCCAGTACCACTTTGATGCTACATGTATCAGCTTATGCGCACCACCGCACATGCAGGGGCGCGCCGCCTTGTCAATGTTTCCTGGTCCGTGGCGAGTTCAGCGGTACAGTTGTTGGGTGCCAGGATGCGCCATAAGTACATGAGGCGCCTTGAGAACGGCTTACCGTTGAGTGGTGATGCCGGCTTGTGTGGCGAGGTGTATCGGCGGTTTCGGTGTGAATGATCAGGCGGGTCTGGCCCCAGGGACCCCTCACGAGGTCAGAGGTGACGTACACCCTGGCATAGAATGAAGGGTGATACAAATGGTCTGGATTCGGATGAATTTGTACCATACTTGCACGCTCAGGGTGCACTTTTGCGCACTTCGAGCGTCGGTGCCGACGGTGGCTTCGCTTCAGAAGCTGCTGTAGAGGAAAAGAGCTTGCACGCGTCAGACAGTGCAGCTACGAGCCTGTCACACGCGACTCGACAGCGGTGAACGGAGGTGCAACTGCCAGCATGCGAGCTACAAGATGCTGTAACAACCTGCTTGACGCCTTCATCCTCCTGCACCCACACCAAAACAACTCGCAGGCGCATTCACGGCCGCAGCCAAACATACGAGGCTCACAACCGGTGGCCCACCGTTGCGAACTGCGGCGAACTGCTGCTCAGGCAATCAGAGCCGCAGGAGGCCCGGGAGGAGCCAGCATGAAGCATCTCGATCCAGAGGAGAACTGGGCTGCGCTAGCAGGCAATCTTCCCAAGTGAGTGACTCTGCTGCAGCTCGGCGCACCTTGGGTGCAGCATGTGTTCACGCCTCCCCATGGGCTGTTCCGATGCCTTGTGCTGCACGTACAGGGGCTGGAGCGGCTTTGTCGGACGCTGGGGCCTGTTTGACGGCAGCGGCGCTGACACCAAGGTCTGGAATGGCGCGCGACTGTTCCAAAACAATGGCGACGGCACCTTTGAACAGGTTGACCGCGTGTGCAGAAGCCTGTGCCCTCCTCTGTCACCGCCGAGACCTCATGTGCTACTCGTTGAAGCCACTCCGCTTTGAGACGGCAGCGCATCTGTCATCGCAGGCCAACATCTATGATCAGGTCATCACGCCGCATGATCCTGGGAAGCAGCGGCCAGATGGTGCTTGGGAGAAGCGGTGGTGAGAAAGCACCACCGGTCCTTCACTTGAATACCATCAATCATCATCATTTGATGTGCTGCTTGCTTGCTGCCAGTTGACGCGGTGCAGCTGAAGCTATGAACGCATCTGGCATGTGCAGGACCTTCACCAAAGCAGACGGATGCCGAAACGACGGCTGGTGGCACCCCTACATCAAAGAGGTGGGCGGCTCTTTCCTGACATGATGGAAGGCTGCCCTGGCCCATATCGCATGCCGTCCTGATGCCGTCCTCAGCACGTGGTTTTACACACATGCTGCACTCAGTTGGGACGTTTCCAGTACCATCGGATCCCTCCGCAGAGATGGTCGGACATTCTTGGTTCCGAGTGCATCTCGATCCTTCACAGATCCCTCATGCTGATGCAGACCGGGCCGCTGCGGTCTCGCCTCTTGGGCATCTCGCCGCCGCGCACTGCGACCGTCTCCTTCGCGCTGCCGCTGGCAGAGTTTCTGGAAGCGGACGGCGGAGCGCCGCCGCCGTTCTGGAACTCTGAGCTGTTCGTGCGCCCGGCGGGGTCGGCCCGCAGCTGGAGCGGCGGCGTCGGCTACGATGTTGCCAGCGGCAGGTTTCAGGTGAGACACCATCACCGAGTGGGGCATACTGCGTGAGCTCCCCTCTGCGTCTTTAGCTGAGCCTAGCAAGCTCGTGCAGCACTCGATTGCATGTACTCGTATGCAGCGACGCGCAGAACACACCAGCTTTCATCTGCTGCTTATAGCATGCGACAGCACGTCCTGGTTCGCGCCCACCCTGATCGCACCGTGCAGCGCGCAGCATCCCGCAGAACATCACGACTTCGGCGAACTGACCCCGCCCTGCTATGCTGTCCCCCCATGTCAAGACCGTCTTCTTCATTCGGGAGGCGCGGGTCGCGGACGACCCCGCGCAGCCGGTGCGGTGGAGGGGGAGGGAGGAGCTCCTGCCGCCGCCGCGGGGGCCGCTGCCAGCCGATCCCGCGGCGTGGCCGCCTGTGGGCGGGGCCTGGGCCGGCGTGTCGCAGGAGCTGTGCTGGGGGGCGGGTGCGACCCCAGAAACGGCCGCACGCTTTGCAGAGCCTTCGAGCCTGGCGCGCTGGGTGTTCTGTCTGCCCGGTCGTCCAAGCACCGAATTACCCGGTCCTTGAAGCCAAAAACCCTCTGCAGCTGCCGTGTGCCCGGAATCTATAGCCTGTCACCCAATGCAGGCTGCTTTTGCTGGCCGCAAGTTCTACTTTTCGTTCTTGTTTTCACACCATGCATCTGGGACTATTCTTGTGCGAGTGGAAGGCCTTTTCAACCTGTGCAGATGGGACCATCATGGTGGGCGAGGAGCAGCCAGCCAGCTGGGCGCCGCCTGCCGGAGGACAGCGCATCGCAGCCCTACCAGACGCAATGTATGCTGCTTTTCCAGGTGACTGCTGAAACCCCTCTCGAAAGTTCATGAGTGCTGCGACTTGATAGAAAATACTGCCGGCCCTCTGTAGAGGCCGGTGTGCACCGCAAGCGCAGGCTGCCGCGCGGTCGTATGGACCTTACGGCAAGGATTGCGCCGCACTGCCATGCCTCGAAACTGGCAAGGATTGCGCCGCACTGCCAGGCCGAGCCTGCAGCGAACACGCGCCGTGACTTCTGCTGAAAAACACTCCGGCCCAGTGCTGCAGATGCAGTGGCTCCAACGCAAGACACTGCACATGCATCATGCTCGTGCGTCTGTGCGGCGGCTGCAGCTGATGCAAGAAGGTTCCAGATTCCGTCTGGCACACCATCCGATGAGGCGGACCTGACAGCCTGTTCCACATGGGCAATGCAGAGGCTCTGCCAAAAACGCTGGGGGAAGTCCCATCGGATGGCGTCGTCATTGAATTCGGCGGCGTCCTGCCCGACGGCGCCGGCTTTGCCCGCACGGTGCTGCAGTATGGATCCAACGGGCCCTTGGAGAGCATCCGCTTCGACGAGTTTGCGTGTAAGGATGTGTAACAACCGAGGCGTGGAACTGCCTGCTGGCAGAAAACCCGTGTTGGATGAAGTCGTCTGAGCTGGCAGCGCACAGCGGTGCAGAATGGCGAGCTAAGAGCAGGAGCGAGTGAGGTAGAGCCCATGACACCTGTGCATGCATTTCGATGCTGTCACGGTTTTGCGCTGGAGTGCGTTCAGGATGGAGTTTGAGTGTAACAATGTATAAGTATGAGAAGTGTGTCGCCCTCTGAATGATCGCCTGGATTTCTGGTGTGCATAATCAGCGGAATTTCGACTTTGTACTTCAGCACCTCTGTAATACCTTCGGTATGGACTGCGATCATCGAATGCTCGCTGAAGCTGCCTGCAGCCACCACCCTGCTTGGTACAGGTGGATTGAGCTGTGCGACCCTGCAAAATCTGCTGGATCATCCTGTGCGTGGCGTGCTGTCATGGGCTGCAAAGGCTTTCAGAATGCGCAGCAAAGACCCTGAGAAGCCTGCCGCGGCAGCGCTTGCGGGGCATGGAATCATTCAAGTTGCTGCACTTGAGTCAGCTACATGGTCGCTACCAACCGGCCATGCCCTGTAGTATCGTTCAGTCCCCATGCCGCTTGCTTCCCCACAATAGCTGTGCCAACGAGGCGCTTTCTTACCGTGACTGGCCAGCCTCATTCTGCAACTGGTACGCTATCTGTTCCTTGATCCAGCTGCGGTCCCGCTGCTCGTACGTGCCCGCGCCTCGCTGGTGCACCAGCGCAAACACCTGGGCCTGCATGCGGACATTGCGCAGTTGTGGGCAGGCCCGCTTGGACAACTTGGTGGTTCGGATATGCAGGCTCAACAGCAGCAACCACAAAGGAGCAGATATGGCAGGATGTCAACAGGACGTCGGTGGTTTGCAGTCGGCAGACACGCACCATTCCGTCCAGCCAGCCGTAAAGGTCGTGCAGCGAGTAGGACACTTTGCCGACATGCGGGTTGAGGTCTGACAGCCGCAGCTCAAACCTCTCGCACAGGGCTGCACCGGAAATGGAAGTGCTTTCAGACCCGGGCCGCCGGATCGATTGGAGCTGATGTGCAGAAGCGATCAGGAGATGTTGAAAGTGAATTTCCTGGGCGCAGGCGCACCGCTGATGGCTTTGGCCGGCGTTGGGAAGTCAAGCCAGAGCCTCGAGTCGAAGTTGGTGGGCTGGATCAGTATGTAAGTCTTATGGTCCTGCAGGATGCAGACGGACGAACCACAGTCGCCCGTGCAGTGGTCTTGATTGCTTCGATGCATGACGCATGCCGCATGATGCGGCGATGACACCGTTTGATACACGACTTGCAGCAGCATACCATTGCAGCGGAGGAGCGGGCCGCAAGATGACAGGCGCAGTATTGCCCGAGCTCTGTGTGCCGCGTCTGCAGATATCTAGCTGGTCTTGCTGCGGCTGCACCTGCCTCGAATGCTCTCAAAGATTCGAACTACCCAGGCACAGAATGGGAGCCGCAGCAAGTTAGCGATCGACCTCGACTGACAGGCCTTGGACGTCGATGAAGGGAATGATTCGAGATTAAGAGGTGCCGTGCAATCGACACGGCAGGGGACTGCGACAGGACGCAGGGGAAGGGGCAAATCACGTAATTGTATGCTGCCCTGCGAAGTTGCAGAGCACTGGGAGCTTCAGAGCAAGCATTTGTGCCCTTGCATGGCTCACGAAGGTGTATTATCCCTCCTTTGCAAGCATCAGCTATCGCCCAGCAAACACACACACGTGTACTTTACTGACACATTCATAGCTTGCAGGAGTCTGTGCTCAGCCATCCCAGCGCAACTTAGTGGACCTCTGAACACGCAGCACAGTCCCGGCACAGACTTACCGCCCAGCGCGGTATGTTTGGGCACTTTTTCCATGGTCGGGGTCCGCTGGCCTCATTCGACCGATCCTACCGCTGTTATCCCGTGAGCTTCATAGACAAGCTGGGAGCGGAGAACGGGGACAAGGTCTTCCTGCCGCCCTCGGCGCTGGACGAACTATGTGAGCACTTCCTAAGTGTCCGTGCATGTTCTGTCTGCTGCATGCGCCTCGGGTGATGAACGCATCGCCACATGGCAATTGCGCCGCCGCCAGCGGGTCACCCAACTGCCAGGGGCAGCCAGTTGCCGCAGCACGCCTTTAAGGGCACCGCATCGCCCCGCAACAGCACGTGAAGGATGTGCACGTGCAGGGACCGTGCCAGGTGCTCAATCAGACGCGGTCGGATCCGTTCAACCCGACGCCGCCGCTCGCTGACCTGACTGCTTCCTGCACCATTGCAGCCTCCATGCAGGTTGAGTACCCGATGCTGTTCAATGTGTCCAACCGGCAGACGAGGCGCGCCACGCATTGCGGCGTGCTGGAGTTCATTGCTGATGAGGGCGTCATCTACATGCCCTACTGGGTGTGCCCTCTCTGCCATGCCATTTAGTGTGGGAGCTGTGTCCCTTCTGCCCCCATGCTCGGTTGTGGAGGCAGTCATTGCATGAGTCCGCGCATGGTGCTGGATGCAACTGGTGTCCGCGCATGGTGCTGGATGCAACTGGTGCAACTCCTTGCATCGCTGTGGCGGTTGTCTTAAGAATGCTGAATTGGACGCGTCTGACGCCGTGCTGACTTGGAATCGGCTGGAAGCTGGCGGTGCATGCATGTCATGGGAGAACAAATGGTGGGCATTGCACCCAAAAGTTCATGTGCATTTCAGGCTGCATGCGCCTAATGCCGCGCTGTGCTTTCCGTCTTTGCAGATGATGCAGAACCTGGTGCTGCAAGAGGGCGATGTGGTCAAGGTGAGCACGGTGTCTGGTCCCTCCTCACTGCCTTTACTACTTTCTGCTGCAATTTGCACGAGGTTGACTGAAATGTCCCAGATGTTCGCATCGCAACATGCGCTGAGAGTGCGCCACTGTGAGGCCCGGTCGGGGGGACTGGACCGCCGTGTGCCTCGCTGAGAATCCTTGTGGGAACACCACACTCTCTGCTGTGCGCTGCCCAGGTGCGCAACGTGTCGCTGCCCAAGGGCACGTACGTAAAGCTGCAGCCGCACACCACGGACTTCATCAACATCTCCAACCCCAAGGCGGTGCTGGAGACCACGCTGCGCGGGTGTGTGCGCAATCGATTATGCTTTCCATCCGTGATGCCCTGCGCAACAAGCGCCTGTGGATGCCTTGTCTCAGGGTCACTGCAGCTGCCATAGAGCTGCCATGGAATTGCATCTACGGTCACCATCTGCATGCACCACAACAACACGGATTGCGGCTTGCAAACGAACTCCGAAAGCTCCGCCTGTGCTGATATTGAAGGTACTCGGCGCTGACGGTGGGCGACGCCATATGCGTGTACTACAATAGCAAAAAGTACTACATCGATGTCGTGGAGGCCAAGCCGGCCGACGCCATAACCGTCATCGACACCGACTGCGAGGTGCGTGCCCGTGCGCGTCCGGCTGTGCCCTCGGTCAGGCTGTCCAGGAGAGCGCCCCAGGATCTCTGGAGAGTCGGTCGAGACTGAGACGCGAGGTGGTGAAGGGGCCAGCGCCCTTGCAGGCGTCGCGCATGCAGCTAGTGCCAGGGGAGCCTGCGTCCACGTGCAGGATTCAGACCAGAATCCGCACCCGGAGGGAATTCATGGAGCGTCTGCTCATCCGCCGCTGCCGGGCGTACTTTGCTGTACCTCATGTCTACACGGCTGAGGCTTCGTATTACCTGCACCGCAGGTGGACTTTGCGCAGCCGCTGGACTACGTTGAGCCGGTGCGGCAGCCGCAGCCAGCAGCTGCGCCGGCGCCGGCAGCAGGTGCCGCCTTCGCAGTGCTTCCTCGGACTTTTCGGTTCTCTCTAGGGTCCTAATAAGTCTGCATGGACCCTGCGCAATGGTGCCCAGCCATCGACGCTCTGCAGGGCAGGGGCGGTGTTTGAAGCATGACTATGTCACTCCCTGTAGAGGCAGCGGGCCCGTCGACGTCGGCGGCAGAGCCAGCGGCGCCGGAGGAGCCAAAGTTCCTCGCTTTTGCGGGCTCGGGTCGGCGTCTGGACGGCAAGACGCCGAAGCACGAGGCGCAGCCGGTGGCTGTGCCGCTGAACCAGTACCAGGGTGAGGCTCCTCGTCTCTTTGGTTTCTCATGTGCCCTGCATCACGACGGTTGCCGAGTGGATCTGCTGTAGCACGAGCTGCAGTGTCCTGCGCAGCTACGCCGCAAGCCGCTGCACATCAGCAGCGACACGGGTTCATACAACTGGCTACGCAGGCAAGCGCTCCTGAAGCTGTTCCTGTCAAAACCCTCCCTTGCGGCACCGGCCCTGTTCAACTCCCGCTTGGCTCTGCCTGCGCAGGCGGCTGGCGCACGGCAGCAGAGTCGCTAGCGGCGACGGGCGGCGGGCCAGAGAGCGACGCGGCTGCCGCGGAGGGCAAGCCCGGCGCAGGTGCGTGCCGTTCTGAGGTTTCAGACGCTGCCGGGCAGGGTCGGCGCAGCAGCACACCTGGTGCCTCGCATGTGGCCTGAGGCCTGTTGCCACATCCGCGGACAGGGGTAGGCGGCAACGGCAAGCGTGCCGGCAAGGTTGTGTTTGGCGGCGGCAACCGTCTCACGGCAAAGAAGGTGGGCAGCAAGTCGCACGGACTGGGATCTGGCTGCAAATTGGCCTCAGCTGCTCCCAGTGGGGAAGGCTGAGCATGCATATCTGTGACAGGACACTACTCGTTCCTTGCCGCAGCCGCCGCTGCCACTACTTTGGGGCTCTCAATCTGGTTCAAAGGTCCACACCTAATAAACCTGAAATCCTTCTACGTTGTACGCTTCGGAACTGCAACGCCACACTGCTGCAGGACAAGCCAAAGGAGAAGCCGAAGCCAAAGGAGGAGCCACAGGTGGATGACTCGGGCTCCAAGTTTTCGGCATTTGGCGGCAAGCCCAACAAGCTACGATGAAGTCCTTAGGGGAGGACACGAAGGGCGTGTTTGCGTCGCTGTGCTTTTGACTGGCGTTGGGCTAAGCGCTGGTCAGCATGCATACGCTCGTTGCCGCTGCCTGATGCTTGCTCGTATTCAAGGTTGCAGCCGCCGCGCGCTGTAACCACATTGCACACAGGATGAACATTGACTTGTCAAGCCAAGAGTACGTGCAGTACTGTTGCAGGCGTCTTGCGTGCAGGCTGGTGCCAGTCAGACAAGCCAGCTGGCAGCGCCACAGCCAGACATGCCCAGGCTTGTGATAGTCCGCAAGAACCTCAGAACCTAGGGCTGCATGCCATGAGCTAATCGTTCTCAGGCTCGCTTGGCGGCCTGTCAAGCACCACGAAAGGCGTGAACTTGCTGCAGACATCTTGCTGACGTCTCCACCACAAGCGGCAATTTGTCAGACAGCGCTGCAATACTAGACAGATTGGAGGCAACTAAAACTCCACATTGCTGTATCTGTACGCGTTCTCGAAACGCTTTCGACCAAGATCTGCTCAGGCTGAGACGTGTCTGCACGCGGCTGCTGGTGCTGCCAGCCCTCTGAGACTGAAGCCCAGGCATTTGGACCTCAACTTCCCGCATGCTGCCAGCCTGATCGCGTCCTACCCTGCAGCTGACAGCTCGATATCATGGCGGCCGACAATGCGCCGGCCAAGGAGCTGTCGGGGAAGGCCAAGAACACTGGGGATCATCAGGATGCCTCCATCGAATTCCCACCAACCTTCCTGACCGGTAAGGCCAGATCTCCAGGCCGCTGTTGCCACCATGTACGGCTCACGATTCTGCAGACGAATGACACTGCTCTCTGCGCACGCAGGCGTAGCCATCTCGGTGTATCAAAACTCAGGTGGGAACTGCCGCACATGGCGCGATGTCACCCTCGCCGCAGCCGGCACAGCATCTTTCTGTCTCTGATGCACGAGCTCGTGCCATTCCGCTGGTTGCAGGCGACCCCAACTCCAACTGGGCGTGGTTCGAGAACCAAAAGAAGGCCGCCGCCAACGTGCGCCTGCGCTTTGCGCTTGGCAGCGCGGACGACAATGACGGCCTGGACGAGAGCAGCGACGGCTTCGCAGAGACACGGTATGTCCCGACGTTTTATGTCTGTGAGCTGATCAGATGCTGTTGCAATTCTGCAACGCCGCTGCTGATCCAGCCGCGGGCGGCTGAGGCGCCGCCCAGCACATGGCAGGCTACATGTTGTACGCCAGCCTTCCTGCGAGCGGTCACCAGCAACTATCCAGGCAGGCAGATCATCTCGTGTGATTCGAGGGAGAAAAACCTTGGTGTCTCAGGTGGGAGAGGCTGGGGCCATCGGTCATCGAGAAGGGCTACAAGATCGGCATCAGCTCCGACTTTTGGAATCGCTATGAGGAGGACATCCAAATCGCCAAGGACCTGGGTGAGTACATATACTTAATGCTGAGATATACAAACTGGAATGTGAAGCCTCAAGTGCTACGACAAGAACATTGGCATCGCCAAGGAGGCCTGAGCGAGCAGGTGTTGCAGCGATGACGAGTCCTGCTTCCGAATGTGAACGTTCAGAATCACCCAGCATGCTGCCGAAGTCCATGCAATTGCTTAAAACGTGTCGGGAGCAGCCTTTTGAGCCCGCGTTCATGCCCACTGTGTGCAGGTTGCAACAGCTTCCGGCTGTCCATCGAGTGGAGCCGCATCTACCCGCGCCGCGGCGAGATTGACCAGTCGGCAGTGAACCGATACCACCAGATGTTCGATGCACTGGACAGGCGCGTGCTGAATGGCGCACTGCTCCTGCTTGTTGGACACTGATCCGCACGTCTCATTCGCCACCAGCCTGTCATCATCGGGTGATGCGCTCACCCGCCGCCCGGCGCTTGCATCCAGCCTGGCGCAGCTGCTCGTGACGCTGCCGCTCGCACGTTCACAAGCGGGCTTTCACCGCTGCCGGTGCCCGACATGTGCGCTGGTCGTTTGCGCGGCAGGGCCAACATGGAGAGCAACGTCACCCTGTACTGGTTCGTGCTGCCCAAGTGGTTCATGGACATGGGCGGCTTCGAGAAGGAGGAGAACATCGAGGAGTTCGTCAACTGGGGCCGCAAAGCCTTCGAGCTGTTTGGTGGGCGCCCCGCGGTCCTCAGATTTTTCTGATTTTTTTTAATTTGACCTTGAGGCCTTGTCGCTGCTTGCACACGTACAAATGCGCATTGTGACATGCTGCATGAGCTGCCGCACCGGTTCCGCATCACGCGCCGTACGACCCGAGGAAGCCGTCGGGGATGGCGGCCGGGCTGTGGTAGCCCGGCCTGGGACACTCAGCCTTGGCACGCCGCGCTGCAATGTTTGCGTGGCAATGTTCGTGTCGCAATGTTTGCAAGTTCCACCGCCGCGGCGCAGGCACGCGCTCGAAGCTGTGGGCGACGGTGAACGAGCCGGGCGTGTCGGCCATGTGCGGCTACATCGTGGGCAACCACCCGCCGGGCAACAAGGGCCGCTTCCCGGTGAGCGCCCGGGAGCATTTTTGGGTTTGGGGCACATCAGAACGTCCTGATCCGACCTGCAGGTGGCGGCACAGGTGGATAGGCCCTGCAAGTGCTGGTAGCCGGGCCTGTGACTGCATGCATGCGCCGCCGCTGGCAGCTGCAGCCCCACACCGCTAAACCGGCTGCGATATGGTCAGCCGACTGGAGGGGCAGCCTGGGTGACCCGCGCACTGCAGGCTTGAGGCAAGTCGGGAGGGGGAGGGCCTTTCGTGCATGCAGCGTCCGCCGTGCTGCTGCAGACCTGCCGCATGCCGCACAAAGGCGGTGTCTTTCCTCCGCTGGCAAGGCCTTCGGCACCCGAACTGCCTGCCCCCGCGACCGCAGATGGCGGGCAAGGTGCTGTGCAACATCCTGCGGGGGCACACCTGCATCTATGATGCCATCAAGGCGGCGCCCGGCGGCGCCAATGTCGCCGTCGGCATCGTGCACAACGTGTTCTGGCTGGAGCCGAAGGGCACCGGGCCGCTGTACGCGCACGTCAGGTGAGGAGCCACATCCCTGATTTGGCAGAGACCGATGGTCGGCATCTGCCCGCAGCGTGCTCTGGCCGAGACCCAAGGACACCTGGCCGCTCTCCGTGCATGTCAGGTGAGGAGCCACCTGCAGTCGCTTCCGGGAGAGCGCTCTTGGACCTTGCGCTGAAAGATTGGGTTCGTGTCGGTGGCATGCACGGCGCATGGGGCAACGAGGAGTGTCCCAGCACGCTGTCAATTGGCAAAGTTCTGAGACTGTCACGTCCATTGCCGCAGAGCCGTCCTGAACGCCGCCAACCGGGTTTGGGGGAACGAGGTGGTCATGGACTACCTGCGGGAGGGGCGCTTCGACTACTCGACGCCGGTGCCCTTCCAGGGCAACGTCAAGTACCTGGTGTGCCTCGTGTTGCCGTCTTTACGCCTCGCGCTCTCCCCTCCGCTCGAGTCGTGCCTGCACCTGGCAGTCGCGCAGCATCTTGAATGGTGTGGCAGGCGCAAGGGGCCCGATGCGTGGGGGGCGCTGCGAGGGGAGGTTTTAGGGTTTTGGGTTTGGGGAGGTCGCCCCTCCGCACCCTTCCGCGAACCATCGTTTGCAGCAGATCTTGGGAGTGTGCTTGGGCCGGACCACCCGCTGTCTTTGGCTAGAGCTGACGGGGCTGCGCTCAAACTCTGCGGCTGCAGGAGCCGAACGGCAAGCCAGGGTGCGACTTCCTGGGCATCAACCACTATGCCAGGTGCGCGCACCTTGTTTGCAGTGCTTAAATCCATGGCAGCTGCGCATGCAAACACGGAGAGGCTTGCCGAGCTGTGCCAGTCACTCTTGCACCAAGCATAAGGCAAGGCTGAGTCAGTTCCCGCTGAAAGAGAAGGAAGCACTACCGAAAGCGCCGGGGACATTGGGCGGCGGCACAAACCTACGTCCAGCAGGGATCCCCGCCCACCGGCACAGGACGATGAGCATAGTTTGTCGTGTGCAGGGCGGTGTGCAACTGGAAGCTGCAGCCGGACACGAAGGGCGAGAAGGGCGGCCTCAGCCAGATGGTGCGCGATGCGGAGTCCTGCGCCCTATACTCAAACCACTGCCCGCAACATCACACTCTCGCACATTCCCGCATCGCATTCCCGCCGTCACCCTGACTGCCTGCAGCATCTCTGTAAGACCCCAGGCCGCTGCGTGACTGTGGCGCTGGTGCATGCGGTGAATGCGCATTCCTCGCACGGCAGCCAGCGGCAGGGGCTCCCCACTAGCCCGGCAGCGCCCGCCGCTCTGCGGACCATGCTGCTGGAACGGCCGCAGCAACATGAACATCCGATGGAACAGGGAACGGCGTGGCCGCAGAGCAACGCGCGCGCGGTCGTCAATATGTGCTCCGACCCTTGAAAACCACCAACACTCCTTGAGAAATCATCCCAACAAAACCCAGTTCTGCCGCGCCTGCAGGGCGACCCGCACCCACCCTCCCTGTAGCACCTTGATAAGGTCATGCCAGCAGAGGATACCTCATGTAGCAGACGACACCCTGCTCACCCGTGAACCCCTTCTCCTGTCGCCAGGAGTACCATGTGCCCCCACCAGGCCTGCACCGCTCCATCAGCCACGCCTCAGCCAGGCCTAGCCGACGACACCCTGATAACCATGAACCCTGCTGCTGCAGGACTACCCGGTGTACCCGCCGAGCCTGTACCGCTCCATCAGCTACGCCTCGACGCTGGGCGTGCCGATCTACATCATGGAGAACGGCATCCCAGCTGCCAAGGACGACCCCTCCCGCCGCAAGTGGATCAACGGCTGCCTTCAGCAGGCGCGCGCCCTACACCTCGCCTGGCGACCGCCTCGGCTGCACCTTGCGCTGGTCGCCTGCCCTGCTGCGCACTGCGGCAGTGGGTGACGCACCGCGCTGCACGTCAAGCTGACGACAGCATCTGGTCTACAGCCTGGGCGTGAGCCTTCTGAAAGGCGGGAGGCGAATTGGCGTCCTCCCGCTGCAGCATGGGCACTTCCAAGGGTATGGGCATCAGGCTCAGTGGAGGCAAGGCAACCAGCCTGTCCCTGACGCCTTGCGCCTCCTGCCCACAGGTGAAGAACGCGATCGATGACGGCTTTGACGTGCGCGGCTACATGTACTGGACGCTCATCGACAATTACGAGTGGAATTTCGCCTGGGTACGCATCCCGTAGGGTCCAGACCGAGTGTCAAGTCAGACACCTTATCTTTTATCTTTTATGACAAACTTCCTATTAAAATTGTGTATTCATGCCTTTGAATGAAATGCTATGTCTGGCGGGTGCAGCGCACAGCCATCGTCGCAGCAACCTGTGCGCCGTAGCAGGTCCCTGTCCCAACTGCGGGAAGCACCTCCTTGCTGTGCATCACGTGGAGCCCGCTGCCAGAGCGCACGGCGGTTCACCGGTCCACGCCTACACCCCGGCACAAGAGGAGCGTGCGACCGGAGCATGCGACCGGCCTCTGACTCGTGGACACCGGTCGCCCGCAGGTCCTGGAGTTCGGCCTGTACGAATTTGTGCCCACGGAGGACAATCCTGGCGGCGTGCGCAAGATGAAGGCCGGCACTGAGGTGTGTGAAACCTGACATTTGCTCGGCAGTCGTGACTCCACTTTGCGCTTCCCCAGATCGTGCCTGGCCGACTCGGCGAGCATGCACCGTCGTGACGGGACCGCTGCACCGCGCCGTGCGACCGAGTTCGTGCTCTGGAGCAGCACAGCCGCGGCAGAGGTTGCCGCCCTGTCCGGCCCGCAGCCCGCCCAGTGGCTGCGCCTCCTGCCGAGTATGTTGTCTGGAGCCCTTCCTCTCATGCCGAGGCAGGCGCTGGGGGAGTGGTATGAACACCAAGGCCCCCCAAGCTCACCAGGCTGCCGGAGGCGTTCACATTCTTGGTGTAAACCTCATTGAAACCTGCAACTGCTTGCTGCACACCTCGAGCGCAGATGGTCTGCCTCCTGCCGACGCAGGCGCTGAAGGAGTGGTACGAGACCGAGGGCCCCAAGCTGACCAAGCTGCTCGAACAGCGCGTCTCCCAGAAGGGCAGCCCGATGCCGGTCAAGTCGGACGGCGAGCGGCGGCGGCTGGAGGAGTCCCGCGAGCGGGAATTCCTGAAGGCGCAGGGCGTCGCCGAGAAGGACCTCCCGAACCTCACCAGCCAGGACGTGAGCGCCTGCTGCGTGTGCATTTCATGCCTGCGTGTGAGATATGTGGAGCCTCCCGTCTGGTGTGCTACGAAGCCCAACCTCGCCAGCCGGGGCGCGCGCCGCACCGCCCTGCTTTGTACCGTTCATCTTCTGTGCTGAGCCTCCTTCTGACGATATCGCGGCTGCAACACACAGATCCTTCCCTTCGACCTTCCTTGTCGCCGGCGCCGCACGGCCTGACTCGATCTTGGGAGGGGGGCAGCGCGTGGTGGGCTGCTTGCGAGGAAGCTGTTCCAGCCCGGCCGCCCCTGTGCTGCGTTCTGCACAGCCTGCCCAAACCCTACTGGATTTCCCGTGAGACCGCCTTGCGCCCTGGAAACTGCCTTCAAAATTTGCTTGGGTTCCTGTCATCAGGACCCAGCGGAGCACGGCATTGGCGGCGAGCGCTACCAGGCCAATGGGATGGAGCACCCGTCCGCCACATCATGATGACATGGCCGCAGCAGGGTTGCGGCGGCCCGGCCGGCGGCGGCCAAGCAGCAGCGCGGCCGGGCTGCGGGCCGGCGGTGGCCAAGCGGCAGCACGACGCAGCTCTGGAGGGACTCAAGGCAGCAGGAAGCCGGCAGGAGTGGCGTGCGCCGGGGATGGGAGATACGGGTAGCAAATTTAGTTGTCGGTTGCGGCGGTCGGTTGAAAATGAATTGGACGGCGAATTGTGGCTGGACGAATATGCTGGGACATTGCCAGCGAATAGGGCTTTTAACCAGATGCCGAATGGCACATTTCAGGGTTCACTCGTGATGTATTGCAATGTCTGTTCAGTCGTCGGTTTGATGCACCATATATTCGGCATCACTGCTGTAATCAGATGTCGGTTGCAATTCACCTACTCAAAGTCACAGCTGCATAAGTAAATTCCGCGGCTCAGCACCATGTCAACAAGAAACTCTTCCAGTCCACTTTTGCAGATGGCAATCGTTCCCAACAAAACATGTAAGTCATCGGACGCTGGCGGAAAGCGAACATACTGTGCCATTGAAGCAAAAAAGATTGGGGCGAATCAGGCACTCAAAACTGCAACGGCACCATCAAACCGACAAGTACAGCCGTTTCTAGGAATAATCTGTGCGTGCGCACTCGTCCAGCCAGGTTTCTTCCGCAAGCTTGTAATCAAAAGCCTGCCACCATGTGCTGCCGCTTTCACTCGGCCGCTGGGCCACTCATCGGCTGCTGCGGCGGAGTCTTGCGCGGCCGCAGTGTGTCAATCATCAGCCACTCAACAGCCCGTGCCAAGGACATGACCTGCAGAGGCACATCAGCTCGACGTCATCATCCTTGGTCGAGTCGAGCACAGAACTTTGACGCCCGCCAAACCGAGGCAGCCGGCCTGACGCTCAGCAGTGAGCAGCTTCTGCAGAGCATGCCGGCATGGCAAGGCTCCCACATCCCCGAGAGCCAAGGCCCTGATTTGATCACACAATCGCCCACATCCCCACACGAGCGCCCGAGCAGCTCTGCTGCCTGCTCTGGCATGCTCCTGCCAGGGTGTTGCCGCACGCTTGCTCCGGCGAAGGCTCCGGCAGAGGCTCCCGAACATACCGGCAGGCGTGACTTGAAGAGCAAATGCATCGTTCAATCCAAACAAGCATGTTCCGCACGACTTCAGACACCTCGACATGTACACTGTCCTACCTTGATGTAGTGATTGCCCGCAAAGCGGCCGAAGCCTTTGCTGTAGCTGTCCAGCCGGGGCACTGGCTCGCCGGGCGCTTGGGTGTTAACAAAGGGCGCACACACCTGCAAGCACACACACGGCAGCCTCAGGCTCGACACATGACAAGCCCTATCCCCGGCAACTTGCTGGCCCCAGACGAGTTGCCGGGGTCACAGCTGCGGACGAGGCTGCCTCTGCAACGAGATGCAGGAGCCACAGGCAGCAGCGTGGTCAGCACTGGTTGAAGGACAGCCGCACGCTCACCGTGCACGATGCCGCCCATGCACCTGGCGCAGCGCCTGCTGGATCCTAAGCCCTATAACCTCACCTGCGTCTCGGTGTCGGACACGTCCGTGAAGGTGACATGCTCCTTCTGTACCCAGTCCGGCGCCGCCGAGCGGCCCACGACCGGCCGGTCCGACACCGCCGAGAGCTTCTTGCCGCGGGCCTGATACCGTTGCCGCACTGCTGGCGGCACCAGCCCCAGCGCCGCCTGCGCGCCGCGTGACAAGGTGACAATTTTGCCCTGTGGGCGCTGCGAAGGCATTGCTGTCGAGGAACGCCGTCAAGACTGACTCCTGCTGCTGGGCAAAACGGCGACCGAGCGCGCAGAAGGATGTCTGCTGGGCAAAGCAGCAATTGAGCGTGCGGAAGGTTGTGGGTCACAACCATCCAGGAACAATCGGCCGCCGCAGGCGTCCTGTCGGCGGTGCGCAGAACGGTGCAAGCTGCACCTGGAAAGTTGCCTGGTTGACATCCTCGCCGCTGATGCAGGAAGATGTCTGCTGCTCCGCCAGGTCGTGCTCACCGAGCGCCTGCGTTGTGGGCGCAGGCACTGGTCAGTCTCCATCTGCTGGATGCTCGTTGCCGAAGTCAGGAGGCCTGAAACGATGCCATGGACGGGAGTCGGCATTGCTGGCTGCAGAGCCAGTTTTCACCATGTGTATGTGACCAGTAAACCCGGCAGGCTTAGTCTGGCGCAAGGACCTTCTGCAGTAAGAGAGGTGGTTCTGCAGTGGCAGTACTGCACCAAAGACGGTCAACACACAGCAGCAGGCGCGGCAGCGGATCACCGGGTGGACTTGAACAAGCTGGCAGCCTTGCGAAAACCGACCAGCCATGAATCAGAGGCAGCAAATGACAGCGATTCACTCATCCGGGACACAGCGAAGGCAGTGCTTGAAAGTGCCCTATTGAAATTGTAGGACCTCAGCGAGAGCGGTGCATCAGGTGGCATTCCCATTGTTTGACGGAGGCGCAGAGCGCACCCGGCAGACTGCAGAGGCGGTGCGTGTCTTGAGAGCGTACTCTGCCCCCACAGCCGGCTGCACTCGCTCTTGGGTCTCCAAGAAGTGGCGCCACAGGTGCACGTGCACCTGCACCAGCGCCCGCCCGCCTGCGTAAGCAGGATGTTGGGAATTTGTTCAACGTCACAAACAACAGCCCAGAGGGTCTCAGGCCACAGATAAACTGCGCTGCCTGCACTAGCGGCCGCCTGCGCATCGCAGGCATGGCGTGAGAGGATGGAACAACGACCACTTCCGAGTCATGGCGCAGACAAGGCTTTCTCCAGGCGTCCGTCGCAACCCGACACATCAAGCCTGCGGGGCCATGCGTCTCGTCGCAGTCTGAGGACACAAGCGTTCGGAACGCCATGACTGCGCGATCAACAAGTCGACTGGCATTTCCATCAATGATGGCCGGTCCACTGCGCTTCCACGCGGCAGCGCTGCAACCCACCGGGTAGCGACTCGATGACTGGCTGATTGTAGAGGAAGGTAGACTCGTCTGTGTGCGCCGTCGCCACGATGACCACTCGGTCCTGCACCTCGGGCGGCAGCGGCGCCAGCGCCCGCCGCTGCACGTCCGCCGCAAATGCCTCAGCGGCCGCCAGCTCGCCCGGGTGCGCCAGCCACTTCCTGCGGTGCGAACAGCGCGGCATCAGCCCTGCGCTGCGGTCTCTGATCTGATGCGGCCTGTGGTCCCTGGCGGGCCTCGGGCGCCGCAGGCAGCCGCTTCGGCCGCCAAGCTGCCGTGTCGCCCGCCGGGCAGCTTGTGCGAGGTGCGAATGCTTCAGCCCCGCACACAATTGCTTTGTGAGCTGACGTGGATCCGATCGCTGATCCGATGGCAAGGCTTCGGTAAAGACAATTTCTCTGACTCGCCTGGAGGCTTCTGAGGCACTTATGGCCTCGCCGCCCACTGCCCCCGCGATGATGCCAGCCGCCGCCAGCGCGCCAGGGTTCGGCATGTCGGGCTCCTGCGCGAGCGCCGACAGCGCTGCGCCGACGCGGCCCCGCCCTGCAGGACAGTGTATCGACCGGGTCCTTGCGCTGGGGCAGCATCTAGAGCTTCTCTTTGGTAGGTCTCAGAATCCGGGGTTTGCAGCATGGAGAAGCGGGCGGCAGCTGGACAGGCGCGCGCCATATTCCTGCAGAGGGGACTAGCGACAGTGATGTATGGATTTCTAATCGAAAGATTTCTTGACCCCAGTTTTCTCTCGAGGCGGAAGCGGTGGTTCTGTTTGCGACCTGAAGCCTGCACGGAATGCGCACCTGAAGCCTCCAAGAAAGGCCCCACGATGTGCGCCGACGCCAGCAGCTGCTGCAGCAGTGCGCCGGTCGCAGAAGCGGCTGCGGCGGTGCCGCCGCGGTGTACCGCCAGGAAGTTGGCCATGATGCCGGCTGCCTGCAGCATTGCAGGGCATGCGCTTGGTCGCTGTCGACAGTGGGTCGTGAAAGCTGCACACCCATTTGAGCCGCAGCCGGTGCCAGGCCGTCGAGACGGCCTTCTCATGGTATCTGCCAAAAAATGATCGCTGTCATATACGACTGCTGCGCAGAGCGATCCTGACGAGCCCCCTGCTGGCAGCTACTGAGCGCAGGGGTGTCTGGCACAGGGTTGGCTGGCACAGTCCTTGTGCGCAAACCTCTGAGATGGCGTCGTCATGGCTGAGGTCCGGATCGAGGTCCAGCTGCGGCGCGCCAGGGAACAGGGACCTCTCCTTGCCGGACCCGAACTGTGCGTGGTTCATGCCTGCAGCAAGACACGCACCTTCCGTCAGGCCCGGCAAAATAGGGTGACCGGCGCCAAAGCGCGAGCCAGCAGTGCAGTCACCCTGCTGACATGCATGGCGTAGCTCATTCTGTGTCCGCAGACAGCGACAATGAGCGCAGGCACTTCTGCAAGACCGCGGATCTCCAGTCTGCATTCACTGATACTTTAGCGGTTTAGCGCATCCGTTACGACTGATGCACATCCTTGGTGCACCTGGCACAATGACAACAGGCTGGAACACCGCCGCCCGCCGCAGGCCCTGCTTGGCCGCGCGCGCCACGGCATTGGCGAATGCGGGCGCTTGGCGGCTGAGGTACTGCTGCCCGTCCAGCTCGCCGGTAAGATTGAGAACCGGCCGCGTCCTGCGGCGGAATGATGAAGGCCTCAGCAGGTCTAATGACCTGTCTCAACTTGGACACAGTTTCGCAAGCCGGCCTGCTTCGACATGTTTCTGTCCCGAAAGCATATATGATGCGCCGTGTCCCGCCTGCCCTCAGCAAGGCATGAGCGCCTGCCAGGCCACGCCCCCCACCGGCGACTCGGCAGGAATGTGTGCGCTGCTGCAACTGCAATGTCGGACAGGCTTTCACTAGGGGGAGACCTGCGCTACCACGGGTCCTGACAGGTCTTCACCAGGTGGAGACGGTGGGGAATGTGTCCGAGATCTCCGGCAGGATGGTGGACGCCAGCAGGATGAGGCCGCCCGCCTGCTCCAGGGCATACCGCACCAGCGCCGGCCCCATGGCGCTGTGCCCCGCCATGAACACGTTGTCCCGCCGGCCTGTGCGGGTGATGCGTGTTCACGAAGAGCGTCACAGTGGCTGAGCTTCTTGCTGCTGCTAGCCAGGGCACACCGCCCCAGGGCGTATCGCTCCAGGGCATACTGCACCAGCGCCAGCCTGAGCGGCCTGTGCCCATGTCATGCTAGCAATGTCGCGCCGGTCTGCACGACAGGAAGCTGCCCAAGAGGCTGCTGCTGCTGCTGCTGCGGCATTGCTGTGCAGGCGCATGTCAGAACATGTCAGCACATGCACCCGTATGCGAAACGCATGCCCTGGCACCAGAGGAGTCGAGTTCAGTTCCTACCGGTGCCGCCCGCCTTTAGGTCCATGTGCTGCCCTGCCGCGTCGATGATTGTTGCCGTCGCTGCTGCAGCAATGTCCACCAAAATGGACATGGACCCGCTGCGGCTGCCCATGCTCTTCTGCGACGCCATGATGGCCTGCCAGTCGATGTCGATGATGCCCACGGTGAGCCGCACTCGCTCCCGCAGCGCTTCCTGCGGCCACACAGTGTGTGCTGCAGCATCAGAGGGCTTTGCCGCCTTGCAGCGCTGTGAAGGGCGCATGTGGCGCATCCCCACGGCGTTCCTGAGTGGCCATGAGAAGGGTCAGGTGATCCACAGCAAAGCGCAGCCCTGCTCGTGAGCTCACACCTGGAAGGGGGGCCATGTCGGACAGGCCCACGGTCGATGTTTTCAGCTTGGACATAGGGGCTTCCGTCATGGATTGAAGAGAGCTCAGCTCGGAGGTCCAGGAGCATACACCTGCAGGGCTGTGGCGAGCTTACGGAAGTCTGCAGCCGGCAGCAGCGCCCCAGGCGCCAACACCAGCAGCGTCGCCGTGGCTTCATCCGCCGTGCAGTCCGGCAGGGGTCCTGCATATCAGTGAAGACTGTTTTCCCTCAGGGCTGCGGTAGCCGTGAGCCAGATCCTTTGCACAGAAGGCGAGATCCTCGACGACATTTCAGCAGCGCATGTCACTCCTTACAGGAGCGCGGCGCAGGAGTGCAGCGTGAGCGACTCGACATTCCCCAGACGCACAGGCTCGCGTCAGTCTGGCTGGCGCCTGCACCTGCGCCGCGCCATTTCATACAGGCGTACGTGGCACGGCGACCGCCGCACTACCACTAACATCGTACCTAGGACGATTGGATCATTTAGGAGGTCAGCTGGCGCCCGACCCGCCGCTGGCGCGGCCCCGGACGCCTCAGAGCGTGTCGCAATGGACCGCATGCTGTTGCCGGTTGCTGGAGACAAACGGCGCCTGTGCAGACCAGTGCGTGCAAAGCTCGCCGGTGCGCCCGAGGCGTCGCTTGCCAAAGCTGAATACAGCCTGCACATTGCGCCAAAAAACCGTCAATGGCAATGACGCGCCAAGTTTTGGGGCAAACTTGCAAATGCAGATGCTTCCTAAAAGTGAGCATGCGCATGCTCGCTCGTGGCTGCATGCCCCGCCTGAGTAGCAGCAACGATATATAGAAGTAATTTCGAGGTGCACCTGCCGTGCAGCGACGCCGGACTCGATCGATCATGCGCTAGCGATGTAGCAAGTGCGTGCGAGCGTGTATTGCGCGGGATACACTTGCTGGCGAGGCAAACTGCCATGGGCATTGGAACTCCGAGATGAGGTCTGTGCTGAAAGGTGACCTCTTACTGCAGTAGTAGTGAAGTAAATATCGATCGACAGAAAGAATGCTGCAGGACCGATGGCCTGGCGAATGTCAAGCTGGGTACAAGACCGCGATTTCAAGATTTCAAGAACCAGCTTCCTGATGCTGACATCATCATCCCCAGCGCATGCTACATGAGGTGAGGCTGTTTCGGGACCACATAAAGTTAGAAAACCAGCACACAACCCGCAACAGCACTCCGATAACGCCCGATGATGCAATGAGGTTTGCTGCACCGCCACAACGGCGGCCGCTGTCGCCGCCGCCGCGATGCCCGTCAGCTTCTGGTGTCAGCCGCTTTCGAATGCAGCACCAGCTGACACAGCATGGTCGAAACAATATTCCTCGGTGAAGGATATCAATCTAAACTTTTCTCTCGAGACACGGCACTGGTGTAACCTTCGTGTCACAGCCCTATACAATTGGATCACGCTGCCAAACTCTGGCATGTTCAAGTAAGAAAGTGGCCACGTAAAGGGTTGCACAACTTGGCCCGCCCGGATCTCAATGTTAGGTCCAGCACCCACTGGCAGCTGCTCTTCACTGCTTCGCTTCGTTTATGGCTGCGGCTGGCGAATTTAAATAAGATGACTGCATTCCCACTGGGTGTTGCGCCACCACCGCTGCCGCCACCCACGCTGGAGGGCCCTGCAGCTTGTGTCGCCTGCGCCGGAGATGGGCTTGCTGGTGCCGGCGTCGCTGCCGCTGTTAGCACTGCGGCTGTCCCTGCCGCCGCTGCGGGTGCTGCACTGCCGGCACCGCCCATGGTAGAGGAGAGCCCAGTCGCAGTAGCTGCCGCCGCCGCCGATGCTGCTGCCAATGTTGCTGCCGCTGCTGGGGCTGTGGGCGGCGCCGCCGCCGCTGCGGGCGCTGCGGTGCTGGCGCCGCCCGTGCTGGCTGGCCCTGCTGCGGGTGCCGCCTCCGCCGCCGATGTCGACATCGCTGCCGCTGTCAGGGCTGCGGCCGCCCCTGCCGCTGCTGCGGGGGCTACACTGCCGGCACCGCCCACGTTAGAGAGCCCTGTCGCAGTGGCTGCCGCCATCGCTGATGATGCTGCCGACGTTGCTGCCCCTGTAGGGGCTGTGGGCGGCGCCGCCGCTGTTACGGGCGCTGCGGCGCTGGCGCTGCCCGTGCTGGCTGGCCCTGCCGCGGGTGCCGCCCCCGCCGCCGATGCCGGCGTTGCTGCCGAAGAAGCTGCTGTGGCTGCTGCTGCTGCCACACCCACCATGGCTTCGGCTGTCGCTTGCTGTGCTGCATCTGCGGCTGCCACCAATGCCACCCGGGCTGTATTCCGCTGCTGCATAGCGCGATTGAGAATTGCGCTTGCCATGTCTGCGTCCTGGCCGCCCTTCTGTGCCGCCAGCGCTGCCAGTATTGGCCGTTCCGGTGCATGCCACACTGCTGCGCTGAACAAGCCACTGCGCTCCACCTGCACGAAGCGCTCCCAATGGTGTCAAATGCACTGAAACCTTCCGTGGTAAGTGTGATAAGTGCAGGATGGGATGGAGCAATGGACACCAAGACTAGCAAAACTACCACCAACATCAGTATCCACAAATGAGATGTGTTCGGAGCCAGATGCACTGGAAGCAGTGAGCACACACCTTGTGCATGAGTGTCTCCAGCATATCAGTTCGTTCAGGCCCAAGGTTCGCGCCGTCAAGCTCGTGCAAGACGGTCTGTGCGACCTTGATGCATCGCTCGAACGCATCGTTTGACGGGCTTGAGGGCTGCACGGCCAAGCACAGGTCGTCAGCCATGCCGCCACCAAGCGCTAATTCAGTGGTCCAAGCCCATCCAATGAGTGGAGCAGGTTTGAAACTTCCAACGTTCAAACGTCGGTTGTGTATATTGCACAAAGCTAGAAATTAGATGTATCTATTGTCAGTATACCTTGATAGATGGCCAGAATTTGGCGCGCCTTGAAATTCCACTTCCCTAGCTGTTCCAACGTGGCGAGAGGCGTCGGTGCAGGCCCAGGCAACTTCAGCTCTTGCTGCAATGCCGCACGAAATTGAAGGCTTGATTCTGCCTGCGAACCGAGAGCAAACTACTTGGAAGCATTGCTGATGCCAGAGCTTCTCGAAGGCTGGCCTTGCAGCAAACAGGCCGTGAATGGCGTTGTGCGTGTGCTTGCCCCGCATCATGAGCCTAGACTCAAGATCGCACTTCAGCATCACCTTGTGCAAAATGGTGTCCAATGCGTGCGATTGCTCAAAACTGCCGTCGTCCGCCAATAGTAACACGCCTATCAGCCTCTGCGCCGACAAGCCTTGATACCTGAATGCCAGTAGAAAACGGAAATCTGGAGTTCAAAGTCATAGTAGGTTCACCTCTTCACGATCTGTGTGGTTGCGTGATGATGTATGGCTTTTGGCATCTTGGGTACCGACCTTTCCATGCGGCATTGATGGAGTAAAGCAGCTGCTAAATTCGCGTTAGGGTGGTTGGGGTCCGCTGCCAGTTGCTCGAGTAGGACAACAAAGCTTTGGGTTTCGCAGTAGAGCTGCACCAGATTTTACAAAAGATGCGACCTGCATGGCAACCATGCACCAACTTGAAAGGATCGTGAGCATGCCATTCCTACTTTTGCCGTCGCAGGGCTCACAGCAAATGTATTTACACAGAAGTGTTTATCGCAATCAGACCAAGAGGAACATATCACCATGGCAGTAGTGCATGACCTACCAAGCACTGATGAATGAAAAATTCGCACCTTCTGCGCCAATGCCCCCAAAATTATCCTCTGTTCAAAACCAGATTCTGCATGCTCGAGATAATGAAGCCATGACACCATGAATGCTGCATGATCATTCCCTCTTGCCGTCCCGTGTGCCATCCAAGGAAAGTATTTATCCACACGGACTTCTTCCGCAGACATCAAATCGAGGATGCGTCGTGCTACGGCTTGGCACTCTACATCTCCGCAGTCCACAACGCAAGCGTCGACCATAGTGATAAAGCTGACGCTCTCCGTCTCTGACTCGCAGCAGTTCGCGGAATGCAGCATCGGACTTCACCTGCAGGAAAACGTTAGTGAGAATATAGGTTCCACTTACACTTTCAGCATCAAGCATACGTGTGGCAGCCTTTCAAGCGTCAGCAATAGCACTGCTTGCAACTCCCCAGTGCGCAAATGCAGCAATCGCTCACCAGGTGCTCAAGCGCATCCAACCAATCCAATTTTGTTTGGCCCTTGGACCAATCTATGTAACCCAAAACACCGCTCGCAACATCATGCATGTTGGAAGTGTTGGAATCCTTCAGCGGTACGTCCCTACGTGCACAAAAATGCATTTCAACTTTTGCGTTGCGCTCGCGCCGAGGTGCAAGTTGGGACGCATCAGCAATGCACGCATTCTTTACCTTACTGTCTGTCCCCTTGCTCACCTGTCCCGTTTCCGAAGCAACATCCAGAAGAGTACAAAAAACAGTGCCAGCAGGAACACTAGTGCTGCATGGATACCAATGCTGACATGTCGCACCGCAACACTCGGCAGGTACACCCAGCAAGAGAACATGAAGATTGCTGAAAGACCAAAACAACCGAACAAGAAGCCGCAGTGTGTCATAGTCTGCAAACAGATCCAGGCTTCAGACTTGACGAGGCCAGTTAGGAACGCTGACGTATCCACCTCCACGTTACTCCTCGTCCCTTTTTCTTTATATTCTAACTCCTGTCTCTCCAAATCTCTGAACGCAGCGGCAAGAACCAGCAACTGCAATGCATAGCCTAGAGTCGCGCTGACGGAGAGCAGTGACGTGACACCGCACAACAGGTGGAGCCACTGCTCATCCAAAGCGAATGACGCGCTGTCAGCGCGTGTGAACAGGATCGCGGGGAACGGCAAAGCTGCAAATAGAGCCGAGACAATGGAAAGCGTTCTGCACGTCTCCGCGTATCGATTCAGCATCACTCTAGAGAGCGACTCCATTTTGGCACCGTGTTTGTATGATCGGATCGGCAAGCAGACTTGTGTCGAGAGATGCTGCGACCCCGCGGATATACGACGATTCGAGGAACCAAGTGCAAACGGTTGTGAAACGGAGATGCTGGATGGCTGTGATTGTGTGGACTGCCACAGGGCGAAAAGGGAATTGTATGGCATGGACACGGGGGTTAGCGGGTTACCCGGGGCCCAGGGAATTACATAGGTAGGCCCTAGACCCTGCTGTTGTCACATTCATGAAAGCACTATCTTGCGGACATGGCTACCTACCAACGCAAGCCTCTCTATCAATCGTCCCCAAAGTCCAGGCTGCACACCTCCTCGTCGCATGTCACACCTGCCTCTTCCAAGCCCCCTGACTCGCTGCCGCCGTCATAGCCGCTGCCGTCAAAGCCGCCGCCAGTGCTGCTGCTGCTGCCGCTGTCACTGCCACTGCTGTCGCTGCCACTGCCGCCCACTACCCCACTGCCGCTGGTGGCCGCCTGCAGTCCGGCGTCCGATGGCTGCGCCGGCTCGGGCTGCGTCGGCGGGCCCACGCTGCGGTGGCTGCCCTGGCCGCTGTCGTCCGCCGTCGCCCGGTTGGCGACTGCTGTGTCGTCGCCATCACCGGCACCGCCTCCCTCGCCACTGGTGGCCGCGGCCGCAGCCAGCAGGCGGCACCCCTGCAACCTCCTGCCGGTCGGCAGCGCGGCCGCAAAGACGCCAGCCTGGCGGCTGCGAGGCAGGCTGCTGGCGTTCATGGCAAACCCCCTCGCTGGGACTGCGCTGCCCGCCGCCCGCACCGCCATAGCCGCCGGCGGTCCCCGCAGCTGGCCGAGCGCGCCAGCTGGCGGCCCCGCGCCCGCCGGAGCCATTGCCGCAGCGCCGGTGTGCTCCTGCCCTGTCGCGGCCCCCGCCGCGGCGGCAGCGGCATTAGCCGAGCCGTGCAGCACCGGCGGTCCGACGGGCTCGCTGCCCCTCGAGTGTCTTGCCGCTGCTGCTGCTGCTGCTGCTGCTGCTGCTGCTAATGTGGCGTTGGCTGCGGTTGGCGTCGGTGCCGCTGCAGACGCCGGAACCGCTGGCGGGCGTGGCCGCGTCAGACCGTTAGCGGCACCCGCCGCGCCGCCGCCATGCCTTGGCTCCTCCGCCGGCAGCCGTCGCTTGCCGCCGCTGGCGCCACCGCCGCCGCTGCGGGGACCGGCCCTGCCAGCGGTCAACGCCTCGATGCCGGGCGCGACCTCGGGCCGCGGCGCGGCGCACAGCGAGTCCACGATGCGGCCGAGGCACACGTCGCGGGATGTCTCCTCCCACTTCGCCCACTCCGCATCGCTCACGATGCCCACCTGCGGGAGCGGAACCATGGGCTGAGGCCAGCCTTCGATCACCAGAGTTTTGAGCCCTGATGCACATGAGCTCCGATTCTGCTCCGATTTCTGACAAAGGCCCCTGAATCGCGAGGCAGCACTATGGGGAATGGCTGTGAATCTGCCGAACCAACAGGGCTGTCGTCGCCGCGTGCTGCATCTGCATGCCCGCCTGCTGTCGGCGAGCGCCAGGGCATTGGCGGCGCAGGGCAGGCCAGAACGCCACAATCAAGAGGCTCGCTGTTGCCAGGGGCAGCTGACGGGCAGGAGCCACGGAGGTCGGCCGCAGGGTTGCCGCCTGTTGATGGGGGCTGCACAGGGGGGAACGATCACACACCCGCCAGCCGTGCAGGTGCAGCATGCGCAGGCGGAACATCAGGCGTCCGGTGGGGCGCCCTGTGTTGCGCACCAGCTCCGAGGGCGAAGCCACCACCAGCGCCACCTGCGACCGTCGTGTTGAAGACACCGTTGGCATCAACAACGTCAGCAACCTAGTTCACTGGCTGTGCCCCCTTCACAGCAATCTCAGTGCGCCACCTGCAGTTGTTGCCGCGACTTTGGAAGAGCGCCTCTCAGAACGTGGTCCATTGGCAACCCTGTTCCAATGTGTTGTATCACACTTTCCGGTCACAAGAATCCTATGATCTGAATGGGCGTTCTTCAGCCTGCTCTGCAGGCGTTGCCGCCAGGGCCCACAGGTCGACATGCACCTCCATACCAGGCAAGTGTCATGCCAGGGCCGAGGTGTTGGGTCCCATGTGGGGCGCAATCGACAGCAATCAGAGCTCCACCAAGCAGCCAAGCTGACACCCTCTGCATCGTGCTCCCTTGGCCTTGCAACAGGCTGACACCTCAGGACAGGCGGATCACGACGGCCCCTCCGGGACCACGCGCCTTTTCAGCGTTGCCGATGACGCAGTCCAGGCGGAACAAGCCGTTGGCGGTGGTCTGACCCAGCAGCGGACGCATCCCGGCGCGCACGAGTGCCGCCTCCATGCCATCCATCATCTCCCTGTGCAGCAGCCGGCAGATGGAGTTGATCATGTCCTTGTGTCAGCGGACCGCTTTTGGTGGTCGCTTGACAGGCGCCAGCGACTGCAACAGCGCCGCCTACACGCCGTTCATCATCTCCCTGCAGCATGTGCAGTAGAATCAGTTTTTTTTGTCGACAGTTGCGAAGCACTGAACATTGAGGCGCGAAACGACGGCGGGGCTTGCACACTGCAGCCAGGTTTTGTGGCCGGCGCCCAGCCTGTGCTGCAGCCCAGAACATCCGCCCAGACGGGGGACCAGCAATCCGCAGCAGGTTTGGCGTCTGGTGAGCTCGCACCGCCAGACATGTCCGGATTTTGAATGCCAAGCGGAATGTGCCTGTGCTTAACTACAAGCCGAAAGCGTGCAGCCAGCGAGGCCCTGGGCCGATGCCTCTCCCGCGGCACCCCACGCAAAGGGCTGTCCCAGCATGGTTGCAACACTGCGGCAGGAACTATGCCTCTGCTTCTGATCCTCCCGCAAGCCCTCTCGCCCGAATGGAGAGCGTGTCGCTCCCTTGCAACAGAAGGAAGATGGTGCGCACTTGCGGGCGTCTGGCTCGTTGGGCACCCAGTCCTGCCACACTTTGCGGACCAGCTTGCCATACGCTGACGGCAGGTCGGCCCACTGGCGGTCCCCCGCCGCCACTGCCAGCGCATGCCCCTGTGCGGCAAGGAGACAGAAACTTTCATGCGGAACTGGCGTTGCGGCGTGCCAGGTCAAGCTGGCCGTTCGGGGTCAGCATGACCCCGCACTCACGCCCCCGGGGGGAGGGGGGGGTTGGAATATATCCGCAGCAACCGTTCAGCATTTTAATTGCAGGCAGGAGATATCTATGCAGTGGTCGGCACAGCCTGCCCAGCTCCCCTTCAGAGCTTGCGCAAAGCATTGCCCTGGCAGCGGTGCCGCTCCTGACCTCTCAAATTCTCACCTGACCCAGGTTTCGCAGTTGGTCTGCAGACATGCGGTTGGTGGGCACGGCCGCCAGGCGGCCCTGCAGCAGCCCGTACAGCGGGTGCCCCGAGTGGCCCGCCGCCGCCAGCACCCACATGCCGGCGCTGACCATTTTGGAGTCGGGCGTGATGTCGCCGCTCTGCACCTGTTCAAGGAAATGCCTCCCACATGTCAGCACTTTCCAGCGCTGGCCACCTTGAGTCGGGCTTGATGTCACCACTTTGCATCCTCGCGCCCAGTGTTGGAATGTGGTGATTCAGGCTGCACTTGCGCCTATCAGGGCACCATATGCTGGCTTGATGCAGAAAAATTGTGCGTGACGCTGCGCTGTGCGGGCGCTGCAGGCGAGCATTTGTGGTGAGCCTGACTGCAAACCTGTGACAGACCTAACACCCACATGCCGGCGCTGAGCCGCTTATCGAGAATCCAGCTCCCCACTGGGCCCAAATGAAGAGCCGATTGCTCTCCCAGGAGCAGCATGTAGCCGATCTTACAGCTGCAGCCTGTAAGAGGTGTATGATGCAGTTCCCCTCCACCCCGCAAGCCATGCGGCTGCCTTCTCCGTTCCTCGGGCCTCAACTCAGCGAGACAGACATTCGTTTCATCTGCCATCGCTGCAAGCAGCGCACCAGCTCGAGCACGGCGTCGGCGAAGGGCGCGGGGTCGCCCGCCATGCGGTGGCAGCCCCACAGCAGCCCCGTCCAGCTCTCCACGCTGAAGTCGCCGGGCCGCGCCGCCGCCTGCGCCGCCGCTGCTTCCAGCACCGGCTCGTCGTGCCAGCGCAGCCGGCCCAGCGCCCAGACTGTGTTGGCGATGGTCTGCGCAGGGTGCGACGGACGCCTCAGGGCACGGGGAGTGGAAGCAGGGCTGCATCTGCTGAGAAGCCACGAGCCGCCTGACCAGCGCCGCTTCCCGGAGTGGTTCCGTCAACCATGTTGCCAGTGTTTGCACAACAGCCGACAGGCCGCGGGCGACCACACAGGATGACTTGCTGCCGGCGCTGCTCCAACACAAAGACCGCTTCACTGTGACCTGAACGATGCCTCATTCTGCACTGGTGCAGAAAGCGGGGGGGATTGCCATGCCTGCGCAGATGCCTTGGGCGCGCTGACGGCGCAGGCGGCAGTCAGCGTGGCCATGACCGGCGGCGCCGGGCAGCCCTTGGACAGCGTCGCCAGCGCCCAAAGCATCATGCCGAGCGCCTTGTGGTGGTTCTCCTTCGCCATCTCGGGTGCCAGCTGCGCCGCGCGCTCCTGAGTTGTGCGGAACATGAAACAATTTTGGTGCAAGTACAGGATCTGAACGTTGCTGGTGCGGAGGAGTGGCGTCCGCGCAGAGAGTGGGAATCCTCTCTGTCGTTTGTCAACACGATGCTCGTGCAGTCGGCGATCGTTTACTGCGCGGTACCACATCCTGTCGGGGGCCCGCAGATGACTCGCTATGAATTTTGCATTCATGTACGAGCAATACAATACATACAACATATACCCGTCTTGCAGTCAAGTCAGACACAGAGACGATCTGCAAGACAGTGTGTTTGACAAACGCACCGCATACGGCGTGATGAGGGAGAAGCGCATTTCCAGCGCCGGGTTCTGCAGGTGGATCCTGGCCAGGCCCCACAGGATGTTGGTCGTGTCCATGGCGCGCGCCTGGCAACGGGTCAGCGAGCCAATACGATGAGTCCATCGCACAGTGCTGACGCAAAAAATGCTTGCGCAGCGGTGCAGCGCAATCCAATTGCCCCAGTCCTGGCACACATCACTCCATCACTCGTGTGCAAGGAGCCTGCCAGTTTCAGGACAGCAGAGTTGGCATGCCGAGCAAGGGGCGCACCTCGGCAGCGCGGCCGGCGATGCTTGCCAGCAGCTGCTCCGCAAGCGCCGGCACGGCGGCCTCTGGGCAGTTGCCTGCGTGCGGGCCGGAGGGTGTGGTCGCAAGACCAGCATGGTACCTCAGCTCACTTGCACCTGGCCATTACTTGCAGAGTAGACCCCAAACCCCAAATAGTATGCAGATAGTGCTGGACAGCATCCGACAGCCACTGCTGCAGACCACATGCGACCCCTTGGGTCGCATCATAGCCCTGACGACGCTGTCGGAATGACGTCCTCGTTCTGACCGGTGCCCCAAGCGGAACAGGTATACAAGAGGACTGCCATATACAGACAGTGGGGCGTCAGAAGGTGGGAGTTTGGTATGTCGGAAGGTGTGTGGCGCGCACCAAGACTCCAGAACAGAGAGCTGATCGAGTGGATGGACAGGTGCTGCCCTCCGCTGCGCGCCGGCGCCGCCGGCTGGCCTGCAGAGTCGCCGCCGGCATTGGTCGTGACGGCAGCGCTCGGCGCCAATGGGGTAGCGTCAAAGGCGGCAGCATCTGAATCCGTCCCGCTCAGCAGCCGGGTCAATCGCTCGAGCGTGGCCGTGCGCTGCGCAGGATCCTGTCGCAGCTTGCCTGTGCGGGAGCAGAGGCGAAGCCSTTCTCACACGCCGCGGGGGGSGCATGCGTGGCCGCCCAGCAGCAGGGGCGCCTGACGACAGCAGAAGGCCTCCATCTGTGGCAGGCGTGCACAGACGCGTCTTGGCGGCATCCGGCTGCAGCTCGACAGCAGCAAGTTGTAAGCACACTCAGCAGGTAGTACTGGGTGGCTTGATGAGCTACCAGAGGCTGCAAGCAGGTCCGCAGCCGTTGCCCGGCTGCCGGCGCGACCGCGACTCGTGCTTCGCCACAAACCCGAAATGCTGCCCTTTGTAAACGCTCGCTCGTCAGTGGGGAGCTTGCAGGTTGTGGCGTGCGCACTGAGGGACCAGAGGTAGTTGGTGATGGCGCCCAGGCTCAGCTCGCCCGCCGCGGCGTCAATGTTGTCGGCCAGCGCCGCCAGCAGCCTAGGGCGGCCATGCACCCCCCGCTTTGCCATCTTGTGCAGCAGCGTCGCCTGGATCTGCAGCGCATGGCAGTGGGCACGCTGATTGCAGCGGGTTTGCGTTGTTCTTGACGAGGCTCAACGTGGCTTTGGAGCAGTGTCAGGGTCCGCGAGGTCTGCCATCTTGACTTGCATGCCTGCGGAAGGCAGCCTGGGCGCTGCCACTGTTGGCACAGGGGTCAGGGAATCGCCACTAAGGCTGCCGCAAGGTGACTTCCAACACGATGATGCAGGGCGGTCCCCTCCCACTCAGTAGTGTGTTAGAGCACCTGGTGGTCGATGAGCGACAGCCGCGGGTACGCAAAGCTGGTGAGCGCTTCCAGGAGCGACACCGGGGCCGCCTGCAGCAGGCGGCAGCGCCAGCTCAGTCAAACACCTCACCGCCAGGTCCACTCAAGCAGTGCTGTCAGCGTGGCAAAATTCGCGAGCGCAGCAAAGCTCGCAGCTCCAATTCAGCATGCCGCTGCATCACCTCTGCAATGAAGCCCAGTGCCTGCGCTGGGCGGGAACAAGCCTTCCCACCACGCTCAGGACAAGACGGCCAATATGGGCTAGAGACACAAAAGACAAAACCAAGTTCGTGACGCACCGGTAGGTCACCAGCCGCGAGCGCAAGCTCGTTCAGGTGCCACGGCGCAAAGTTCTTTGGCCACCCTGGAGCGCCGTCTCTAGGGGCTTCCGGCGCGTCGGCGGCAGACGCCTCGTCAGCCGCAGAACCCACCACGACCACTGGCTGCAAGTGGGCAGCAAAGGGTTTTGAGATGGACATCGGCATTGTTTGCAGGCCTCCTTCATCCTCTGGTAGTTGCTGGAGTTGAGCAAGTTGAATACATTTGCAGAGCCTATTCCCCCAGGCTGGCACAGTTTGCGACCGATGCTGCATTAACATGGCAAACCTTGACTGTCTGCCAGGCCGACCGACCTGGAGTGGATGCTGTATTCCCGGGCTTTCCAGGCTGAGCAACGACACTTGTGGCACCAAATCAACCCTGCTAAACCATCGACACACGCCTGAGGTGGCGGCATCCGCAGCGCCTCCAGTGGAGACTCCGAAGCGTCCGCAGCGAAAACCTCCGCAGCAGGGACCTCTGGCACTGGCGCCGCGGCGCTGGCTGCATCGCCGCCCTGAGCCGTCTGCGTGGCAGCTGCCCGCTCGCCGATCTGCCTCCTTCTCCGAACTGACGCGTCAATGGCGACCTGCGGGTCAACAACACCCCTGGGTCCAGGAACTCACCTACTGCACCTACTTTGGGCGCCGGTATCACGGAAGGTCACCTGCACCGCCTTGCAGGCGCTGTCCACACAAGCTACACGAAACTGCACAGAGCAGCACTCGACAATTCAGGGTCAGGGGACTTGAGGTTGCAAGCGCAATGCTGCAGCCACTATGCGACAGCTCCAGCAGAGGCTTGAAAAATTGCTGCGTCATTGCGGAACGCCAGCCAGGAGGCTTCGAGCTCAGCCTGTTGGGCTTTAGGCTGAGCCTCGTCGGCTCCGCAGGACACAGCTTTGCACATCGAGGTGCTGCCACTAGCAGCAGCACTGGCAAACCCAAACCTACTTGAAAATTTGACAAGCTTGAGATGAGGTATGTTGAAACCACAAACGGAAAACCGCTTCAAACCTTGTCTGCAGGCGCTTTGGCCGCAGCGAGTGGCACAGATGACAGCGCATGGGCATGGCTGGTCATCCGACCCAGGCATCACAGGAAGGCTGCAGGCAGAGTCCGCCCTGGGTGATCGCTGCTACGGCGACAAACGGACTTCTGCACGAGCTGCAGCGCTGAGACCTGGGCTTCTGGGGGCGAGTCGGCTGCTATGGCGCCCATTGCACTGCACCCGAATCGCCCAAGCCGCTGCTCACTGGTGGCGGCGGCCATTGCACAGGGGCATCGCTGCAGGTGCCTTCGCAACGCATGGTTCGCCAGAAGGACAAGGATGGATGGCGCGCCTGCTGGCGGAGCAGGCGCTCTGTGGCAGCGGCGACGGCGGCGACGCGGGGGTGCCGCTGGTCCGACCTCCAGGCCGCCCACAGCCAGCCGCTGCACCAGCGCAGCTGCGCCTCCCCTCTGCATCGATGGAGTCGGTGTCGATCAAAATGAGACCATCGGCGGAGCGCCTGGCATAGACTGATTGCCAGATCGCACAACCAGCGGCGCGGCAGGTGCTGCGCCTGTGCACACTTGCGGCAGCGTCCCAAGCCGGGACATGTCTGTCAAAGTGCGTTTGGCAGCTGGCGCTGACGTTGTGCAGAACAGCGCGAGGTCGGGCTGCACCGCGACTGTTAGCGCAGGGCGCCGTGCATGGCGGGAGGCTGCGCGCTTGACCGGGCCGAACGCTCCAGCAGCAGTCTTGCAGCGCCACACCTGCACTGCCCTCAGCCAGCCGCTGGAGCCACTCAGAATGCCCAACACAGGGTGCAGAATTCTCAGGGCAGCAAGGGAGCGAGCCGACTCCGCACTTGGCGATGAAGGCGTCGGCGGTGGCCGTCAGCACCGCACGTGGCACGCTGCCGCGCAGCCGGGTGAGCGCCCACAGCGAGCGCCCCGCCAGGTTCAGCGGCAGCTCACCGGCCGCCAGGTCCGCCAGGGCCTTGTCTGTAAGGGTTTTTAGGGCGCCCTCGTCTGGCAGCGACCTGAAGGGCAGGTTCTACGACTTCAGGTGATTATGCCAATTTCAAGGGTGCATTTAGGTTTGAAATTGGCAATGGGCACGCCAAGTGCTGCGCTGCTGGTGACCCGGGGTGCGCTCGCCCTGCCACCCACACATTGCAACACGTCCGTGCGGGGTCGCCGCCAGCCGCGCATTGCAGCGATGCACGGCAGGCACCTCGCGCCTCAAGCAGTGGCAAACGGCAGCGCAGGCAGCGACCGACGACAGCCTGCCACTCCAGCGAAGCTCGTGTCTCCACGAAGCGCTGGTGAGGGTGCGAACAGCTACAAGGTGCAGGAACCACGGCTCACGGGAAGTGGGCCAGGCCCCAGCACAGGTCCGCCAGCTGGCGGGGTCTTGTGGCGGGCGCGCGCCCGGCGGCGGTGGCCAGCAGCGCCGCGAGCAGGGGGTCCGGGTCCAGGGCGCTGCACGCCTCTGCACACTGCGCCAGCGGGAAGGTTGCGCGCGCGGCGGAGCGGTCGCTCAAGTCGGCCACCCTGATCGCCAGCTGGTCGACGACCGGCTGCGCACGGGATGCGCACGAGCTGACCACATGCTCTTTTTTGTGCAGAGCGTGAAACCTGGAGCAAACGGGCAGCGCCGGGCCCGCGGCGGCGGGGGCAAACAGCTTGCAATCTTTGCAGGAGCGGCGAGCAGTCGTAAGCCGCTGCACACATTGCAGCGGGCTCAATTGGGATTAGGGCTTGGGCGAGGTGCGGCGCCAGGAAGCGGAAGTATTCCTAGCACCGTGGTGGCAGGCAGCAGACGAAGCACTGTGCCACTGTGGAAGCTGTTTGGCCAGCGCTGTGTGAGGGGAGGACACCTGGGAAGGGGGGCGCAGCAAGCAGGCCCTGCAAGCTCACAGTAACCCTGTGCAACCTCCTGCAAGCTACGGTTTGTAAATCTTGGAAGCAGATCCTGGCAACCGTCGCACCTGCAGCACCTCTGCGTCGGAGCAGCCCTGCAGCATGAGCCACTGCAGCATCGCCGCCAGGCGGTCCGCCGACAGCGTGTGGGCGTGCCTCGCACCCGCTCGCTGCAGCCGCGCCGCCTGCCTGCGCCATGAAAGATGGTGGGGCTCTGTGATCGGCTGCGGCAAGCAATGGTTGGGACTCGATCACCAAGGACCTGCTGCGGGAGCAAACGGCCAGGCGCCTCGCTAAGGCGCTCCTCATGTGCGGATTCACAGCATCCCTGTAAACGCGCAGGCCTTGGCAGCAGCACAAAGCAGTGCATGATGCCTGCTGCAGCATTTCTGAACGGTCAAACACACGCTATGACAGCAGCATTTGATCAATACACAGCAAGCAGACATCGACAGGCGTGCCAGCACACTCACTCGGGGTGGCTCTTCTCCAGCTTCAGCAGCTGGTAGTCACGCATGAGCATCGTTACGGGGTTGGGCGACAGCCGCGTCACGGTCGCATCCACAGCCGCAATGACCGCCTCCAGCAGTGCAACGCCGCGCTCACGCAGCAGGGGCGACATTTGGAAGCTCCACACCACCTGCACGGTATGGCGCAAAGTGGATGAGACCTCTGCTGGCCGGGCTGCTGATCGCAAGGGCGCCTCCCAGCGGCAAGGGTGCGATCGCTTGCAGTTCCTGTGCGGCCGAGGGACGGCGCCACCCTACAGAGGCGGCGTGCGCTATGCTGGGACCGCTGCCGGTCCTTTGTCGTTGATGCCATGCTGCCCTTGCTGGCCCGCGGCTCAATGAATGACAAGCTGTCAGCCCCCAGACACCGATGATGCCTGATGCGGTAAAACCAGTTGCCAGTGGAGCCGACTTGCAAGAGCGGCGGCACAAAGCCGCACGCTCCGTTTGAGAGCTCCATGCTCGTACTCAAGCAAGCAGATGGCCACCAGAACTCTTGTGTGACCAGCCTGCCACGCCGCTGTTTTATCGACACAATGTCCTTGTTATTGCCGAGGCCGGTGCAGCTGCAGCCAATGGAGCAGCGGCCTCCCAGCGCAGGAGTCCAGCTGCGAGTCATGGGCAGTCCTGGCATGTGGCGCATGCAACAGGCACGAAGGCGAGCGGGACGGTGCTGGCCGCGGCTCCTGCTGTAATAGAACGGCCCGCTGCAAGAAAGGGTGGCCTGAGCCCGTGCTCGCCCTCAGAAGCAGGACGCAAGCAGGGGTCGCGCACCCAGGCGAGCTGCTTGTCGCTGAAGTGCTCGCCGCTCGCCAGCAGGTCGTGAACCCGCACAGCCACCGCCTGCGGGGAAGGGCAGCGCCACATCACCAGCGAGCCTGGCTAGCAAGAATGGGCTGCTGCAAATGGGCAGTAGCCATGCCACGGTGGGTCTGACCAAGTACCTTGTTCGACGCAACGAAGGCGAGTGCGAATAACCGTATGCAGGAATGATTGAGATCCTAGCGATGCACACTCCACGCTGCATACCTCCTTCCGCACCCTCCACACCCTCCTCTTCCCCAGACATAAAAGCACCTGCAGCCCTGTGATTGAGGTGCCGCAAGCAGCGAGTCCGCTTTGAGAGTCTCCGCTGTGCATGTCTCCAGAAGCCCAGCAGCGGATCAAGAGCGCACCCCCAGAGCAAGTGACACCCCCTCTCCAGGTGCCACAGCGTCCATCTCCGCCAACGTGGACAGCGCATTGTATGCTGCCTGCGCACGCAGGGTCGGGGCAGAAGTCAGCGCTCCAGCGGGACTTGAGCAACGCGGCCGCAGGGCATGCGCATCAAGTAGTGTGCTGAACGAACGAGGGGGCATCGAGCCTCTGGAATTGCACACGCCGCTCATCGCAAGGCACACAAAGCGGTGCCGTCGAGTGGCGACCGTACGAGCTGCAGGCTTGCAGCGGAGAGGGCCACACAGCGAGAGCATAATTCTCGAGGGTCAGGCTCTCATCCAGACATGGAAACGCACATGGGTGTCGAAATCCTGGTGCACCTCCAGCACCATCTCCAGCAGCCTTGCGACTTCTGGCCGCCGGAATGCCTCAGCCTGCAATATGACGAGTCGCATGGTTCGCATGCAGCCTGCCGTCAAAGAAGGCCCTCCAGGCCAGTGCACAGATCGATCGGCCCCGCCCGTCTTCGATGCGGCATGCCGGTGCACCAAAAACAAACGAAAGGGGACTCGCCTGCGCGTGTGGGGTGCGCTCGTGCGCCGCCCGAGCCCTGATCACCAGCTGGTGCAGCGCGACGGACACCTCGATGGGGTGCAGGCAGCCTTCCGTTTGCGACACCACCTGCAGCAGCAGCGGCGGCGGCGTGATTGAGGCGGTGCTCGTGCACGCCTTGGCGCCGGCACCCAAAGATACACGGCAGCCAGGCGGGGCACTGAGAACGTGTTGCACTCGGAGCTCCACCGTGCATCGCCGCGGCGCTGGCAGGTTTCGCAAGCACAGGAGCAACAGCGCAGTGCAGCCGCCAGTGCATGTTTCCACCGGCGTTGCACCCGCACCCTTCAAAGGGCTTTCACGAAAGCAGCGCTCACAGGCGCCACCCGCTAACATCATGCGGACCAGCATGAGTGCGGCCCGCTCACCTGGAGGAGCTCCGAAGGGTTGCGCGCCTCCAGGATGCGCTGCCTATTGGGCAGCGGGTCTCGCGGCTCACTCTCCGACTCCCAGTCGCTGCTGCGTGACACCACGGCATGCCAGTCAACACATCGCAGGGCTGCAAGACAGGACGGGCGCCTGTGAATGTGCAGAGCCCAATCGCGATAGCTGCCGTTTCACGCCCAGCCTCCTGGTGCAGCCGGCGGACGGCGCCGGCGCCGGTGCGGCGGCAAGGCTGCTGCAGAGCCCCTCCGAGATGCACACCTGCTGCACATGCGCACGCTTGGTGTGCAGCCGCAGGCGGTCATGTCCATGCTGCATGTCCATGATGTGATCAGAAGTCCTGCTGCTAGCCACGTCTAAACATTGTGCAGCTGAGCCCCACCTGCCAGTCCGTGCCTCTCCCTGGCGCTCTGAGGCCCACCTGTGTCTGGCGTAGCCATTCTGCGACTGCCTCTCGTTGCGCCAGCCGCCGCCACCGGTGGGGCCATCTCGCACCTGCCGCTCGCCGCGCCAGCCGTCGCCGCGTCCGCCTCTTCCGCCATGCCGGCCGGCGGGACGCTGCCCGCGGCCGCCGTGGCCGCCGCCGCCACCGCCGCGCGGCAGGCCAGCTTTGCCGCCGTCCAGGCCGTCGGTGAAGTGCGGGTTTGCGAAGCTGACGTCGCTGAAGCGGGTGCGGCGCAGCCGGCCTCCCGCCACCGGCGGCGGCGGCGGCGGCAGCCACGCCTCAGCCCGATCGCTGACATCGCCGCTCGCCGGCCGCCCGTCCTGCTGCTGCTCCGGCGTGTGTGTTGACCCTGTCGCTGACTGCGCATGTAATAGCATTGTGACCACCTGAGCCGAAACCTCTGCGCTCTGCCACATGTCGATCAAGGTAACCAAGACCACAGCAAGACTCTGCACACACGGGGAGCTCTGAAATCCACGTGCGGATGCGCAAGTGTCGGCATATTGCGTCCACACATGGGGCACACCAAAGCCCCACAACAGACAGATGCACCGCTCACCGCGACGGCATGTGCTGCGACTGCGTTGCCTACGTCCGCCCTCTGGCCACTGCGCGGGAGCGCATGCGGGAGCCTGCAGGCAGTAGCATGGCATGGTCTTGGACCAAACACGAGTCCTGATAGGAGTTGACTGCAGCCGCAGCAGTGGCACGTTCATCCAGGCGAGGCTCATGGCCATGCGTGCTGATGTGCAGCCACACATATCAACTATCGATGCATCATCATGACCGGCTTGCAACGCCCCATTCAAATCGTTTCGGCGCGGATAACTCACTCTGCATGCTCGCTTGCAATATACAAGCGCAACGTCGAAAACTCGTGTGGTTGCTGACCGTCACTTACAGCATACAGCGGGCTGCACACCTCGATCTGGGAAGTGGTTGCAGATTTGCTGTGGTTGTCAGCAAGCCACAGGTCGCCAGGCCGCACTGCATTGTAGTCCGACCTGGTGTGCAACGCACCGAAGGATGCTAGGCGACTCAGCAACAGTACAGGGTCCTATGGAGCGCCGGTCGCATGAGGGATCGGCAAATCGCGTGTTTCAGGTTGACGAGTGCCAGCTCTTGCCTCGAGCACATCATCGATGTACTCATATCGCACGAAGCTGCCTGCAGAAACGGCGGAACAGAGACACGTGCTCCTGCGACTCTCATCTCAACTTTGAATCCGGAGCATTTCATCTCGGACTCTCGGTTGCACCGATGCAGTAAGGTGCGAGATGGGCTGCCTGTTGGTGCATGCTTACGATCCGCGTGTCAGAAGTTGCGTATAAATATGAAAAGCCTGCAGATGTCATGAACAGTGCTGTTCGATTACATTGAGGCAAGCTTAGAAGCAACCAAGTCGGTATCATGGTGGCGATCGGCGCGCAGGGTACAAATGGCAGTGCAAGCAACCTCAGGGCTCTTGTCACTGGGGCGACCGGGATACAGGTGCGCTGTAAATGGTCGCACAATCAGCAGCACGTCACCACGAGCCCGCCTCCCCGTGTCTGTTGCATCGCGCATTATACCATATTATGCTCGGCTTGCTCCCGGTACGCGCGCTGTACGCGTTCCGTAAAGCGCGCGCCATCAAGACTTACGAAGTTGCGCTGCTGAATGCGGCGTGTCGAGGACACGCACAGGGCGGGCCGCTGCTGGAGCTGCTCCAGGCGGACGAACGCTTCACAAAGGTGTGGGCAGTCTCGCGGCGGCCGCTGGATTTCGCAGGCGACAAGGCCACCAGCATCAAGCTGGACCTGACGGACGAGCAGGCCGTAGTCAAGGGCCTGCAGGAGCACAACGTCTCAGAAGTGACGCATGTATATCACCTTGCATTCTCAGGTGCGGCGGTGCACGCACCATGCCCTCCTGACCCCACGTCGAGGGCATATCCGACCTTCAGCCTCACCCGCATCTACTGCTGCTTTGAAGGGCTGGTCTGCGTCGGCATGTCTCTCGAGCTGATGCGTAAGGCAACAGACTACAGTGACGCCGCTCGCTGGATGCTGCCGTCCTTGCCCACTGACAGTCCTAGGCCTATGTGCCTGCGGACTTTTGTGCTGCCCTCGTGTCCAATTTGACAGTGATCATAGCAAGACCGGCCGGCCGATCTTGATGGCAGTGTGATTCATTCCGCAGGCGACATGTCGAACATGACGCTGGACGTCGCCGACATGCTGAAAACCCTGGTAGAGGCGCTGGAGGAGAGCGGGTCCTCCCTGCAGCACGTCTACACGACGCTGGGTGGCAAGTACTACGGTGTGCATTGATTCCAGTCTCGTTCACGACACGTTGTCGAGCCGTTGGTTTCCTATTCCCCTGCGTGTTGGCATGCCACTGACAAGAGACGTATCGATTGCACCGCATGGCATCCGTTGGCGGGCATGCATCCCATGCACGCATGCATCTCTCCCTGTGCCAGCAGTCGTCGTGTGCCACTGCTCTCGCCAGCCCAATTCGCTGTTGCAACCGTGCGCATAGGCTTGCACTTGGCTGCGCCACTGGGAAGCGCGCTCAAGTCGCCGTATGACGAGAGGGATTCGGTGCGCCATGCTCCTTCCACGATGCTGACATATTGGCCGGCTGCGCAAACATGCCTGCTCCACATTCCAGGTGCTATGGATTGCAGCAGCTGGTGCCGTGCGCTGATGTGTCAAGTCGCCCTCACAGTCTGCTGTTCCTTCTGCAGCGGCACATTGGGGACGACTTGTGCGCTCTCTGCTGCTCACTCATCTCATTGTTTGCTTGCGTCGTGTTGCTTTCCATTCGAGGGGGTGCGTGGGGCAAAGGCATCTCCATCCTCTGTCTGACATCATCGACGCGGATGCAACAACGATAACGGCGCATGAGCATTGCTTTCACTCGTTGTTTGGTCTGTCAAAAGCTACTACTCCCTGGAAGACTACCTTATTGAGCGGCGGGCCGCTGGCGCCAAGTGGACCTGGAGCTCGACGCGTCCAGGCGTCGTGGTCGGCTTTTCAAAGGGTCCGCTTCTGGCATAGGGTCCAGGCAATTTATCATATCGGCAGCCTCGAAGCGCTGGAGGATTCTAGCGCATTCCTGACGGCTGCTGAGATATGTCACACTCGGCCATGAGCATCATGTTCCTGACTGAGCAGCGGCTCAGTCGGTGCACTGCTCAGTCGTTGAGGCGGGCGACACCGTTGCCGCAGGCTCGACGATGAACCTGCTGATGGACATCGCCATATACGGCACCATGTGCAAGGAGCTCGGCCTGCAGTTCAGGTGATGCGCAAGGCCCTCCATCCGTGTTGTGCGCCCATGCATCCAGCTGCACAAAGCACTCCAAAGCGCCGGCGGAGGAGTGGGAACAGACAGGGCCTTCCCTTTGCTTGGAGACACTCTGCATGTAAGTTCCAGCTTCCAGCTGCCGCAGAGTCCGGCTTCAGCCGTCAGTATGCCTGTGGGCGCAGGTTCCCGGGGTCTGACGCCGCCTACAATGCCCTCACCGACTCTGTGAACCATAAGCTGCTCATGGAAGCGGCCCTGTTCACCTCCACGACGCCAGAGGTGCGACGCCGAGCGCTATGGCTTTTTCGGATCTCAGGGAGTCGCATGGAGATTCCGGAAGGCGCACGGCGGCACTTTGCGCGACTGTGTTGGCTGAAGAAACAAGCGTTGAGGATGTCATCACGCGCCGGCGGCACATGGATTATAGATGTCTGTGACCAGTGCAGCCATTGCAGATCATCTTTGGACTGCGTGCACTGATGTGCGGCATCTGCTGGACACCATGCAGGCTGCCAACAACAGCTACAACATCTCCAACGGTGCGCGCAATGCATGTGTGAGTGTGGCCCAGTCCCTTCGGCATGCTGGCATGACCTTGGGCAGCAGGCAGTGCAGAACGAGGCGGAGCCGTTTGCTGGCTTGCCAGTCCAAAGTGCCTGAGTGTCGATCTCTCTTGCTGGAAACATCTTTTCTCGGTGTGCTGCTGCTGCAGGCGACCAGTTCAGGTTTGCTGCAGTTTGGGCATCTGCAGTTTGCACAGCATCTGTGCATATGTGCATATGTGTGCAAATGATCTGCATGGACTGCGATGTCAGCTGTGGGTGGAAGATTGTGTCTGTGTAACCTGTGCCTACCTGTCACGATCTACGCCCTTTGGGAATGCGCATCTGGTCTGCCCATTGGGTGATGTGCGCGTTGCAACGCCCGGCAGGTGGAGCCATCTGTGGCCGGTCCTCGCCAAGTGGTTCGACCTGGAGGTGGGGCCGCCGCTGGCGGTGCCGCTCACCAAGGTCATGACGACAGACTCCATGCGAGCGGCGTGGAGCAAGATTCAGGTGCTTCTGGGTTTGACCGCTTTCGGGCTGAGCTTGGCTGCTGGTTCGCAACGCAGGGGAGTGGTGCTTCCGAGATTGCAGTCAATGTGGCTTGGCGCTCTTTCGATCCTGCCACCGTTGCTCCGTGACTGCTGCAAGCCGTCACAAATGGCGCGCTGCACTTCATCATGAATCGCATTTCCTTCCAGGGCATGCATCAATCCGACATTGTGGAAGTTCATGCTACTGCTGATGTTGACAGCCCTGCCGCCCACTGCGCCCGCAGAAGAAGCACGGCCTGGCTGACATCACCTACGATGAGGCCTCCAGCTGGCCATTTGCTGACGCATGTTTTAGCCTGAAGTCCGACGTCTTCTTGAATGTCACCAAGCTCCGCCAGGCAAGCATTCCACAACGTGTTGCCTCAAGGCATGGGTGCCCTTGTGGGCTGATTGCTGGTCGTTGGCAAACTGACGCCGGTTGCACAGAGCAAGTCAGCAACCCTGCATGCCGGATGTGTGTCGGCACACACCGGAACACTGTGCCGTCAATACTATTGACGAGTAGTACTGTGCGCAGGCTGGCTTCCAGGGCTGCTCCCTCGACTCGATTACGGACTACCTGCAGCAGCTGGACAAGTTCGCGGACGTGCACAATTTCATCCCACGCTATGCACCAAAGAAGGAGCACAAGAGCCTGGTGGAGGCGCAGCGGCAGGCGTGAGCATCGCGCGCACGCCGAGTGCCGCATCACATGGCTTCATCAACGTTGCAAATTGTGTCTTGCTCGATGTGAACCTTGCTCCACACGAAGGATTGAGAGAGGGCAGCCTTTTGCATCGCCGCCTGTGCTGCTCCACCATCAACAAGGGATTGCCTTCGTTCATAAGATGTCTGGTGCAAGCCCATAGGTAGTTTATCGGTTTTTGGCAGTGAGGCATTGCCGATGTGGTACCGCCAGCTCTCGTAGTGGCACCTGATTCTTCTGTGGATGTACGTTGGCCTGGCCAAACAATCATTGTAAAGCTCCGCCACACCTCAGCTGGTAATGCAGTCAGATAGGTCTAGGTAGGCTTGGTTTGGTTTCACATCGCAAAAGCAAAACAGTGTAAACGCACAGCATCATCCTGATGAGTATCATGGCAGATACCCATAAGCCATCGCATCACAAGCACAGCAAGCACACCGCACAGATCGTGTAAGAGCTGCTGAAGGCAAGCACCACCTCTTCGCTGGCACGCTGCCGCACAACCCCCTGACGACCACTGCCGTCCCAACAAGTGCGACCGTAGCTGTCTCCTCTCTCAGATTGCTACTGCTGCGCCTCGACGAGTAATGAGCTCAGTGCTGCGCCGCAGCAAAAATGCTGTCCTCCCGCGCCAGCAGCGACAGCATGCCCTCCATCGCCTCCTCACCAAGAAACGCCGCCGCTTTCTATGCAGCAGCGTGAACATCAGCGGCATTGCTGCGGGAAGCCTCAGCGCATGTGAAGCTGCCATTGACCTCAGGCATGTGCTTGCCCCACAAGCAGCCCGCCGTGTTGTTCAGGATCACATTGTACGCACGCCGCATTGCTTCACAACCCTGAGCCCTGAGACTACGAGTGGCTGTCCACCTTGTTGCCACGGCCGCGCTGGCGGTACATACGCCAGCACTGCCCCTGAAATCCCTAAAACATGTGACCAACTACATACTATCACCAACACACCTTGTTGTCGGGGTCCCGCCGGACGTATGCCAACAGCATCGCGTCCGTGTGCTGCAGGGCCGCCCGCTGTGCCTCCCCCTCCGGCTGCGGCACCGACTCGTCTCGAGCCAGCGCCAGCCAGATGGCCGCGACCTGGCGCACCAGCGTAGCCAGCGCTTGAGCGTTTTCTGGCGTCGCCGCAATCTGCAGGGGATCGACACACCCCGCGTAATGGTGCAAGGGACAAGTTCTCTGTGCAACCCTAACCCCTTAACCACAGATCCTAAGCTGCCACCCAGCGCATCTATCCTGTGACTGCCTGCGCTCGTTCGGGCATTGTTGGCATTTGCAGGGAACCAGCAGTTGCATTTGTGAGAGGCCGACAGCGTGTGCCCGGCACATTGGCGCCGCCAGGGCCGCAGCACTTTTCGACGTCACTCCCGGCTGCAGCGCACAAAGGGTGGAGATGCTGTGCGTGGCCTGTAGATGCGTCTCCGGGCGCCCAGGCGTGTCCTAAGGACGCCTTGGCTATGCAGAGCTACTCACAGGGGAGCTGGCGACAGCTGTGGCTGTTTCGCGAGTCTCACGCCTGATCCGTACCATGATGCAGATGTGATGATTCTCGTGCACTTTGCAGGTTTCGCACGGGCAGGGGCTGCCTGCCTCTGCCACTCGTGTGGCCGCCGACCGGCAGCTGCAGGCGCTCCCGGGTTCAGACGAAGGTGGCAAATGTGAAGTTTGGAACTGGTTGTCCACCTGGTACATGAGGCATGTGCCGCCGGTGAGTGCGCGCACGTAGGCGCTCTTCGTGCGGAAGGGCTCCCACTTCTCGTCCGCCTCGCACTGCAGGTACAGCTCGTGCATCGATGCGCCGCCGGGCTCCGCCGCCGCCAGGTAGAAGCGCTCCAGGTCCCCTGGGTGGTCCGTCTGCGCCGGGAGCTTGGAAACTCACTCATGAGGTGCAGGTGCAGACGGGGCAAGGAGGCCCAGAACCTCAGCGATCAGCGAAGCAGAACAGCTCCAGGCCGCCAGGGTGGTCGATCTGCGAGGGAAGTGCGACTGTTTTCAGGACAGCCGCCTGCGCCATGAGTGCACCGTGCACCTCACCCTCCAGGTGACAGCGCGCCAATCGTGGGACTGCCTGCGCTAGCACAGAGACGCACAGACGCTGGGGGCAGTGCCTCTGACGCGCCGGGCGACGCGCATGCCCTGCCGCGCCTGGCCCTGGCGCCGCCATGGCGAGGCTGCTGGCGCGGTGAGGCCGACTGACCGGATGCATCGCAGCACTTCGCAGGCATACTTGCACCCATCCTCACTGGCTGCGCCGCCGTCATCAGTCCCCAGGCGGCAGTTGCTCCGACACTTGCGCGCGGCACCGACAGCTGCACACGGTCAGCCAACTCCTCCTCACCAGGCTGCGGCGCGGCACCAGGTTGAGGTACACGAACAGCTTGCCGGTCATGGGGTAGTGGTACATCTCGACGTCGAGGTCGGGGGCGTAGCTGTGGCCGCTGCTCAGGAAGGCATTCACCCGGCCGCCCAGGGCGAAAGCGCCCTACGGCCCGCAGCCGCAAATGTCAGTGTTCATTACGCATAAGTCGCTTTCAGTCTGTACAGTTATTGGCGCAGCGTGCAAGCAGGTTTGTAGGTCGCTGCGGGTGCTGCCTCCGTGCAGCACTGCAGGTGGATTTGTTCCCTGTCAGAGCATTGGTGCAAGGTCTCGGTGCACTCACGATGGCGGACGCCGGCTTGTTCAGCCACACCACAGGACAGCCGCTGTCACCCTCATACACCTGCGCAGTGCCTGGACAGCTCTGAAAACCTCGACGAGTCCCGAAGGACGTCCGACTCCCTTACGACAGTTGCAGCAGAAGTCACCACCTCATCAGCAGGGCATGTGCCAACAACAGAGGGTACTTTAGGGCGCGCGCGACGCAGGAGCTTTGTGCATATCGTGTGGATCACAAGCTCTGTGCGCTGCGGAGGATGCTGTAGCCTGACCAGAACAGAGCCTAGGGTTTAAAACGCCATGCATGTGTGCACACCTGCACCAGGAAGCTGGTCTCGCCATCCCGGGATGAAAATACAGCGCTGCCGGTGTGATCCGTCAGCGCTGTCTGTGCCGGACGCAGCGCAAAGGCGTCGACGACTTGACCAGCCACCTCCTCCTGTGGTTGCGATGCACATTGCCAATTGAGACTCGCAAGGTGCCATCAGCATCAGGAGGTGTGACTTCGGCACAACGGTCTCAGCCGCATGATTATAGGCGCCGCCAATTAGCCTGCTGGACATATTGTTCCACACCTGCAATTGCCGGATCAGCCGATAGTACTCGTTGTTCTGCTGCTGCTTGTGCACAAGCGGCGCCACCGACTGAAGCTGCGCTTCAGACAGCGCTGCGCTGCCAGTCATGGCGGCAGCCATCGATCCGCCCGCTGCTGCCATGCAGGATTGCCTGTACTGCCGCTGTTTTGGGTTCCAGAGGCTCCAGTACTGCCGAGGTTGCGTCACGCGCGCCCGCCGGCAGGCAGCTGCCCAGCAGCAATTGAGCCCCCAGACAGCCTGCGCATACCGCATGCATCTGGTCGCAGGCATGTGCACTGGTGTAGCGTATGCATGACTAAATAATGATTACTCAGCTGCATGAAAGTGGCACACGCGGTGCCGAGGTCACCTGGCACACTGACGCCCCTGCTGCGTGCGCCAACCTTGGGTGCTGCAACTCACGGTGCATCAAAGCTGGATCGCAGGGCGATCCAGAAATTCTGCGATGTTGTAAATGACTCTGTCAAGGTGCTGCAGGCGGTTTTGAGGGCTCGAGGGTCAGCTGCACCTCGGATCAACAACCAGGACTCAAGGGTGTCTCGTGAGACAAGCCATGCATTCCTTCCGCGCTGACCCATGCATCAAAAGCGTCGGTTGCTGGAAATGGAAGGGCACATGGCAGTGCGTTGCAAAAAATACATGCAGACGATCTCGTGATGTTAGCATGCGATTCTGCTGCCGACGTGGCGGCAGATTCGTGTACCAGCAGATGGTCTCCAAAGTATGGGTAGCTGTAATGGTGGGAGTGAAACGGACCTTTGACAGTACAGTATTGGGTGGCGGAGAGCGCCGTGACAGCGCTAACCAGGAGCGCCGTGACGGCACTGACCAGGAGTGCGCTGCGCCATGATGTGCCCGTTGGAGATAGAAGAGCAGCGGCGGCGACGGCAGCGGCGGCATGCACTGGAGCTTCGAAGCAGCCTTCGCGAAAAACCATCTGGATAGTTTCACTTGTAGAACGCTTATACTAGCAGGAAGTTGGGCTAAGCTCAACCCGGAACGCACACTCAATCGCACCAATAGGAGCGGCACCCTACCTGTTAATGAGGTAAACAAACCGGCAAGCAGGCAAGCAAGCCTCAAGTCCTGGTCTAGTGTACAGGAATCCAACAGTCAAATGCGGTACAATGTTGTCGAATATGTTTGGCTGTAGGAGCCAATCGATCACAAATGGAAGCATATCGTCAAACTACCTACGCAGGTGCGCAAACGGCCAGCAGCTGCACCGCAGTGCCACAACCCCGACCACTCCTCAGACCCCCGATCCTCAAAGGGTGATGCACTAAGTCATCAATCAAGTCTGCTGAAACGCTCGCTCGACGCTCATACTCCCTCGTACTGCAAGACACACGCCAGGCACTCCCTCGCAACAAACACCGTCTCCTAACCTCCTCCACACACCCTCCTACAGGATGCAATGCTAATGCGATCTTGACGCTTGGTTCTCGCAAACGAGTGGCGAGCAGGACCAAGAGCAAGGACCGTGCAACCTAAGAACAGCCCCTAGAACCTTGATGCAGAGCTTTGCTCAGGCGCCAGATATGGCCCTGTGAGCATCGCCGTCCTCTGCCGTGCCACCTCATGTGCCGTCAGACGCGCGATGCAAGTGCCGACAGCCTGACCAATATGGGGAACGCTCCTGCCGTTGGACCCACCCAGGTCTGGGCCATCCTCATGGGGTGCCAGTTTGCGACAGGTGGCTCGTCAGCTTGGGGATCTTGGCCAGGTCTTTGCGGCTTTTCTCGGGCGTGTACACGTAGTGGAACTGACGCATGAGGGCGTTCGCTCCGACGGCCGCGGCAGCGCTCACGGCAGTCGCCACAACGCCAGCCCACTGCGAGCCGGCCCAGGCATTGCCTGCGCGATGCACAGGACAGGAGGCTGAGTCAAGGTCTTAGGGAGGGCTTGCAGTGCATGCTCATGAACGACCGCCACCGCAGCCACTTTGCAGAGCAAGTCATGTGAGGGATGCGGCAGCAGGGGAGCAGCAGCGCCGTCTGTCCAGCGGTCATGAGTCCGCTTCGAGCAACCTGCTCCGTACATTTTGCATTCAAAGGACCAGTCAGATGCGCCACTGACTGCTGCCCGGTGCTACCCTGCTGGAGGCGGCAGCAGCATGCGGCGGAAGCAACAGGCAGAACACTCCAGATCCGCAGCTACATGCCCCACGAAACAAACCAAGAAAGCGGCACAGTGATGACTACCTGCCGCGGCCATGCTGAATGCGAATGACAGCAGTGTCAGCGCGCCGAGTCCCGCCGCCGCGCCGCATACCGTGCGCAGCTTTGCCAGGCGGCGGTGTGCTGCCATGCTGTCCGGACAGACCTGCAGCAATGATGGATGTTGCCTTCGGGCCGCGCGCCAGGGAATGGCCTTTTAGGGTTTAGGGAGCCACGAGTGTGACCACCTCGAAATACCGCAGCCGTGTACCTTGCGCAGGTTGTGCTGCAGATGGGTGTGCAGCCAACAGGCCTTGCCTGATGGCCAGGCTGCACCCCTAGAAGGGCGCAGCAGGTTTCATAGGCGCTGGAGATGGACTTGCAGTCAGCAAAAGTTGACGCGCCAAAGTGGAGAACACCAGGTGCACCTGTGTGTGGCTGGTCCAGCGGTCGAGGATGTCCTCGCGCCGCGGCTGCGCAATGACGCCCGTCTGACTGCCGCCTGCGCGCGGCAGCGACAGACGCGATCACCAGGCCGTCTGCAGCCGGCCGGTGCCGACAGGGCCTCTGAACAAGGTCGCACAGCGCCAGGCATTCGTGAAGGCAGGGCTCAGATGGCTGCACATGCTGAGCGCAGGGGATGCACATGTTTAGCTGCCAGCGGAAGGTAGAAGGAACGCGTTCGCAAGCAGCACTGACCCGCGCCGTGGGCGGCCAGCAGCAGCTGCGCTCGGTGCGGCATGCGCGGCACGGCAGTATCGATCCACCGCCCGATCTGCAGAGCAAGCGCCCAGACCATGGGCATGACCATATTCATGGGCACACAATTGGGCACACAATTCGTCGCAGGCCATTCCCCTTCGCGTCAAACGCCAAGGTGCAACTTCTTGCTGTCGCAGAAACGAAGCGCAATTGCACGTCAAAGTCTGCAAGTCTGCAAACTAGGAGATTCAAGGCTACGCTGTGCCGCTGGCACCGCGCCAGCAACGAGCAGCCGCACATGGCCCCCTGCTGCGTCGGTGTGCACCTCAGAATCCCTGACCTTGGCTTCTGAGCGCCACAGCAGCCTCCCCACCTGGATGAGTAGCCCCTCGGACGGCGCGCGGTAGCAGTACATCCGGCGACGCTGCGCTGGGAACAGCTGCGCGTCGTGCGACGGCTCCGCGTCGCCACTGCTGCCGCCCTTGCTGCCGCTGTGCTGCTTGCCGCTGCGGTGCGCACTGTCCTGCTCCTGTGCCGCCAGCAGACCCTATGCAGGATGGCCCATGCCAGGGTTTGCATGCTGTGGCGTCATGTGGGGTTGGGGCTGGGACCACCCACCAGTAGGCAGAGGGGCCTGACCAAAGCGACCGAGATCGGTTTTGAACGCCGCTGGTGTCGAGCCAGATGCAGGAGCGGCACCGTAACAGAGATCTGGCATTGGCGTTCATCCGACATTTTGCAAGCTGCAGGGACCAGGCAGGGACAATGTTTCGAGCACAGCCCACACCTGCGCCTCGGCTTCCAGTGTCACCGGCTGCTGCGTCGCCAGCAGGAAAGAGTCCTGGTCCTGCGCAGCGCATGGCCCAAAGACCCTATCAAATCACGTTCATGTTATGCAGCCATCCTGTATCACGTGCTGAGGTAGCTGGCGCATGGTCGACGCGGCTCATTGTTGCATGGCACCTGCGGTAGCGCAAGCAGGTATGCACAACAGTGACTGTGACGGTCGCTCGACAGGAGCCCAGACGAAAATGCCCAGAGGAGACTGTACCAGGAAGTTGTTGAGGACGATGGCAAACACCCAGCGCGGCAAGTTGAACCAGGGCGCGGTTGAGCGGGCGTAGCGGATCAGCAGTCGGCAGCGGCCGACGCCTGTCGGCACCGCATAGAAGGCGGTGATGAACGTCGTCTTGCCCTCCTTGTCAAACCTGCGTGGCCAGCACAAATCCGGGTGGGCTTCCTCTGCAGACCAATGCAGGCATGTCCCAGGGCGGCGACGGCTCGAAGCTCGCAATTATCGGCCATCACAGTCAAGGAGCCTCGTGCAGGCGCGCACTGACATGGCAGAGCACGCCCTGCTCACTGCCAGCCCAGTCTCCCCACCTGCTCTCGCTGCCAACGGAAAAGTTTTGCGGTGAGCACCCCATTGATGCAGGCCTGTGGCCGCTGGCGGGTGCGGACCCGGCCCTGCTGCAGCTAGTGACAGGATGATGCAACGATCTGTAGGAGCCGATGCCCAGCAACGGCGGCGGGCTCCTGCACAGCAGCGCCGACTCGCCGCTAAAAAGCAGCCACCAGCAGACTGGGCCTGAGATTTCGCCAAGGTGGTTTGGCGGCGCCAGCGCCAGTCAAGGGCAGCCGCACCACCTGCTCAGCACCGGCAACGACCTGCCGCTGAACGGCAGCAGCGTCTTTCCACAGCACGACAGCTGGGTGGCTGGGTGGCGGCCAGGGCGCGCCGTCATTTCTTTTGGCAACAGCAACGGCAGCAGGCAGCAGGCAATGTCTGATGCTGGCGGTCTGCCGCTGAACAGCAGCAGAGCCTTCCCACAGCATGGCGGCTCGTGGCTGGGTTGCGGCTACGGCGCAGCGCCTGGCGTATTTGGCGGCAGCAGCGGCAAAGGATGCGGCAGGCTGCGGGCAGGGTTTGACGCTGGCGGCCTGCTGCATGACGGCGGCGGCGTCTTCCCGCCGCACCCGGCGGCTCGTGGCTGGGTGGCAGCCACTGCACGTCATTTGGTTTCTCTCTGGAAAGGCGCCGCCGCCGCTTCCAAAAAAACACAAATGGTGCGCAGTGGCTGCCGCCCAGCCATGCGCTGCCGTGCTCCGAGAAGGCGCCGGCGCCATTCGGCTGCAGCCTGTCAGCGTCAAGCCTTGGCTGCGGCCTGCCGCCTCCTCCGTCGCCGCAGCTTACGTCAAACAACCCAGGCGGCGGCGTCGGGTTGCAAAGGGAAATCCTGAACCCTTGTGTCTCTCACGAATCAACACTGAGAGGCTGATGGACTTGCCAAAGACCAAAACACACACACCTGGACCAGCGGACCAGGCCGGGCGCCTCGAACTGGATGGTGGCTCGCATGTCGGCGGCGGCGCCCTCCTTCTCCGAGAACAGCGCCCGCTCCTGGCTCTTGTGCTCTTCCGGCTTGCGCGTGAACTTGAGCACGCCTGTGTGTCACAAACGGCCACACTTGGTCGAGCTTTCACATCAGCCAGTCGCGGCTTCAGTGTGAGTGCTGCAGGCGCCACGCCAGCTGCTGAGGATCATGCATCTAGGCTGCAGCAGCCCACAGCAGCTGGGCTCCTGCCTGCGTTGAACACGAAGTGCCTGAGGCTGCATGATGCCTGTGGATCGTCGTAAGCGCACAAGATGGGCGCACCGGGCACGCTGCCTGTGATGGTGGGGCGCTTGTGCTGTGTGCTCAGCTCCAGCGCCATTGGCATGTCTGCGTTGGCGGTGTAGCTGTCGAAGTAGGTAACCTGCGGCACGTGAAGGAGGAGGTCGAATTGAAGGAGGAGGTCGAGTTGAAGGAGGATGAGTTATTGTCGTCAAGCGCAGTCAGCAGAGAGGAGGGTTGGTGCACAAGCGCTGCAGGGGCATCGCCGCTGCACAGCTGCGCTGGTGGGCCGAGTCCTAGCACACGAGTCCCCCGGTTTGCAGCCCCTAAACCCTGAACCGGGGACCGCGCCGCCGCCATGGCTGCCGTACACCATTGCGGCAGGGAGTTGCGTATGGCCGCTACTCATGCACGTCTGATGCTGGTGGACGTTTGCCATGCACTTTTGCCACGGAATCTTGCTGTGGACTCTTGCAGTGGACCCTTGCCTTGGTGCCCAGGCCCGAGCCCTGAAGCTGTTCAAGAAAACCGGCCCCTGCAGTTCCATCACGAACATTACCTGGTGCGCGAATAGGCCGTGGTCCGGGTCCGCCAGGTTTTCCAGCAGCAGCGTGTAGTCGATGGCGAAGTCGCGCACGAAGTCGTCGCTAGTCCACCCTGCAGCATCGTCCAGCTCCGGCAGCACTGCGACATTCCCGACAATTTTGTGTTGGGTTTTCTGGAGGCAGACACGACCGTACAAACATGGCTGGAAGGGTGAGAATAATAGTAGGGATATTCTGCAGGGCAGCGGCGGCCGGAACTCAACACGGCAGGCGCCGCAGCAGTAGGAACGCCAGGGTTCGCGGGGCATGGCTGCGGCCGCAACCATGGGGGAAATGACAGAAGGGGACGGATGCAGCAAACGCAGGTGGTCTGGGCGTATGCTGCCAATGGCTGCAATGGACCCCAAAGCCCACTGTCCAGATGGAAGCTGCCGAGGGGGACTCGTGGGTGGGGAGCCTCAGCACTGGCTGCACCTCACCTGTGAGGTCGTCTGTACTGGCGACGACAGTACTGGGGTCGCCGCTGGGCCGCATCCAGACGATGCCCTGGTGCTCGCACACCGGGCGCGCCGTGCCGCAGGTCTTGCTGGAAAATTTGGCGCCTGCATTGCATTAGATGCCACTGACGCACATGGAACCACTGCTGTGGCATCCAAAACATGCAATGTCTTGCCCCGACACTCCGACATGCACCAGTCTGCAGCAGACACCAGCACTGGAGAATGCCAAAGCATGCAGCAGACCTGGTGGCAGCTGCGGGATCTCTTTGCACTCCCCAGTGTCGCCGTCCAGCTTCCAGCCGTGGTAGGCGCACTGGATCAGGCCGTCCGGCGTCAGCAGGCCCTGCAGAGGAGGCATTTGCAAGTCACCTACATCATGGTCCAGGCTGCAGGAACGGGGTGCAGGCGGCCGGTCAACATTCGTCAGATGCGCAGCGCCCGTGCAGCACCTTGCTGGGCAGACGCCCAGGGGACCACAGCGCCGACTGACAGGAGGCACTTCCGCCCCAGCGCTGCACAGCACACCATCTGCCGGAACAGCCACACGCCGGCGTCTGTCATCGAGATTCGATTCAGAGCTGACTTCCTCGGAGGCGCACCTGGGATAGCGCCGCGGCGCGGTGGGGGCAGCGGTCCACCAGCACAGCGGGACCGCCCGACACCGAGCCGTCGGCGTGCGCGACCTCCGGCCGCCGCACCAACGCATACTGTTGGTCGAACAGCGTGACCTGGATTAGCTGGCCTGCAAGCATGTGGAGGCAGTCCTGTATCCGGAAGGGGGGGTTGTGGGGGTGGGGGGGGGGAGGGGGCAGCTCAGGAGTACAGAGACTCGGTTTCGGCGAGGGAAAGTAAGTGGTGGCAGAGGCAGGACGCGGCTGCGGCGGCCGCCGCCTGCGGCGCCGCAGTCACACCTGCTGCACCGCAGGATACGAGTCGCAGCAGGTGTCTGTGAGAACGGCCATGCACACAGTGCCGAGGCAGGTGCCATGGCTGCCAGGCTGGCGCCATGGCAACGGTTGTGGCAATGCCCGAGGCATGCGCAGCGGTCTGCTGCGCACTGCAGACGTGTGTGCTGTCGGCTGTGTGTGTTTGCCAATGGAATGGCTGTTCTCACCTTCGGGCAGGTCCCGCACGAATGCCACAGGGTACCACTGCGCGGCCCAGTCGAATGCGGCATACGAGTCCTCCGCCGCCTGTGTGCTGCTGGCACCCTTTCCAGCTGCCTTGGAGAGCAGTGGCTCGGGCTGCTGCTGCGTCTGGGCGTCGCTGCCGCGGCCGCTGCTACCGCCACTCTTACTGGTGGTCCGCGGCCGAGTTAGCACAGCGCTGACTGGTGCTGGATCGCGGCAGGGCGGGCGCTGGCTGCTGCGCTGCCAGACACCTGGCAGGGCATGCGGGGTGCCGCCCAATTGTGTTGCCGGCAGCCCGCTGTGAGGTAGTGTGCCCAGCCGCCATGGTGAAAGCGTGCAGGTGCTGGCAAGCCGGCGCAGGCGCAGCAAGCGTGTGGTGCCGTGGCTTGCTGCCTGCGGCGACGGCTGCCGGCTGACGATGATGCCCGCGTGCGCCATATCCGCAGCTCTCGAGGGGGGATGGGGCTGAAGTGGAGGGCTCGTGACGCAAGCTTGCGCTAGGGGCAGTCTGGCTGGGTGACTTCAGCAGCAGGTGTGATGGCGATCCTGCCCCGCACAGGTGGCCGGCCAGTGGCGATAGTGGCTGTGAGGACCGTTCTTCGGTGTGCCCTGAGCAGCAGGAGCTTCAGCGTTACGACACACTCGAAGGCAGTGTCGAGGTGTTCCTCGGGGGACATCTGTCCTGCCGACGCTCCACCTTCAAAGCGGCTGCGACACACAATATCGTGATGTCGATCGCCGCCGCCCCGCCCCCGACGCTTCACCTATCACACAAAATTGTTTTGAGCCCTGCCAGTCTTGACGATGGCCTCTCTTAGAATGACCGGGGCAGTTTGGCAGGCCGACAAGCAATGGCTGGTGTTGACGCACGCTGACACATGCATGCGGTTCGCCGGCGCCGTGACGAGTTGACACAAATTGTCGCAAAACACAAACCACAGTCAGCATGCGTCTGTGATGGGAGGGCTCCACCTGGCTTGCGGTTGTTTGCGGCCGTGCCGTGCGGTTTGGGGGCCAGCAGGGGAACGATGCCTTTCTACTTGCCCACTGGCCCTTGACCTCAGCTCCTGAACGAAAGAGTCAATTCTTTGCAGCAACGGTCTCGTGCCGGAGCTGCAAGCACGCATTGCCTGCGCACCGAAAGCAGTGTCCTGTCGGTACGCGCAAAGGAAGTAGTCGGCCTCGGACCTTTCGACAGCCTGCTCGCGCGACCGAAGTGTCATCAATCCTTTGGGGAAAGAACGTGCACATGAACACATTCTGTGTTCGATACTCGTACATTGGCAACGTTGCGTACCGGAATGACGTCAGCACCAGGTGTAGAGGGAGAGGACACGCATGTGCAGCCAACCTTGGTAATAGCCACTAACCTCAGCAACGCCGCACTGTCCCAGGGTGGGACCGATGTAAACGATGTAAGGCCCAGATGTTCAAGACCGGTCGCAGCGGCCGCAGCCATATATATACGTCCGCCCCAAACCCTTTCCGCCCTGTGTCGCTGCCCCGAGCCGCCATCGCCGCCATCGCTGCCGCAGCGGCCGCCAGCGCATGCGTCGCGTCAATAGCAGTCCTTCCAGGCCCATGCGTTCTGGTCCAGGTACTCTTGCGTGGCTGACCGCAGACCCAGGTTCAGCCGCACCTGCGACTCTGTGCACGGCTCCCGGGTGACGGGGTCGAATTTGCCCACCTGCGACAGCACATGCAGGGTGAGCCGGGAAGACGCCCAGAGGACGGCGGCCAGCATGATTCGCCTTGCTGAGGCTGGCAACGCAGGCAAAGGACACTCACGAGTTGGCGCTCAGTCCGCTGTGCAACCGCTGACTGCACGATGGCTATCCAACGAGTACTAGCGGGCCCACGAGGCAGTGCGAATGTGCAGAGGTTCCACCGGCAGAGCTCACGCTTTTGAGGTGGTTGAGCAGCGCTGAGCGCTCGTAGCTGAGGCCGCTGGGCGTGGTCACCGGCTCCCGGAAGGGCTGCGGCACCACATAGACAGAACGGATCGAGCACACATCTCGGTTCCAGTTTGGCTTGCTGTACCTACTTCTGCAAGACTTCCACAGAACACTCCCAAGAGAGACGGCTGCAACACCACGTGCAAGTCGGCAAGGGGCAGAGGGTCTGCTACCAGCACAGGCTTTTGCCATTGCTGAGCTGCAATCCACAGCTAGCAGCAGGGGCCAGCGCCAAGCAGGCAAGGCTCCTGGCTGGCGAGTCTTTTAGGAAAGCATTGCTGAACAGGGGATGAGTTACCTCCAGCGTCAACCGGCAGGCGAAGGCATTGCTGAACTCCCCCGGTGTGTCCGGATGCGCAGCGTCATCAAACAGCCGCTGCAGCGCGGCGTTTTCCGACTGATGCCGCTCCTGTAGCTGCGGCGCAGTGCCATTCTGCGCGCACGGAACAAAACTACAACCAATTGCCAAGCTGGAGAGGATAACATTTAGAGAATAGCCTTGATACTGCAAGGGAAAGATGCAGCGTCAGTATGTGTGCAGTGGCAATTTAGGTGACCGTCCAGTTGCGCACACGTGTCTTGATGCCGCAGCGACCACATCACCGCAGTCCCCTGCCGGCACATGGCCCAGAAAGGTACAGGGCACTGCATCCCGTGCTGCGCTTCCCGCTGTTGATGCAGCACAGCCATGCCGACGCACTCCCGTTATGTTGCCACAGCCGGTGCCCCCCGGGCGGCAAACCGCGTCCATTGAGACAGCACCCTGCTCGCTGCCAGGCCGTACAACCACGCGGCGCCGCGTGTGATGCCTGCGCACTTCGGCAAACACACAGCGCGGGCAGCACCTGGCAGCCGTTGAGCTCGCCGCCCTGCAGCGCCGCCAGCGCCGCGGCCAGCCGCGCTTTGAGCATCGCCCGCTCCGCGGTGCGCTGGGCGGACTCGTCCTCCCACCGCCGGTACTTTGCCACCGCCAGCTCGTGCCAGATCTCGTCCTTGATGCTGTCGCCGCTGCTGCGTGCCACCTCCAGCGCCTGTGCATCCAGGGGGCTTGCTCGTTCAGGGTAGATGCCCAATGCCATGCGGCTCGCCGGAGCGGGTCATGGAAGCTCCTTCACTGGAGCGGCGCGTCGCAATGGCCTCCTAGACGCTCAGTGCAGGTGTCTGACGCCGGCCGAGCGCTGCAGTTGCGCCGTAGCTCCTGCCACTGCTGGCTTTCGCACGACAAACTGCCTCTGCACGTTGGCAGGGATTTCAGGGTCGGCGGGCGCCGCATATCTGCGCCCGACACATGGCGGCTGGTCGTCATGGAAAGTCGAGAACATGGCCTCCATGCAGCGCCCTGGCTGCTGAGCTGCTGAGCAACGAATACTATATTGCCAAGAGGAATCTAGACCCAAGAGAGCTGCCAAGCGAGGCAGTCAGCCTTCAAGGGTCTTGGCAACCAAGTGCCCACCCGTGTCAGGTGTTGGATGGCCTCGTGCAGCTCGCCCGTCTCCCGCAGTCCCAGCCCCAGGTAGTAGTGCCCCTGCTCGGGCAGACAGTGCACACTGGCCTGTCGGCCACACCTCGATGCGTTGCAGGCATGCCAACCTCATCGGTCTGCTGTGCACCGAGATGATGCTGACGATGCAGAGGCAGACGATGCCAGCAGGCTAGGGGCAGTGCATGGTGTGTCCATCCACTCCGCGAGGATCCGACCTTCATGGAGTCGACATCCAGCCGCAGCGCCGCGCGGCTGTCCTCGACAACCTTCGGCCAGTCGCCGCGCTTCTTGTGGCAGAATGCCCGGTTCGTCAAGAGTGCTGCGGCGGCAGGAGCATGCGACCGGTCAACTGCACGGACTCCCATGCCACGCCGAGCACGCATGTACCTCGACAACGTCACGCAGCGCCGCCATGCGGGCAGGTTCACAGCCGCGCCGGCGTAGGACACCGGCGCCGGCGTAGGACACGCACCGGGCGCCGGGTTGAGCGTTAGTGCCTCGGTGTACCGCTGCGCAGGTACACCAAATATATATCAAGGCATGCAAAACATGCAAACGCCGGCTGCCAAGTCAGACTTCAGATTCCTCAGACGCCACCAGCCGCGCGGTCATGACGGAGCACGGTGCTCATACCTCGAGCGCTGCGCCGTACTTCCCCTTTGCGAACAGCGTGTTGCCCTCGACGCGCAGGCTGTCGGCCGCAGCCTTGTCCGCGGCAGACGGCGGCATGGGGGCTCGCCGCTGCCAGGAGTCCTGCGCCGGAATTGGGTGGCGCTGCTTGGAGTGCGGCTTCCCCATGCTCACTCCATGCTCGGCTGGGCCGCCGCGACAGCAGTGCGCCAGACGCTGTGCGAGGCCTGGGGCGCTGGCCTGAGGGGATGCCAGGACTGCTGGTCTAAATGCGGGTTGACAAAGCCGAAGCAAGGTGAGGAGCTGGTACAGTAGTGTGAGACTCTCGGCAGGCTCCGTCTTCAAGGTCCGTGACCTGTTGCACGAGCTCTTCTGAGACAAAGCTGTCTTCGACGGGATTTTGCCAGCACAGGTCTGGAACGTTGCCTTGAAACTTCTCCTGAGCTCTGATCATACAGGTGACGTGATGATGACCTGGTGTCTTCAGGGTTTAGCTGGGCGGTGTACTATTACTGTAACAACCCTTCAGTGCCCGTTTGCTGATGCCCGCACTGCTGGTTTGCGCGCCGCTGCCGGATCACTGTTTCCCTTTGTTCTTCAGCACGCGCCGTCCAACAAAGCCACCACTGCTGCTTGGACGCTACACCTTGAAACTGTGCGCAGGCACATGTACGTGCAGCTTTCCGGGCGCCAGGTAGCACTTCAGCAATGGCGCTTCGTGCAGACGGCGCGGCAGAACGACGTGGTTGACGGCGGTCGCCGCCGCTGCTGTCGTTGCTGCCACTGGCGACGGGCAGCGCATCCTGCTGATCGGACGGCTGTGACAAGCTCCCGCTGACGGCATGCCCAGGAGGGTCAGGGGATGTCACGCGACGCGTCCGCCTGACGGTGATAGACACGAACTGGGCGCCCGATTCCACTCTGACGTCGCCGGTGGTGCAGCCGAGCGGCGTCTCGACCGCGATGACATAAGTGCTGGCGGCGCCGCGGGCGGTCGCATCTCTGTACACCTTCAAGGCAGTGAGAAGATAAAATCGAATATGAGGCGCTCTCGTGATGCTTGATGAAATCAAGAGAGCTCCTCCTGCCGCTGTCAGAGAAATTCGTTAGCCATCTGACGGTGCATGCCCGTCTATGTGACTCGCCCCGCGCCGATGCTATGTTCCCTCCACAAGCTGGCCGCCAGACCGTGGAGCAACAGCAGGCAGCGATGCCGCGCCCCCATGGCAATGCAACAGCTTGAAGGCAATGTGGGGCATGCACCTTGGCAGTACATCCAGGTATGAGCAGCTCCATTTGTAGCGCCCCCATGTTTGCCTGCTCCTGTTGAGCGCCCACTGCATTGCCTGTCCCACCTGCAGATCACTTCAGCTTCCTGTGCATGTGGCCAGCGGTAAGCAAGGTGTGCTCCTCCCTCCAGTGACGGTGGAACACAAACAGGGCAGCCTTAAAGCCCTCTGCGCAAGGGTGTACCTGCGGAGGGCGAGGCCGCGGCTGCTGAAGGGCGCGACTGCTGAGGTGTTCCCTGCGGGACCTCGGGCATGCCCTGCGAGGCGACTTGTGGTGTATCACCGTCGCCCCACCTGCGCAGCCGGGAAAAGCAAGCTCTCACACAGACATCGTCCGACTGCATGGCGAAGCAGTTTCCATGTTTAGAAGACTCGTGTATGGCGTAGCTTGGAGAGCACGTCGCACGAGCACGCAGGCATGCTCACAGACCGTATCTGGATGGTAGGTTGGACTTGAAACGGATATCACCGGGTGCACCCGATGCTCTGGAACTGCTGAGCGTTCGTCTGCTGACTTTCGGTTGCCATATATCGGTGGCAGGCTGGCAACCTGCCATGTCGGCAGCGGCATGCCGCAGCCACACCTAATGTGCCGTTCTTGCTGTGGCTCTGAGCAAAAACGTGATGTGCTGCAATTTTGATCCTTCTGACTGACGTCGCTGCAGACTTCGCCTGCATGTTGGCCGAGCCTCGGAGCACAGCATGCCCAGCACTTGCATGACGTGACCAGGGTGACGAAATGTGAGCCGCTGCTAGCAGATTCGCTCCTGGGTGGCCAAATCGGGGACACACCTTCTCGACGGTGGCCATTGCTCTGCACAAACCTGTGTCTGTTGCACCCACGATCCACGCGCTGCAAGCACATCAACCCAGCACAATGGCCGCCATGACGACGATGCTCTCCCAGCAGACGCGCCCACTGGCGCCCGCAGCCGCTGGCCGCGCCAGCCGGGCGGTCGTGCCTGCAGTGTTCGGCGTGCAGAGGCCGGCCCTGCGCATGCAGGTGCGTGGCCCCCGAGCTGGGTTGGCTCAGTGGCGCTCACAAAGTTGATCGTCGGCGACGGAGCCGCCAGCGGGCGCACTGGCCGCCCGGAGGCTTGCATAGATCAGGCCATTTGTAGGCCCGTCGCCGTTGTTGGCCACAGACTTGGTCACGTCGTTTCGCACTGCGTGTCCGACTGCAACCCAGTACACGCCTGGTACCCTGCAAAGGCGTTGGTTCCTAGCTCATTCCGCTCTGCTGCTTGGTTTGAAGCACTCGTGTCGCAGGGTGACGTGCAACGTCCTTGCAGCAAAGCGGCTTGCCCCTGCTTGATCTGCTTCTCCCTGCTTCTTCCAGGCGCCTCGCCGCCAGCAGATCGTGGCAGCCACGTCTGGCAGCCAGAACGAGGCAGTGGAGGATGCACAGGTCGACATCGAGAAGGTTGTCGACGACCTGAAGGAGCGGGTGAGTTGCTGAGCCCCTCTCCCTCAGTCACAGTGATGACAACCTTCCTCGGGCAGCATGACGTGTTCACGAGCCGGTTGGAGAGCCCCCTGGGCCAGCAGCGTGGGACAGCTGCCGCGCTGCTGCCACCGCACACTGGTGCGCCTACCAGCAGGCAAGGACCGTTCCACCCAGGTCCGCAGGTTGTCACTTGACACGGGACCATCGTCCCAGTAATGCAGGCTGGCAAGCAACTGTGCATGACCTCGAACACGCGGCATGCATCGCGCCACACTGCACAAGTACACCTTGACAAACCCGTCTCAGAGGTTCTTATATGCTCTCTGTGCGGACGCAGTGGGAGAACACGGAGAACAAGACGTCGGTGGTGCTGTACGCCGTCGGCGCGGTGGTCGTCGTCTGGCTGACGTCGACCATCGTGGGCGCTGTCAACAATGTGCCGCTGGTGCGGGTTATTCCAACGCAAATCAAAATGCTGCTGCTGCTCCTGTGTCGTGTGACCAATCAGCAGGACTGGCCTGTTGTGATGACAGCAGCACCGTCTAGTCAGCAGCATGACCCGCACACTCGAGCTGGCAGTCGACCTGAACGTCGGCATGCAGCAGGCGGCGGCAGCTGCCACACGCTCATGCAAGCCATGCATGTGCATGTCATGCCAGTGCTCCAATCCAGCCGCATCGTCCTGCGCAGCTGCAGCAGTCTGAACCCTGCTTACCCACCAGCAGAAAAGCTCGTCGCCTCGCCTGCTGAAGGGCGTCTCAATACCCTTCCACCGTTGCCGCAGCTGCCCAAGCTGCTGGAGCTGGTCGGTCTGGGCTACTCTGCTTGGTTCACATACCGCTACCTGCTGTTCAAGGTGGTCCTCCTGCCCCTCCACTTGCTTGTCATAGCAGGACAAGATGCTGCATCCTCGTCACCTGCGTTGACAGTCCCCAGCGAGCGGCATGAGCCCATCGCACTCATGAGCGGATTCAGGTGCCTGGCCTTTGCTCTGATTGTTTACACATACCGTGCTACTGCAGTCGAGCCGGGAGGAGCTCATCGAGGACGTCGAGGAGCTGAAGAAGAAGGTGAGCAATGCTTGCAGAGCTGGCAGCTGCCACTCGCGATTGTTTGTCGTTTTCATGGGACACGCTCGCCGCTGCTTTCCTTGTCATCATTGGCATGCAGCGCGCAGCAGCGCCGACCTTGCTGCTGTCCTTGCAGCCAAAAAGGAGAGCCGGCTTGAGTGTTTCGGCGTTTCCCACCATGCGAATTTCTGCACTGCAGATCACCGGCGCTGTGGAGGACTCGTAGATGGGGCCTGTCGGGGTGGCTCGCGCCTGCCATTTTGCCGCGTGGGTGGTGGTGTTTCGGTATTGTTTTTGGTCCGGAACGATTCATCATTGTTACATTGGTGTAGACTAGAGACTCTGGACGTCCGTGCTCGATTTGTGACGGCACGGCTCAAGCAACGCTCCCGCTGGCAGTTGACACCGGTGGCAATTCGAATGCGTGACGACCCACCGCTGAAGGTCATGTAGTTACCGAGGAACAACAAAGCCCGTTCCACCCACACGATGAGGAGGGCAACTCAGCCAATGGAATTTACAGCCATGTGTCAGGCACTGGAGCGGACGGGGAGGAGAAGACGCGATCTCGTTCCTGTGCAGGGTGCCCAGTGATATTCTACTGTTTACCTGCCTGCTGACGAGTCTAGAAAAGATTCTCACCATGGCACAGGACGGACGTGGGACAGCACTTCCCCGACCGCTCTGCACTAAGTTTGTGAATGCTGCAGCCTTCACCGGGGTGCAGCCTCCTGCCTCGCATGCCCACTGCTCAGGTCACTGCCCCGCCCCACCCCCGGCCTCTACCCATCCCCAGCCTGCTGCTGCAGGAAGCAGCCATGCACCAGCAGTCGCGTGCACAGCTGCGCAGCTCGATCCTGCCATTCGTTTTCGGTTTGCTCACAGTTCGTCCCGTCCAATGGCGTCTAACTCCGCCTGAGCTGCCTCTGCCTCCGCCTGCCACCGCTCCTGCAGCGGCCGGCTGCACAGGCTGGGCGTCCGCAGCTGGGCAGCATACACGCAGCGGCTGGGCTCGCTGATGGCCGTCAGCTCCTCCTTGGCGCCGCACGACAGCTTCACCTGGAAGATGGTGCAGAGACGTGATAATTAGAAAAGGGCAATGGTATGCAACTCGCAGCAGCTGCGCGTGTGCCGAGGCTCGGGAGACGAGCCCGAACTACACCCACGACAGCCGGCGGATCCTCTCGATGCCACAACTGCCGCAAACCCCACGCCAGAGCTAACGACCGTGCGATCTGCGGCTGGACAATGAGAGGCGGCGACAGGGTGGCAGCGAGCGCTGACTGCGACTCAGCGTCTGCCGGCCTGGCTGCTTGCCTGGGAGCAGGGGGGAACCTGCCGGGGCGGCAATGCCTGTTGAGATTTCCAGCAAAGAATGGAAGCACGCCGGTGTCGCGCCCAGGCGCACCTTGATGCTGCGCGCGGGGCCAGACCAGCAGGCCGCCCCCTGCTCGAAGGCCATTGCGCTGTAGTCGCCCTCGAACCGCTGGAAGGACCCAAGGCTGCAGGGCACGCGCCACAGCAGGCTTCATACTAGGCTTGGTGACTTTCAACATGGCAGGCGCCGTTCTGTCTGTCCCACGGCACCCGCCAGCAGAGGAGGGAGGCGGTGTAATGTTCCCACAGTCCCACATTCCCACGACGGTATTCCAGGACACACGTGCTCCTGCTCGCATGCGCTGGCAGCGCGGCGGCAGGGGCGCCACTGCTCCGACACAGGACCCCGGCCACGCCCAGCCGCCGGGAACACAAGCCCGCCACATCCCCGGCACCCAACGCAAGCCCCCAATGTGGGCAAACAGGACAGGAGCAATGCAGGGACCATACAAAGAAAAAAACCAGAGAAGTCGAGCGTTGAGCAGTGTTTTCACCTGGTGCTGCCGCCGCCCTCCTTCTGTGCAGCGCGCCCAAAGGGGCATACCTCGTAGGTGTACTTGTCCTGTTTCGCAGTGAAGCACTGGCCGTCCAGCGGCAGGAAGGCGTCCTCTGGGCCGTAGTCCCTCTTTAGTTTCCCCTCCAGGTCGGCGGCCTCGGCCTGGAGCTCCGACAGGCGGCCGGACTTGTCGGAGTGCGCGTCGCGCGCCGCGGCGGCGGCGGCCTCCAGCCGCTCCAGCTCCGCCGCCGCCACTGCAGGCACATGGGGAGTGACGAGTCAAGAGGCGAGTGGGGGCGGAGGTGCCGAACAGCCAGGAGGTGGGACATTGAGTTCTCAGCGGCTTCGTGAAGCGCCAGCTCCACGGCCGCCACTGCAGTTTGGAAAGGGTGCAAAGAGGAGAATGCTCGGAGTCAAAACTGGAGGTGCGATTGGGGACACTCCACGCTAGCGGCTTCCCGTCGCTTCAGCTGCCACTGCGCAGCATGAGGATGTGCGAGTGGGAAGAGGATCATAACGTGTTGCAAGGCAGGGCATTGCACACTGCGGCGACGATGGCCTCCCGCCGCTCGCGCTGCGCTGCCGGCAGTGCCTGGCAGGTGCTGCTGCGCAGCAGAAGTAGTCAAAGTTGCCTTGCTTATCTATGGGGACGAATTCAAAGGGTGTGCTGTAGGACTTTGGGCTGGGCAGCCGCGGCATATCGGAAAATAACACATGAATACATCAAGAGGCTTTGCAACTTGCCGGCGGCTTACGGGTGCTGCAGCGCAGGCTGCCAAACCAGAACAAACAGCGACCAGTCGACACGAAGTAGACAGTCGGGCCTCCCTGTGACGCTGAGCAAGCCTTACAATGTAAGGCAGCCGTTGTTGCTCACCTGGCTTGCGCTTGACCAGGCTGCTGACCCAGTTCAGCCCCCGCTGCAGCGAGCCGCCAAGGCCAGGCCTGAGCGCTGAATGCAGCGCTTCGTCTGCTTCCTCCCCTTCCTCTGCAGCCTGCTCGCCGTCCTCAGCCTCCGCCGCCGCCGCCTCTGCTGCCGCCTCCTCTTCCAACGCCTCCTGCAGTTCTAGGACAGTGACGGCATTGGAAGAGGCACGTCGTTCAGCCTCGAGCAGCTGCGGGTCAGGAGTGGAGGTGACCGCCCGGCGCTGCGACCGCAGCCGCCGGCCTTCGCCTGCCTCTGCAAGATGTAGCTCCGCAGCCGTCCGTGGGCCAGAGAAGCCACCACACAGTCACGTGTGGTTTTGGCAAGTGCTCATGCTTTATCAGCTCGGTCGGCCATGCCGCACCGGTTGCTGTGTGGCTCCTGCATCTCGAACTGCTGAAGCGGAAGAAGAATGTGTTCGGCTATCTGCAGACACTGTGTGCTGGCAGCAATTGCACCTCGCCGCTCTCCTTTCCCGCTGCCGTCAGCATGACGTCTGCGTGGGTGACAACTGACTCAGCGCCGCTGCGCAACCTCCGCATGAGATTCCCGAGCCTTGGGCCGATCGTGCTGTCTCCAAATGCCCAGAAACCCACCTCTTCTGCGGCCTCCTCCTCGGTCTCTAGCTCTGGCTCCTCCTCTGGCGCTTCCTCCTCTCCTTCCTCTGCCTCCTCTGCTTCCTCCGCCTCCGTCTCGTCCATCGCAGTCTCCGGCGTGTCCGACGACTTCACCCACTGTGCCATGGTCTCACGCGCACGCTGCTCATCTGTCTTCTCGGCCTCCCCTGGCGGGGCCTGCGGACGCAGGGAGCACAGGCCATGTCCACCCTCTCTTGGGGTCAGGCGTCCGCGGGGGCTGACATGCGTAGCAGGGCTCGAGCAGCATCATAGACCACAGAGTGGCGGACAGCAGATCGAGCAATTCACTTTATTGGCTTTCACATTGGCCAGACATGAGGTCTGACCAAACAGCCAAACAAGATATCACAGGCAGCCCTGCGAACTCCATGCCCATGGGCTGAGTACCTCCTCGAGTGTTTTCCCCCAGTCACAGCGCACCTCAGCGGCGGGCCCCGGTGCAGCGGCTGGCTCGCCGAACGAAGACCGCGCGGCAAGGTCTGCCAGCGTCTTGCCCTGCTTGGCCAACGCCGCCTGCATCGCCGCATTGGCTGCAGCCAGCGCCTGCGGAGGCGTGGTGGCGCAAGGACGACATCAGCCAGCAAGGCGAGGGGTGCTTGATGTCAGCCCCAGCGCTGAGCGCATGCACGCATGCCAAGAACGGCCACCACACGGCAGTAGAAAGCTGCTGCCCGTCGCCGACTGCTTCAGGGGGCAGGCATCGGCAGCAGGCTTGTGGGCCTTTGCTCAATATGTGACGGCGCGCTCGAGCGCCACTACATGCGTCCGAACTTCCTTATCAGGGCTTAGGGTAATATCCAGGATGCCGGCAAGCAGACATGGCCTCACATCCGTGCTGGTGTCGGTTTTGACTGAGCCGGAGCCGCCGGCGGCCCGCTCCGCTTCTGCCGCCTTGGCATTGCGGTCGTCGCTGCCCAAGGCCTGCTGCTGCTGCTGCTGCTGCTGCTGCTGCGCCGCCTCTGCCGCGGCGTGCTTTGCGTCCTCTGCTGCCAGCATCTCCGCAGCCGACTTGCCCAGCGCTTTCTTCATCGCTGCATTCGCGGCCGCCAGCGCCTGCAGTGGTGTGTCGCCATCGCTCAGCTCGAGAATGAAAAGACCATTGTAGCGATAGGTGCGCCTGAATGCTGCATGCTCAGTGCCAGTCGCTGCGGTCTGCCACTGCCAGAATGCGAGCTTGCATCGCTCTGAGCGCGCCGAAAGCGGCGCTCACACTTCTCGTACAATGCGCCTGAAACACTGGAGGTGCCGAACGAAGGAGGCGCTCACGTCGGGGGAGTTGTCGAAGGAGATCTGGCCCGACCCGCCGGCGGCCGCCTCCGCCGACTTCGGGCGGCCCCCGTCGTCCGGCCCCAGCAGGTCGTCCCCGTCTCCTGCTTCCTGCTGCGCCGCGGCCGCCGCCGCGGCCGCCTCAGCCGCGGCCGCCGCCTCGGCGGCGGCGGCCTCCGCTTCCGCCTCGCGCTGCGCCTTCGCCGCCGCCCGCCGCTCCGCTGCGGCCTTCTTTGCGGCCTCCGCCGCCGCGTCAGCGGCCTCCTTCCGCTCTCTGGCCGCCCGCTCTTTTTCCTCCGCTGCCTTCTTGGCGTCTGCAAACCCACAAAAGACAGGTTGTTATCAAATTTCTCATAGTCAAATTTCTCATAGTAGTTTCTCATAGTGTCTCATAGTCATAGTCGGCCAATGCAATCTGGAAGGGCGAGGCGGCCGCCTTGCCAGCGGGACTGCCTCCTACATGCGACCAATAGAGCTCATGCTCGGGTGCAGCGCTGCCGACGAGGGCGGCCCACGGCGCAGCCGCCCTCATCTCCCCGCGGTGTCGGTGCGTGCTGGCGTGAGGCGGGATGACACAGAAGCATGGGACGGCACGGCGGCCACAAGAACTGAGCGCGCAGTCTGTCAGGACGCCCACCCTCGAGCGCCTTGACCTGCGGCTGCAGCGCCGCTTCCTCCTTCCTGATGGCCTCAATGCGCGCCTGCCACTTCGACTTGGACGTCCCCGCGTCCCGCACCCGCTGCCGCCGCACCTGCAGCCGGACGGACACTTTCACACCTGAGAACCTACCACATGCAGGCCTGCCGGGCTACAAGAGGGTTGAGGCTTGCGGCTTGTTGCACGCCCGGGGGGGCAGCGGGGTGTGCACCGTCCCCAAATGCGCGCGACGGAGCTGAGCGTGTAGCGCGTGATGTTGGGCAGTGACCGCAGGAGGAGCTTGAACCAGTCGCGTCTGCGTGCCGTGGGCGCCCTACACAGCACCGGAGACCCCACCTTGTTGCCGGCGCCGGCCTCCTTTGCGGCAGCCTGCAGCGCCTCCCTTGCCGCCTGGCCCTTTCCGGCGCATGTGTTGCCGCACACGCCGTGCACCTCGTCCGAACCGTCGCAGCAGTCTGCAGGGAGAAGCTGCAGAATTACTGCAGGCTCGGCTTGATTGCAGCAGGGCGAGTGCTGCGGTGTGATGACGCTGAGTGAGTCCGCCACATGGACGAGCGCAGCGCTGCGAGATCGACATGGCAAGAGATGGCATTCGAATGTGCATTCGCACAAGCCGGCCCGCGCGTTTTGGCAAGCAGGTGTAAAGTGCCACACACCGCAGATGCCGTCGTCCACGAAGGAGGCCTTCAGCACCACCGGCTGGTGGCCCCGGTTGCGGCAATAGAATGTGCCGGCCGTGCAGGCGCTTGAGCCGGGCTCGTCGCTGCCGTCGGCGCAGTCGCAGTAGTTGTCGTTCAGCGCCGACGCCGGCACCGTTTTCGAGCCATCGAAGCAGGCGAAGGCGCCGCTGGCTTGCGCGTCAGCGTAGAGTGAAGCCTTTGCCGGATCAACGCCTCTCAGCGCCGACGAAGCGGCGGCGACGCCTGCCAGGCATGCAATGCCCAGCAGCAGCATTGCTGCAGTGGCACGCATGCCGACACAGCGGCCGGGCACTGCACCAGGACCGCAGATCACGTGATGGTGTAGGTGCGGCTGCAGACGCGCCGCCTGCCTGCGCCAGCGGCGCTGCAGACTCTGGCAGCGTCCGCTCTTCAGACTGCGATGGCCTCAACACTGGCAAAGATGCGTCTGGGCCAAAATTCTCTCAGCGTTTCCAGCTAGTTTCCAAATCAGCCTTTCCAGAGCGGAGAACAGCTGGTTTGCCGACAGTGGAAAGGAAATTATGGTTTCCCTTCACCACTACTCTCACCTTGACAGACTTCACAGCTGACAGCATTTGACAAACATCCGAGATGTGTGAAGCAATTGAAGATCGGCTACCGAGGCTGGCAGGGCGGTATGTCGAGGCCTGGTGCTCGCTGCTGACACGATCGCCTTCCGATAGCCAGGCGCAAGCCGATGAAGAGACCTTGCGTTCCCTGCTGCGTGCTCTGGGGCGCCTGTTTGTGGCTGGCTACGACCCGGCTCCGCTGATCGTGATGCATGTGCCGAGACACACGCAGCAGGTAACCCCGCCTCCGCCGAGCGGCGTTGCACTCCTGACAGAGTCCAGCTCCAGGCTTCGACCTGCATCTGCTGAGGATGTTGAGGATGTAGCAGCCGCCCAGCAGCAGCTGCAGGCGATTGAGCGGCAGCTGTCGGACGCGGCGGCGGCATGCGCTGATGCCGCTGCGGCGCTGCGCGTGGCGCTGCATGCCAGCGGCCGGTTTGCGCTGCTCGCTGAGTGCCTTCTGACAGGTGCTCGAGGCCGCAACATCATCACAAGACATCCATGCATTGTGCTACATCAAGTTGCTTGCATCAACAGCTGCATGCACGCAAATGGGTGCAGCCAGATGGCCAGCAGTTTCTGCACGACCATTAATGCAAGCACGCCATGCGACAGTGCAGCTGCATGCTTGAGCATCGTCAGACATGACCTTCGTTTTCCAGGCTCATCATTCCGATTAACACGTGCATGCCTCTGGCGAAGACGGCGCGTTCATCCTCAACTTGAATCTGACTCGGCTCGTAGTGGTGGCGGGAGAGTGGCTGCCGCGGGTGCCGGCCGCATCGAAGATGCTGGAGGCCCTGTTCCTTCAGGCGCCCGCCTCTGCCATGCTGCTCGCCCTCGTCTCGTGCGTCACTCCTCGATTGCTGGGCATCTGGTTTCCTTACCTTGACTCAAAGCCTCATTGCAGATGCGCAACATTTTGGCAGATGAAATGCCTGATCTGCGGTTCCGCCTGGACGCACCGGACCAGGCTATGTCCATTGTCGATTGGAACAGGCACCTGGCGCTGGTGCAGCCGGAGGCGGCTGCGGGGTCCACGCTGCATGTTGCGGCGCTGGCCGCAGACTTTGCCGCGGCGCTGCTGGCGCGGCGCTTTGTCGCGCCCGGCGGCGGCGGCATCGCAGAGCTCGTTGCAGAGGCTGCAGCAGGTGCAGTCTTGCGGCCTCATCGTGAAACAGCCGTGGCCGCAAACCATCCCTTGGAAGAACCTTTTCTTGGCTTGCACCGACCCTGGCATTCCTGAAGATGCAGATGGGGGTGCGTACGCAGAGGGCCACAGCCGCGAGGTGGCCGCGGCGGTGGCGTCGGTGCCAGACCGCGCCGCCACTGCCGGCGAGGCCGCACTGCAGCCCGCTGCCTTTGTGCCGCACCTGGTCCGACAGCTGGCGCCCGCGGCTGCTGCTGCCGCCTCTGGCGCCGCAGCCGGCCCGCTGCGGCAGCCTGGGCAGCAGTCGGAAAGCGCCGGCGCTGCCGGCACCGGCGACGGCAGCGCGGCTCTAGCCGCGGGCGGTACCGGCGGGCGGCCTGGACCTGCGCGGAGTTCGGGTGCGACGCCGGCAGGCAGATTTGCGGGGGACGTTCTGGCTCGGCTGTGCCGCCGCGGGCATGCGCAGCTGGCCGCCGCCGCGCTGTGGGGCCTGCTGGGCTGTGGGGAGGCGCAGCCGCCGCCAGAACGTGGGCGGCTGCCGGGCCGGGATCCACCAGGCAGCGAGCCCGGCGGCATGCCAGAGTCTGCCTCAGTCGCTGCGCCTGCTGACCGGGCCGCGGAGGGCGCCGTGCCTGCAGCGGCGGCTGCGGCGGCGGCGGAACTCGTTGCCGCCGTCGAGGACGCCGCAGCGCTCGAAAAGCTGCTGGAGGCTCTGCTGCGGCTGCTGGACGGCTCTCGGGCGCCGCGCAGGCAGCCCATCTCGCGCGCCGGCGCAGCAGAAGTCGCAGCGGCGGGCGGCAGCGGGGACGCACAATGCGGCGTCGGCACACCCGAGTCGTTTGGCCCAGCAGCTGTCGTGCTGGCGGACCTGATCGCTCGGTGCGACCTCGGACGAGCTCTCAATGCATGCAGACGGCACTGGCCGGCAGCTGCGACGCACGCTGCTGTGCGCCACACAGCCTGCGCACCCTGCACGTCAGCCCAGTCTGGCGTCAGCCACTGGACATGTCATCACGCCAATCAACGTGGGGGTCGCGCTCAGTCTGAACGCTCACAGCATCTCTGGCACAGGCGCCTGTGGGACCGCCCGGGCGTGCGCTTCGTGCTGGCTGATCGGCTGCTGCTGACGTGGTCGCTGCCGCTGCCGGCGCTGCACTTCGTCGTCTCGCTGCTGGCGCTCGCGCCAGAGGAAGCAGGAAGCGGCCCGGCGGCGCTGCTGCCCGCTGCGCTGCGCGTGGCGCAGTTGTGGGGTGACAAGACCACACTCACTCAGCTGCCGCCGGCACGCCAGGTACTGATCCTCTCATCAGCCTGACTCCCAGCAAAGGAAACTCCAATGTGACACAAGTCGGCTGGGCAGCTGACCCTTTGCCCGCTGTAGCCTGTGTTCCTGGGGAGCGGTGCGTAGGTGGGACAGGCGGCAAGACGCACCTTCTGAAGAGGGATGGCATGCTGCCAGCTCAAAGCATGCTCCTGCCCGCTAGTGTGATGGACACCAATATGCACCGCTACCTGGCGCCAGTAGTGCCGCCGCCTTTGGCAGTGCCTCCATTCCCAACCCGGCATGAAAACTTCGCCGCTCAGGCGTACCTGACGGAGGCGCTGGCAGCGGCAGTGGCCACTCTCGGGCGAAAGCAGCTGGAGGGCGATGCGGCGCTGCTTCCGGCGCTGCTGGCGGGCGTTGGCGCGCGGCTGGACAGCCCTGATGCCACAGTCAGGTGGGGCCCGGAAAATTCGTTTGGTGTGCTGCGGTGTGCTGCGTTGTCAGAGGATGTGCAATTCTCTGGTGCAATGTCGGGAGCCAGGGGACTTCAGACTCCAAGACGATGGGCTCGAGCCGACTCGCGCTGCATACCGCCGGCTGCTCTTGAATGGTCCAACGCCCTGTTGACTGGACGTGCGAGGCCTCAGATGATCGCACTGACTTGCTCCGATTCCGGAATGGAACGTCACATGGATCGTCATGGGCACAGGCGGCAGGGCATGCGGCTGGGGACGCTGGTCTCGATGGTGCTGGACCCCTCGAAGCCGGCGCTGTTCGGCGACGGCATCGATCTGGCGCTGCTGCCGCACGAGGCCTGGCACGCCAGCGTTGCGGGTGGGGAGCCTTTGATACCCGTTCACGCGCCCTGATCGTGCGCTGGTCGTGATAATTCCCGAGGCCTTGCCCCCCATGGTCCAGCAGAGCCTTGCAGGCCAGAGCGCGTTCATTGCAGGGGCCGACTGCCGGCCAGTGCTCAGAGCCGTTCTGAGCGCCTTGGCCGTCACATCTGTCCTTTGCGCACCTGTATTGGACAGGCCCTTGCGAGCTTGCGGTCCTCAAACCGAACAGTTCCGACCTGGAGGCCGCACCGCAGGCCCGCCCGCTGCAACCAGCCGCACTGGCCCTGCAGTCCGGCGCCGCGGCTCGCCGCAGGGCACGCCCGAGGCCGGCGCTGCGCCGGCGGCGGCGGCGCCGGCGGCGCGGCAGCGGGAAGGGGAGGAAGGCCCCGGCACAGAGACCGACAGCGACGACTCCCTGCGACCCTACGACCTCTCAGAGGGCGAGGACGAAGGTGCTTCCTGCTTTTGTTTTCAACACAAAGGACTCCGCTGCGGCATGTTTGAAACACAAGGAACTCCGCTGCGGCAGAAGCGAATCTGCACGAAAAGCCTTCTAAACCTGGCCCTGCCTTGCATCACGGTGCTGCACGTCCACGGACACTCGACGTGCCGTGCGCCGTGCAGCTTTCGCCGGGGTGCGACGCACCGCCCTCTGCATGCTGCCCGCATTGAAGTGGTCATGCGACCCGTCCAGCGACGGTGCGCCATCTCGTGTCCACGCGCCCTCCAGCAGGTCTTTCTCCTGAACCTAGCGCTCCACATGCGCATCTGCTCCAGCCGTCTACCAGGCGGGCGCACATATGTCATGGACGCCGCCGCAAGTTGTGGCCGCCCGCATTTTCTAAACCCTGAAGGCCCAGAAAGGGCCACCTTCGACATCATGTGCCCGCAGACGCCAAGGCCACCGGTGCGCCGCTGCAGCTGCGGGACCTGGCGGCGGCGCTGCCGCGCACCGGAGCTGCGATGGCCGCCGCTGCACCCTGACAACTCAGGCCTCGCCTGGTTCAAAGTCTTCATGTGGCTGCAGACGTCAAGGCCACCGGCGCGCCGCTGCAGCTGCGGGACGTGGCCGCGGCGCTGCGCAAGGGCGACGACGCGACCGGCGTTCTGAAGGCGCTGCAGCAGGCGGGGCCGCTCATCGCCGCGGCGCCGGACGAGCTCGGCGCCTACGCAGGTGGGACCGCTGCAAGGGATCGCTCAGGTGCCGGGGCCTGACTCCTGCCGTTGGCAAGCGTGCATTGCGTGAGGTGGTGAGGCGCCCTCACAGGCTTCAGCGACTGATGCCTGGGGGGTACTTGCTGCAGCAATGCCAGACTGCCACCACCGACTGGCACTGCCAGTCCACACCGGTGCCAACGTGTGCTGCCTGCGGACAAGTAAGAGGGGACTGCTCCAGCAACCCCACACAGGCCGAGTCGAGGCCTCTCAATGCGGGGCACCACATCGCCGCTGCATGCCACAAGACTGAACGTCCGGAATGCGATTCGCATCAGGGGTGCTCATGAGCAAGCTGAAAGCGCGCTGCTGGTGGCCAAACTGGCCAGTCGTCGAGCGGTGCCGCAGAATCGCCAAATTGGCGAGATGGGCGTCGCTGACCCCGAGGTTCCGTCACAGGCGAGCTGGGCCGGGCGCTGCTGTTCACGCGCGTGCCGGAGTGGGCGGAGGTCGAGCCGCACGAGGCCAAGCCCAGCGAGCAGCGCATGGGGTGCCCAATTTTGGGATTTCGATTCCTACCAGATCACAGGAATATTGGCCTTTGCTCATGGAACAAGCCGCAAGCTGCAAGCTCAGTTCATCAGCAGCGGCGACTCTCCCGCCCGCTGCCGCTGCCTGCCTTCCAGACACACAGCGACTGCGCAGGCGTCCAGGCTTTTGTAGGCTGCCTGCGTTGCTGTGGTCGGGCAGGCCGCCCTCCATCACAACAGGCCCTCTGTCACAGCCTCGTCCACAGTGAATGAGAGGCTGCTGTCACTCATCGCAAGTAGCATTTCAGCAGCGAACGCGCACCTGACTGCAGGCCGCTGGTGGCTCCTGGCGGCGCACCTGTCATCGAGCACTGGCGGCAGCGCCTGCATGGGAGATGATGCATGGAGGCACTTCATGGCAGCGCACGCGCCAGCGGCGAGTCGCTGGTGGCGCTGGTGGCGGTGGCATGCATCAGAAATTGCGGCGAGCATTACGAGTAGCAAACATGACGTCTGCTCACACGTGGGCCGCAGTTCGCTGGTGGCGCTGCTGGCGGCGGCGCCGGCGGAGGCCGCCACGGCACTGCTGCCGGAGTTCTACTCCCCCCACCTGGACGTGCACCAGCGGCTGCTGATTCTGGACGCCGCCGGCGCCGCTGCCGAGGCGCWGGCGGCCGGCGGCATCGGCGCCGCGCCGCCGCGGGGGCGCTGCAGCCGCCGCCGCCCGCGCCTGCAGGCCTGCCGCGCCTTTCTGTCTTGCTTGACAGACCTTCCTTGACGAGCGAGACCTGCCCGGAATGCGCCACCACTCAGAACCCAGGTTCGTGTGGCGGCTTGAAAGGTGTCCGCTGTAGGCGGCCTCGACCGACATTGTGCCGGCACGCCCTCCGTCTGGTGCACGCCAGGTAGCAGCCAGTCAGGCGGGTGGCGCCTCTACGCTCTAAACCTTGAACTCTCCTTTGCATTGCACGACCCGCAGGCGCGGCGGCGGCAGGCGAGCCGGCGGAGGGCGGCGCCGCAGGGCGCTCACGGCGGTGGGGCATGCGCGCGGCGGCGGCGCGGAACCGCCCCGCGGCGCGCACCTTCCGCAACAAGTGCGAGCTTGTTCTTGTCCTTGTGCCGGCCCCCATTCGACTGCTGCGCCGGCGCCTTGACCCCTCGGACGGCTCGAACCCGCGCGGCGACCGGCCTTTGAACCTGCGCGGCGATCCGCCTGACGGACCCCCGTCTGACGCTGCCCCCAATCCATTCTTCTGCTGACTGCGGACAGCTGGTGAGCGTGTCTTGTGCCCACAGTGCGCGGCTGAGGACATTCGATGTAATGCATCAGATACCCCTTGTCAGGCCCACGGGTTGCTCGCCGGCAGGTTTGCGCCGGTCGCAGAGCAGTGGTTCCGGCTGCTGATCACGGATGCGGAGGCGCCGCGCCACGGCCTGGACCTCTTCGGCCGTGACTCGCTCGTCCTCGGTGAGGCTCCGCGCGTTGCGGAAGACCGTCCACGAGCATCCGGGGCTGCCTTTGCAGCCTGTGTTTGGTGCCAGCCGGCGGCGCCAGGCCCGCCACCGCATCACCCCCCCATCTCACCCGCTGCCGACCCGGGCTTCGCGACGCAGCGCAGCTGCGCCCCGATACTGTGAGCAGTGCGGCCGGCGGGCGCTGCCGGCAGAGCCGCAGACAGCTGCCTGCCGGGCCCCGCCATCACTGCGCCGCCGCCTGGCCCCCGTGCGCAGGCCGGCTGCTGGGGACTGTGGGGCGGCTGACCGCCGCGGCTGCGCCGGCGCCCGCCGCGGCGCAGCTGGCCGGCGCCGCCGCGGAGCTGCTTCAGCTGCCCGCGGTGGCCGCCCACCCGGAGCCGCTCGTGCGCCGCAACGCGCTCTTTGCCGCCTCCCAGGTGCGCGCTGCCCTGGGCCGCAACACGTGCCTGGGGTTCAGGTCGGACTCGGGCTGTGAGCTGCGCACAGACAGTGCACACTGCCGTGGCGTTGTTGGGGAGCTGCTGGTGCGGAGCCCTCATGTGGACCAGGGGATGCTAAGTCCAACATGCTTGGGCTTAGTGTCCCCGGCGTGGACACTTTCCATGATTCCATTCGAGGATCGAGAGCTTTTCAGGCAGCGGGCTCGGCTGTGCATCCCCTGCGCTGCGCTGCTTGCTGCAAGGCGCCACGCGCAGCGCTCGTTGCAGAGCAGCGCCCAGCGTCACTGGCAGGCAGGCCCTGCGTGTTTGCCTGGACCACACCTGCCGCCGCCGTGATGAAACAAGTGAGGCGCCCTGACGCAGCACGTGGCAGACTGCGCACGTTGTGGGGATCAGGCAGCTGTTCCGAACATCATGCCACCGGGAAGCCCGCGCTGCAGGTCATGACCGCGATGCCGGCGGGGCGGGTGGCGGGCGCGCTCGCGGGCGGTGCCGCGGGCTCCGCCGCAGACGCACGGCTGGTCCAGCGCCTGGAAGCCCTACGGTGTGTGTCTGCCCCCTTGGGCCTGTTGATTGCCGGAGCACTTCCTCTGTCGACCCCTTGAGGTTGGTCCTTTAGGTTGCGGGCCGCCCTCCTGTCTGGCGCCGTTCTTGGGTGTCTGGGAACCACGGTCTGCCGCGCTCCTCGCCGGCTTCCGCCCCGCCGGCTGGCGTGGCATGCCGGACCGCGAAACTCACGGCGAGCAAAACCAGGCCGATGCTGCAGCACGCCGTCTCCCTCCCTGCCCTGCAGTGCATGACGGCACCATAATACCCCCGCTGGACACCCTTGGTGCGCCTCTGTAGGGCATGGACGGAGCACCTGGCGGCAAACGACCCGGACAAGCAGTGCCGGGCGCTCGCGGCTGCGGCGCGCACCCTGCAGGTGAGGACCGTCCGAGCGAGCTCCTAGGCAGGCAGGCCCGCTGGCCGGCAGCTTGCTCCAGAGATAAGGGAGACAGGGTCCCGTCCCCATCGGCGAGCCCTGCGCTCACTGAGCATGCTCGGGCGGACAGTGCGCACACGAACAGACAGGGTCAGAAAAGCTGCAACACGCTTGGACAGCGGCACCTGCGCATCTCGACGAGTCGTGCAGCAGCACGCGAAGATTTGCCCGCCAGGCATGGGCAACGCTGAGGGCCGCAGAATCTTGACATGCCATTGCCACAATATGCCTTCACAGGCGCGGCTGGGCGCTGCCGCCCTGGAGGCCCTGGACGCCGGCGCCTTCGAGCTGGAGGCGCCAGGTGCCACGGGCGGGCTGGGCGGTGCGCCGCTGGCGCCGCTGCGGGCGGTGCAGACGAGGCCGCCCGCCGGCATGGCGTTTTCCGCGGACGGGCTTCCTGGGGCCCTGTCCAGCCTCCGGCTGCCACAACAGATGTAGGAGGAGCGCCATTGTGCCGGGGGCATGGAGGCGTAGCGGCAGGCCTCTGTCATCGGAGGGTGTGAACCTTGTGCAAGACGTCGCCGTGACCTGTTGCGCTGGTGGCAGGCGCGAATAAGAGACAGCACAATTTTGCAAGGGGCTGTTTGTGAGCCACTCAGCGTAAACAGACGACGTGTTTCTGCACAAACACATCTCTGTACCCGCCGCGAACCTTTTGATGCAAGCACAGGTGTGTCTGTGGCGAGGCTGTGCAGTTGTGCAGTTGCTACGTATTACAGCTGCCTCGGCTCGATCGTGTTCGTGCCTGACCGACTCAGACAGTGCGGGAGGCGCGGACCGCTGATGGAGCACGCGGCGGGTCCTCTAGATGCAATATAGTAATCCTGTGTTCCCCCTGTGACACATGCCAAGACCACTCGAGCTGCCAGCTTGCTAACCCGGACACAATTGGCGAGCCAACAAGGCGCCGTGAAAGGCTCGCAGTATCGTGCAGCAAGGAGAGCAGCAGAGGGAAGACCGAGCGCGTGGTCGCGCTTCGCCGGGCGAGTTGCCTGCCAAGCAGCTTGGAGCAGCGTCGATCCCTGGAGGAGCAGCGACGCGATCTGCAGCAGCAGCCTCAAACCTGTGGCCTTGCCCGAGCGGGTGAGCAGGCTGCACCGCTCCTGCAACCCCCACTCTTGCAAGCACAAAGATATGTCGGCGAGCAAGGCTGGGTTTTGCGATTTTGTGAGGACCTATTCTGGAGGCAGTGGACAGTGAAGTGACAATCACAGGTGCGATCTCGGCCACAACGCTACTGCTGTGGCCGAGAGGCAACCCCCGCCCCACTTGCCTGGTTCAAACGCGGGCCCCCACTTCGCCTGTAGGCTTTCCGCGGGCAGTGCCTCGAAAACAAAGTTTGCTGCTTTTCGAGTTCCAGCTCTCAAACAACGTACGTTTAATCTAGCAGTCGGCCGGTCGACTTTGCCGCGTCGCAGCGGGGTTGCGCAGATTACCGTGATGCAGAGCCTGGCAGCGAAGCCTAGTACAAGTCAACTGCGTTGGTACACTGTGTTTGGCTCCGTTTTCGATCGGTCGAGGTGGCGCTAGTTTGCAAGGCCTGAGCATATATGGTCAGGTGCCGGCTAGGTGCTCCGATGTTTTTGTCCGTACCACCGCGTGACCACTCGCAAGCTATCAGGGAGGGGGGCATGCTGATGCCCATGTATAGGGGGAGGCTGGTCGCGGAGGCTAATGCAAGTGTCCTGCTGTCATCAAGACGCGTGGGCGAGGCCGTGCTGGAGACTGCGCCGCCGCATGACTCAATAACCCGTCAAGCTTCCGGTCGAGCAGCCTTAAACCTTTGGCTGTATCGCCGCGGCGCCGCGGCTGCGAGGGATTTCCTCTCGTGCGACAGATCATGTCACAGTCGTCAAGGTGCATCTCTAGTGCAGTCACCCGCCCAGGCAAGGCTGAGATGTACGGGCGCTGTTTGGTTTAGTGTCGCCACACTCGAAAGTCGCCACACTCGAAGACCACGAGGAGATTTTGCCACGACAGGTGGCAGCCTCCCGTACAACGGTTCTAGGTTTGCAGCCTGGCGACAAGATGCAGCTCAGGATACGTTGTCCCTCAAGGTTTGGACGCTGATCTGAACACCTCGTGGCATGCAGGATGGTGGCCGTCCGGCCCTGGCAACAGCGGCAGCGTGCCACCTCTGTCATGAGGCCGCTTGGCGCACTCCTGCTGGCGCTGCTGGTGGCTGTGCTGCTGGCAGGATCAGCGGCGGGCGACGGCAGCCCGCCGACGCCGAGCAGTAGCAGCGACAGCAGCTCCGCCGGCAGCAGCGGCAGCCCGCCGACGCCAAGCAGCAGCAGCGACAGCAGCTCTGCCGGCGGCAGCAGCAGCAGCAACAGCGGCGGCAGCAGCAGCGGCGGCGGCAGCAGCGGCGGCGGCGGCAGCGGCAGCAGCAGTCGAACTGCCAACTCGTTGCAGAGTCCCTCTGACAGCGCCAGCGCCACGGCCGCGCCTGCCGGCGGGACGGATGCACCACCTTACTTCAATGCGGTTGTGCCAACCCCTGGCGATGGATCAATCACCTTCACGGTGCTGAACAAGGGCTTCAAAGCCGGGTGCTCCTCCATCCTTGAGCTGGTGGTGCAGGTCGTGATTGAGCCCGGAGATTGCGCAGCGTGCGCGGCCGGCCTGGCTTCGGCAATCGCCGCCCCGCCGCCGCAGCACCCGCCGCCGCCAAAGCCGAGGACCGCGGCGCCGACGCACAAGCCGACAGCGGCGCCGACGCGCAAGCCGACAGCGGCGCCGACACGCAAGCCGACGGCTGCGCCAACGTCAAAGCCCACTGCGGCGCCGACGCGAAAGCCGACGGCCGCGCCGACGCGCAAGCCCACAGCCGCGCCTACACGCAAGCCCACGGCCGCGCCGACGCGCAAGCCGACTGCCGCTCCCACCAAGGCGCCCACAGCAGCACCCACCAAGGCGCCGACGGCTGCGCCCACGAAGGCGCCTACCAAGGCGCCGACACAAAGCCCGACTGCCGCTCCCACAAAGGCGCCCACAGCGGCACCCACGAAGTCGCCGAGCCGCTCGCCGCCGCCGCTGGAGCAGCGCGGCTCGTCGCCGACTCGCGACGACCCACGGATGATTCCGGGGCAGCCACCGCCAAGCGGCACTGCCGTCGGCGCGCCCACACAGGCGCCAGCAAAGGCGCCGACGAAGGCGCCGACTGATGCGCCGACAAAGGCGCCAACGAAGGCGGCAACGAAGGTGCCGACAAAGGCGCCGACGGAGACACCGACCGATGCGCCGGCAAAGGCGCCAACAAAGGCTCCGACAGAGGCGCCAGTGAAGGCGCCAACGACGGCGCCGACAGAGGCGCCGACCAAGACCGCTGTGCGGGGCGCGCCGCCGCCGCTGGATGCCCGCAGCGCCGCCGGCACGCCCACCAAGCGCCCGACCAAGCGGCCCACTGGTCGGCCCACCAAGCGGCCGTCGAAGCAGCCCACGAAAGCGCCATCCAGATTTGTTGACGACAGCGATGATGGCACCGGCAGGCCCACCAAGCGGCCCAGCAAGCGGCCCACGAAGCAGGCCACGGGGCTGCGGGACACCGCGGGGAAGCCCACGAAAAAGCCGACGCACCGGCCAGCGAAAAGGCCGACGCACCGGCCAACGAAAAAGCCGACGCACCGGCCAACGAAGCGGCCGACGCGGCGGCCCACCAAGCGGCCAACGCGGCGGCCCACCAAGCACCGCCCGACGACGCGGCGCCACCCGCCGCTGGCAGCCGCCCCCGGCAAGGGCCTGGCTCGACAGTGCTCTGTCACCTACACCCCCAGCTGGTCCATCTGGCGGCCGCAGCCCAGGACCGGCTACATCAGGTGCTTTGGCACGCAGCTGGACCGCGCCGCCGACAGGCAGTTTGCCGGCGTGGCAGTGCCGGCGGCCGGCGACCGCAGCTGGAAGCTGATGCAGAACGCCAAGCACCTCAAGTTTGGGCCGAATCCCTCGCTCATGGGCTGCAAGGGCACCAACACGAAGCAGGGCGTGAAGCAGACCGTCTCCCCCGGTGCCGGCAAGGTGTGCTGCGCCAAGGGCACCGACTGCCAGTGGCGCGCCGGCGACTACACCTTCTTCCAGACTACGTAAGCACCCCAGTTCTGCTGCCGATTCTTTGCCAGGCCGCCTGCATAGGCACATGATGCATGCTGTCTACAGCGGCCCCGCCCCTGCCCTGCATTGCCCCCCCACGCGGGGGGGCCCGGCGGGAGGGACGTTGCTGACGGCCTGTCCCGCCTCAAACGCCAAGCGGTGCACTGCAGCTGACCCGACCTGAGCTGGCCTGCTTCCGTCTCTGCAGGATCAACGTCACAACGGTGCCGACGCAATGCTTCATCAACTACAATCAGGTAGTCCAGGGTTGTAGACAGTTTCTCCAGATCATTTGACGATGCTGCACCTACCTCGTTCGACTGTGCGTTGCAAGCCTCGAAGGGGCTGCCAAGAGCATGCACATGTTGCAGTTTCTGCACGAGCCAAAGTGCTGTCTCCAATTGACATTTGACAGCGCAGTCTGTGCACTGCATTCCGGGAGAGCCATCAGTCTTGCATTGCCGTGTCCCCTTGCCAGCAGCCTCTGATGATGACCCTGCACCTGGCCGCAGCTGGATGACGCAGTGCGCGTGGTGATGACCAACAGCAAGTTCAGCGGCGCGGTGCCGGGCTCGTTCGCCTACCGCCACTGGCCGCGCGTGAGCGGCTACGTTGACGTGGCGCCCTGGATGGCGAAGGGCGCCAACCGCATCGTGCTGGTGCACGTGGATGACAAATGCACCCAGTCCACCCTGTGGTGAGTGTCGGTCGCGCGAAGCTGGATCCTTCATCAGGAACCCCCTCAATGTCGGCGCTGCGCTGCAGCCCCGCAGCCCCACTGCTCTGGGCTGAGGGTCCGCACCCCAGGCGCCCTGCAGCGTCTGCTGCAGTGGCTGCTGGCTCACATACATGTGGCCAGGGTTTGGACCCTAAACCCTAAACCCTAAAGGGCCACCCGGCCTCCCTGTGTTTCCTCGACCGGTTGTGTGAACCAGGGCTTGGGCCCTGGAGTCCATTGGCGATGACGCAGCCAGACCCGCGCTCAAGCAAGCTGTCTCAGACGCGCTCCGCCGCCTGCGTCTCTGCAGGGTGGAGGTCGCCTGCGGCGCCTGCCCTGCCGGCTCACTGACGCCGCCGACGTCTGCGCCGACGGACGACGGACAGGGCCGCACGACGCCCTCGCCGACGGCGGGGCCCACGCCCGCCCCCACCCGTGGCCGCGGCTCCATCCAGAACTCGGACGGCTCCGTCACGCTCAACACCATCATCCGCGACTTCTCCAAGGAGCTGAACTCAGACTTCGAGTACACCTTCGGCAGCGACCCTGGCATCGTCATGTGCGTTCCATGTCCTCCATGTGCTGTTCCTTTCTGTGCTGCAGACCGGGGCGACGGGCGCTCTCCCATCGTATCTGTCAGAACTGCCGGCCTGCTGCCCCTGCTGAGGGTCATGATACTCGAAATGCCTACAGCGACTGAGTGGCCAAGTGACTGACTGACTCTGGGTCGTGCAGGCTTCCATGCTGCCCTACAGAGCTGTGTGCCGCAGACAGGGATGCTGAGCTCGTGCATGTCTCGCCGTATTCAGGTACCTCATCAATAGCACCGACAACACGCCGATATACAACACGGTCAGGCACAACAGCACGCTCACCACGCACGGGCGCGCCCAATTCGATGACTGGTACCACATGAACATCCCCGGCCGCTTCGAGTTTTACGACTTGGTGCTCAAGCGAGTCGGCAACAGCTGGGTCTTCTCCTCCGAGGACTTCTGGCCAATCGTGAGTGCCCCTTGCAACCCCGTCTTTCGTGTCCCTTTCCGCTTCCCCAACACCAGCTGCTCCAGTCCCTGACACCCCTGCACCCCAGATGGCTGTGCTGAGCGCAACCTGCTGCCGGCGCACCGGCGAGAGAATCGTGTGTCTGCATGGTCCGAACTGCTCCATGCTGCACGACAGTGCAGGTTTCATTGAACTACATGGAAGATCTGTGCACCTTCTCTGACTCACCCCTGACAGCCACTCACCTGTCACTCTGCAGGACGGCCAGCTGCTGGGCAATACGCCAAACTTTACGCACAACTGCGACTGGACGCTGGAGACGCACCAGAGCTTCGTGTACAGGACCGGCCAGTTTCTCACGATGGGCGGCTATGACGATATCTTCGTATTCATCAATGGGCAGCTGGTCATCGACCTGGGCGGCATTCACGGCTACCTGTCGCAAACGGTGCGGCGCCCCGCTCTCAGATGTCGAGCTCTGGCAGGAAAGTGCCCGATGTTTCGCGATGCGAAGGAGGGGCATGGTGCACAGGAGGGGCGAGCAAAGCTCTGCTCCCTCCTGTCTCTTGTGAGCCTGCATGGAGACAGGCACAAGTCGAATGAAAAGCTGGTGCACAGCAGGGTGCTCTGAGTCTGCCGCACGTTTGCAGCTGCCACTGCAAGTTGGTCGCTCCTAGCCGGCGCCCAGATGCTCATGCCCCACCGGTGTCTTTCACCCTTCCTCTCACCTGTTCTGTCGAAAACTCGAAAAGTGTCCTCCACAACTGGCGCCGCCGTCATCCTGGCATGCAGGTGGAGCTGGGGACCATCCAGGGCGTGACGCCGGGCGCGACGTACACGATGGACCTGTTCTACGCCAATCGCCACTGCGGCGCTGGCAGCGTCCTGAACATCACCACCAACGTGTTCGACGTGGTTGCGCCGCCGCCGCCCTCGGGCATGCCGTCCCCCAACACTGCCGGCCTGCCGACGTCGGTGCCCACCCCTGGAGGCGTGCCGACGCCCTCCAGCACGCCTGCCGGCACGCCCGCTGGCACGCCCTCCAGCACGCCCGCCGGCACGCCCGCTGGCACGCCCTCCGGCACGCCCTCCGGCACGCCTGCTGGCACGCCCTCTGGCACGCCCGCTGGCACGCCATCGCCGCCACCGCCGCCCGGCGGCCTGCGCAAGGTGGATCTGCCCAGCTGGCTGCGCGACTTCACGCCCGCCGACGCGGACTTTGGCGGCGCAGCCACCGGCGATGACGCCGGCATCGTCGCCAACGTGCTCGGCGATGACGGCTTCCCTGTGTACGCCGGCGGCGCCGGCGGCACCGCTACGACGCAGAGCAAGGCTTCCTTTGGTGCCTGGTGGGTCAATGCCACTGGGCGCTACGTGTCCACCAACGTCGCCTGGGGCTGGGAGCCCGCCACCGGCATCGTGTCTTGGACGTCGGTTGACTACTGGCCCCTGGTGAGGAGTTTATTGCTGTCTAAACATTGAACCCTGCCGACCTTGTGCTGGCATCTGAGGTCCTGTTTCATTGCCTTGTGGCTATTCTCTGGCCGCCTGCCTTGCGCTGGGCGCGTGGGGCCGCTGCTGTGGCAACACACAGGCATGCTGCCTGCAACCCAATGCCAGTCAGCGCTTTGTCATCCAGAGTCCTGCAAGCAGCAGCAGCAGCAGCAGCAGCTGCTGCTCTTCGTGCCTCGTGGCTGCTGACAGCTGTCGCTGGCGTGCAGGATGGCATGCTGCTGGGCAACACCCCCTCGGCGGACGGCGGCATCGGCCCCCACAACTGCCATTTCACGCTGGAGAGCCACACCATGTTCACATACACAAAGACGGACATGAGCTTCAGCTTCACCGCCTCCGACGACCTGTTCGTCTTTATCAGCGGGCAGCGCGTCGTCAACCTGGGCGGCGTGCACGGCCTGGAGACCGCCACCTTTAGGGTGTCTGATGTTCCGGCCATCAAGCTGAACGACGACTTCCAGCTCGACATGTTCTATGCCAACCGCAAGTCCTGCCCGGGCGAGCCCAGCACGCCTACGGCAACGCCAACGTCCGCCCCAGCAGGAATGCCAACGGCAACGCCAGCAGGCGTCCCCGCGGGAACGCCGACAGCAATGCCGACGGCCGCCCCAGCAGGCACGCCGACAGCCATGCCGACAGCCGCTCCAGCCGGCACGCCAACAGCAATGCCGACGGCCGCCCCCGCCGGCACGCCGACAGCAATGCCGACGGCCGCCCCCGCCGGCACGCCGACGGCAATGCCGACGGCCGCCCCTGCGGGCACGCCGACGGCAACGCCGMCGGGCGCCCCCGCGGGCACGCCGACAGCAACGCCGACGGCCGCCCCGCCGGCACGCCGACAGCAACGCCGACGGCCGCCCGGCCGGCACGCCGACAGCAATGCCGACGGCCGCCCCSGCCGGCACGCCGACAKCAACGCCGACGGCCGCCCCCGCTGGCACGCCGACAGCAATGCCGACGGCCGCCCCCGCCGGCACGCCGACAGCAATGCCGACGGCGCCCCCGCCGGCACGCCGACGGCCATGCCATCAGCGCCGCCGCCTGCCGGCCCGCCGGTGCCCTCCTGCGGCTACATCGACGGTGGCATCGACGTGCAGCTGGACGACGGCAACTACGCTTCCGTGTCTCTGGAGGTGCGGGAGACCTTCGCCGCCAACAGGCTAACGCTCGTCATGTCTGCCTCCGGCTATGCCGACGTGACCGCCGACACCTTTGAGGGCGTCGAGGTGACGTTCGAGGACGCTGCCGCTGACCGCGCGACCTTCACCTTCTCCGGCGCCGCGCACAGCGAGGTGGCCGGCGAGGTGACCAGGTACACTTACACCGCCACCGGCTTTGCCGGGCCCGGCCCCGAGGCGCAGGACTCCATCAACATCACGCTGTACAGCGCGGTCGGGACCGTCGTCCGCAGCGTCGTCGGTGCAGGCGTGCCGGGCCACGGCACACTCACCCACATCGCCGCCCACGTTGGCGTCCCCGAGCGGGACTGCCAGGACGTTCGCGTCGCGCAGCCTCCCGCGGCGCCGGGCGCCGCCCAGAAGCAGCCTCCGCCAATTGGCAAGGGCTTCCTGCCGCCGCCGTCCACCACCGCGCCAACGGAGAAGCAGTTTACGCCTCCACCAGCTCCTGGAGCGCAGCCCACTCCAACAGCGGCGCCCAGCAGCCATGACAAGATGCCGCCGCCGGCGCCTGGCACGCATCCCACCCCCACAGCGGCGCCCAGCAGCCTTGGCAAGATGCCGCCGCCGGCGCCTAGCATGCAGCCCACTCCAACAGCGGCGCCCAGCAGCGGTGCCAAGATGCCGCCGCCAGCGCCTGGCACGCAGCCCACCCCCACAGGGGCGCCCAGCAGCCATGACAAGATGCCGCCGCCGGCGCCTGGCACGCAGCCCACCCCCACAGCAGCGCCCAGCAGCGGTGCCAAGATGCCGCCGCCAGCGCCTGGCACGCAGCCCACCCCCACGGCGGCGCCTAGCAGCCATGACAAGATGCCGCCGCCGGCGCCTGGCACGCAGCCCACCCCCACAGCGGCGCCCAGCAGCCATGACAAGATGCCGCCGCCGGCCCCTGGCACGCAGCCCACTCCAACAGCGGCGCCCAGCAGCCATGGCAAGATGCCGCCGCCGGCCCCAGGCATGCCCACCCCCACAGCGGCGCCTAGCAGCCATGACAAGATGCCGCCGCCGGCGCCTGGCACGCAGCCCACCCCCACTGCGGCGCCCAGCAGCCATGACAAGATGCCGCCGCCGGCCCCTGGCACGCAGCCCACCCCCACGGCGGCGCCTAGCAGCCATGACAAGATGCCGCCGCCGGCGCCTGGCACGCAGCCCACCCCCACAGCGGCGCCTAGCAGCCATGACAAGATGCCGCCGCCGGCGCCTGGCATGCAGCCCACCCCCACAGCGGCGCCTAGCAGCCATGACAAGATGCCGCCGCCGGCGCCTGGCACGCAGCCCACGCCCACAGCGTCACCCAGCACCAAGATGCCACCTCCACTCGTGTCAATGCCAACAGCTGCGCCCAGCGGCACGCCGGCGGCACCGCCGCCGGCTGCACCTTTCATCTCTGGTGAGTGTGGCGATGGTCAGTCGCGCACATGTTTGGCGCCTTGTGAGCCCGCTGGGCAACCTGCAGCCTGATTGCCGTCATGCAGCGCTGCAACGTGTGCACCTGCCCCCAAAATGCATGTCCTACCCAACGCCTGCTTCAGCGCAGCACACATTGCCTGTGTCTACGACGAACTGATGAAGCGAACTATGCACACAGGCCTGGAGCCCTGCGATGCCGTCACGTCCGGCAACATGGTCAGGCTATTCGCCCTGGTGACCGACTTCCGCCCCGAGTACAACACCGACTTTGGCGGGCCGCAGCTGAACTCCCCTGCGGCGGACACCGGCATTGTGCAGGATACCCTCGGCGGAGACCGCACCCCGCTGTACGCGCCCGCTGGCACCTCCCCCACCACGACAGGTGCTTCCTGCTTCCCTGAGTGAAGGAGGATTTCCCTGCCCAACACCAGGGGTTGCCTCCGACTGGCTGCTTCGTTCGAGAGACCTGTCATGCGCTGCACGCCGCCATGAACCCACACTCCTCTGCCCATGGTGCAACCACATGCCATGCTTTCAAGTCTCGTGTCGGAATGCTCGTGTATGCTGCCAAACGGCAACCGCCACGCCGATGTCATGATGCGCCACCAAACAGGCGACAGCAGATGCAGTTAATAAGCTTGAACTGCAGACATTCGCAGGCCCTATCGTCTCCTAGCTCCTAACTCCAATTGCTGACACGCCTGCACAGGGCTGGCGCACTTCAACGAGTGGTACCACACCAACGACAGCAGTCGCCAGGCAGTCTACGCCGGCATCCACCTCGCCTTCCAGGACGGTTCCCAGGCCTTCACCTTCGACGAGCCGCTGTTCTGGCCACTGGACACGATGCAAGGGAGCATGCTCAGCGCCGACGGCCACAACCACTACTTCACAGTGCAGATCCAGACGCGCTTTCTGTACACCCTGGACGGCGCGAGCCTGACGTTTGCCGGCAACGACGACGCCTGGGTGTTCGTCAACAAGCGCCTGGCGCTCGACCTGGGCGGCATTGGCCCAAAGCGGGGCTCCGTCACGCTCGGCAGCGCCACTGCGGCGCAGCTGGGCCTGACGCTGGGGCAGGAGTACACGCTCAGCATTTTCACCGCCAACCGCTTCGGCAGTCTGTCGACCTTTTCGCTCAACACCACCATCGACAGCCTCACCAGCTGGGTGCCGCCTGGGATGACATGTCCGACACCGACGCCGACCGCCGCACCGACCGTTGCGCCAACGGCCGCGCCAACAACAGGCCAGGCGGCGCCGCCGCCAACAGCGCCCACAGCTGCGACGGCTCACCCACCGCCTGCAGGGCCACAGGCATACGAGCCGCCGTCGCCGCCACCTAGCCCCCCGGACCTGCGCACATCCCAGCCACCAGCCAGCGCCAAGACACCCCCTGGCACGCTGCAGCCCCCATCGGTCGCAAAGTCTCCGCCTCCGGGCGAGCGCACACCACCCACAACAGCAGCAGTGCCGCCCGCGGTCCCCGGAACGCAGCCCACTCCAACAGCGGCACCCAGCAGCGGTGCCAAGATGCCGCCGCCAGCACCCGGAGCGCAGCCCACTCCCACAGCGGCACCTAGCAGCGGTGCCAAGATGCCGCCCCCGGCGCCTGGAGTGCAGCCTTCTCCCACAGCGGCGCCCATGCCGCCGCCGGCCCCAGGAGTGCAGCCCACCCCCACAGCGGCGCCCAGCAGCCATGACAAGATGCCGCCGCCGGCACCCGGAGCGCAGCCCACCCCCACTGCGGCCCCTAGCAGCGGTGCCAACATGCCGCCGCCGGCACCCGGAGCGCGGCCCACTCCCACAGCAGCACCTAGCAGCGGTGCCAAGATGCCGCCGCCAGCGCCTGGCACGCAGCCCACCCCCACGGCGGCGCCTAGCAGCCATGACAAGATGCCGCCGCCGGCGCCTGGCACGCAGCCCACCCCCACAGCGGCGCCCAGCAGCCATGACAAGATGCCGCCGCCGGCCCCTGGCACGCAGCCCACTCCAACAGCGGCGCCCAGCAGCGGTGCCAAGATGCCGCCGCCGGCCCCAGGCATGCCCACCCCCACAGCGGCGCCTAGCAGCCATGACAAGATGCCGCCGCCGGCGCCTGGCACGCAGCCCACCCCCACTGCGGCGCCCAGCAGCCATGACAAGATGCCGCCGCCGGCCCCTGGCACGCAGCCCACCCCCACGGCGGCGCCTAGCAGCCATGGCAAGATGCCGCCGCCGGCGCCTGGCACGCAGCCCACCCCCACAGCGGCGCCTAGCAGCCATGACAAGATGCCGCCGCCGGCGCCTGGCATGCAGCCCACCCCCACAGCGGCGCCTAGCAGCCATGACAAGATGCCGCCGCCGGCGCCTGGCACGCAGCCCACGCCCACAGCGTCACCCAGCACCAAGATGCCACCTCCACTCGTGTCAATGCCAACAGCTGCGCCCAGCGGCACGCCGCGGCACCGCCGCCGGCTGCACCTTTCATCTCTGGTGAGTGTGGCGATGGTCAGTCGCGCACATGTTTGGCGCCTTGTGAGCCCGCTGGGCAACCTGCAGCCTGATTGCCGTCATGCAGCGCTGCAACGTGTGCACCTGCCCTCAAAATGCATGTCCTACCCGACGCCTGCTTCAGCGCAGCACACATTGCCTGTGTCTACCACGAACTGATGAAGCGAACTATGCACACAGGCCTGGAGCCCTGCGATGCCGTCACGTCCGGCAACATGGTCAGGCTATTCGCCCTGGTGACCGACTTCCGCCCCGAGTACAACACCGACTTTGGCGGGCCGCAGCTGAACTCCCCTGCGGCGGACACCGGCATTGTGCAGGATACCCTCGGCGGAGACCGCACCCCGCTGTACGCGCCCGCTGGCACCTCCCCCACCACGACAGGTGCTTCCTGCTTCCCTGAGTGAAGGAGGATTTCCCTGCCCAACACCAGGGGTTGCCTCCGACTGGCTGCTTCGTTCGAGAGACCTGTCATGCGCTGCACGCCGCCATGAACCCACACTCCTCTGCCCATGGTGCAACCACATGCCATGCTTTCAAGTCTCGTGTCGGAATGCTCGTGTATGCTGCCAAACGGCAACCGCCACGCCGATGTCATGATGCGCCACCAAACAGGCGACAGCAGATGCAGTTAATAAGCTTGAACTGCAGACATTCGCAGGCCCTATCGTCTCCTAACTCCTAACTCCAATTGCTGACACGCCTGCACAGGGCTGGCGCACTTCAACGAGTGGTACCACACCAACGACAGCAGTCGCCAGGCAGTCTACGCCGGCATCCACCTCGCCTTCCAGGACGGTTCCCAGGCCTTCACCTTCGACGAGCCGCTGTTCTGGCCACTGGACACGATGCAAGGGAGCATGCTCAGCGCCGACGGCCACAACCACTACTTCACAGTGCAGATCCAGACGCGCTTTCTGTACACCCTGGACGGCGCGAGCCTGACGTTTGCCGGCAACGACGACGCCTGGGTGTTCGTCAACAAGCGCCTGGCGCTCGACCTGGGCGGCATTGGCCCAAAGCGGGGCTCCGTCACGCTCGGCAGCGCCACTGCGGCGCAGCTGGGCCTGACGCTGGGGCAGGAGTACACGCTCAGCATTTTCACCGCCAACCGCTTCGGCAGTCTGTCGACCTTTTCGCTCAACACCACCATCGACAGCCTCACCAGCTGGGTGCCGCCTGGGATGACATGTCCGACACCGACGCCGACCGCCGCACCGACCGTTGCGCCAACGGCCGCGCCAACAACAGGCCAGGCGGCGCCGCCGCCAACAGCGCCCACAGCTGCGACGGCTCACCCACCGCCTGCAGGGCCACAGGCATACGAGCCGCCGTCGCCGCCACCTAGCCCCCCGGACCTGCGCACATCCCAGCCACCAGCCAGCGCCAAGACACCCCCTGGCACGCTGCAGCCCCCATCGGTCGCAAAGCCTCCGCCTCCAGGCGAGCGCACACCACCCACAACAGCAGCAGTGCCGCCCGCGGGCGCCCTGACGCCGCCTCCGGCACTGGAGTCCCCACCTCCTGCCAAACACACTCCGCCAGGCGTATTTGTGACGCCGCCAGCTGGTGTTCCGACGCCGCCGGCCACAACGCTCACACCGCCTGCCGCTATGCAAACACCGCCATCAGCGCCTGCCGACTCCAGGACTCCCCCTGGAGCGCTGCAGTCCCCACCGCCAAGCACAGTCGTGACGCCGCCTCGTGCGCCGGGAGCCCACCCCCCTCCAGCAAAGACACCTCCTGCAGGCCTTCCTATGCCACCTGCCGCAGCAGGACCGCCGCCAACGGGTGTGCCGGCGGACGAGCCACCCTCGCCACCGCCCAGCCCCCCGGACCTGGGCATACCCCAGCCGCCAGCTGCCAGCAAGACTCCGCCCGGAGTGTTGCAACCACCATCTGCAGCSCAGGCCCSGCCCCMGSYKRGGCTCACC